>VCRD01000001.1:1149065-1366917 GCA_006783055.1 Trinorchestia longiramus | reverse complement strand
ATTTCAAGTGGACAGTTCTGAGTCGTTAATTCAACAATTGAGTGAGCAAAGTGAATCAATAGAGGATATTAGAAAGTCAGATGTCAGTTTTCCTGATGATTCGGTAGCACAGAAGAACGAGTTGTCAGAGGAGAAAAGCAGTGAACGAAGCGACGAGTCATTCCAAAATAGAAACAAGTTGGATGTTAGTTCCTTTGACAATGCGCACGAGGATAGTGATCAGTCATCGCAAAAGAATTGGAGTGAGCTAAGGAGCGAATCTTTAGAGGGTACTAAAGTGTCGGACATCCATTCTTCTGTTGAATCTCAAGAAAGAGACATTGAGTTGTCAGATGATAATTTGAGTGAACAAAGTGATGAGGCAGAAGAAGAATCAAGGGAGTTAAAAGTTCGTTCATTTTATAAGTCACCAGAAGACGTTCATCAGTCATCAAAGGAGAATAGGATTGGGCGTAGAGGTCAATCATCTGAACAAATGACATTAGACACTCGTTTTTCGGATGAATCATTATCTGAAAGCGACGAGTCATCAAAGGAGAACATGAGTGTGCTTAGGAACGAGCTAGTGGGGAGAACGAGACGACTGGATGCAAGTTCTTCCGATAATTCACGAGCAGACAGTGATGCTTGGTTAGAAGAGGATGAGAGTGAGCTTCGCGACGAGTCGTCTGAAAAATCTAGGAATTTGGACATCAGTTCTTCCGAAGACGACTCCGACGAAATGCAAAAGAACCCAGTTGGTCCCTACTTAAGACGCGGTCTCGGATCCGGTATCAGCCGTAATCGACAATCAGCTTTTTGGAAGTGGTTTTTGAGTCGCTTTTCAAATAAATGAGCCTAAATAGAGCTGGTAAAAGGATTTCTTCATGAATAGTGTACTTAAAGCGGATATTTCTAAAAACAACGTGAAGTTGCAGAGAAGCATACACAGATTTACTTGTAAAATAGGAAATAATGCTAATGTTATTTAACTCATTTGATGGCCAAAACAATATATCAGCATAGCTTATTAATATCCATTAATAATTTAAAATATTCTTAAAGTATAATGAAATAAATTTGCAATATTAATTCCTCGTAGAAAGAGGTATCCAATAAGAAGTAACTCGATTAAATGTACGAACGCGAAAATTTGAAACTAAATTTATTAGTAACTTACTCTTCTGGTTGAGGCTGCTCATTGAAACCAGTCCCGAACACGATATTTCAGTTTTTGGAGTTTTGAGATGTTGATGATGTAATCATGTATAAAATATTTACTTTTAGCCACTTCTCTCGTGTCCCAGCCAATGAAAAAATGTTTAAGTACTTTATTTTTGATAATGCTACATCTGTATTCTATATTGACACTTGTATGAAGCCGGAATATCGATAGCCCCTAATGCCCTTCCTTCTCTGCCACAGATGTGAAATAAATAATTTTAAATTTATTCAAGCATTTATGTTAGAGTGGGCTAACAAGCAATGCGGTCTTAAGAGACATTGTCTTTCAAGTTTTTTTTATACTATGCAGTACCGGGTAGCATCTGCATTCCTCTACTGTTAAGTGCACAGCTACAAATTCAAATTGAAACATAAGCAATCATTTGTGGTTGCTTTCCTGGTCTGGCATCAGTTCTTTAAACATAAATCCAACATAGGGAACTTTAGTTTTCCACAGGAAGCGTCACACAATGCAAAACTTTCTACAGAAGTTTGAGTAAAATAAAACTGCTATTCACTGGGAAGTTGTCTTCAATAATAGTTCTATTATTATTCGTAAATTTGTTTATCGTTTCGTACATAGACAATATTGAAAACACAAGTATGAATCATATGGAGCACAAGTTGTTGAGTAATACGCTGAGAGTTTGTAAGGAAACTGTCGAAAAAATGTCCACTTTGGTAGAGTTCAGACTCTGATAACCAGACATTTGGTTATTAATTTTATATTGTCTACTATTAGTATTAAGTAGATATTCCTATGACTAAACGTGTTAAATCAGAGTGATAAAAAAGGGCATTAGTTTATTACAAGACTGAGTGAAACTTTATTTCACATTGAGATAATTCATGAAACTTGATTTAATTTGGATGTAAATTATATTAAGCAAAAATTCTGTAAGAAAGTGTTACAAAAATGTTAGCAAATATTTTGTTCGAAATTCTGTCCGTCAAAAGCAGTAGCAAAACTCAAACATGGTACGACTTTCAGCTCGTAATATATTCGATAGAAGAGTGTAAGAAAAGTGTATAAAACAGCAACTAAATGCTGTCGACCCTCTGACTTCGGGTAATCCAACTCAGTTCAGTTCTCAATATTCAATGCATATATTATATATTTTGTAGGTAGTTGCTCGTAATTCAACAGTTGATGCTTTATTCAGTCAGAGGACTCGCCAATTAATGCTTCCTCTCATGATCTAGCATGGATGATAGTGATGTCAACTGGCAACATCTCATAATGTGACAACTTCTGCTAAAAATTGTTTTTGAGCTATTACATAATTTTAACTAGGTTTTACTATTTGAACTTTGATAACTGTCCTTGTATTTGATTTTATTGTGTATCAGTCAAGTATTCATAAACAAGAGTAACCTATTAATTTTGTTTCATTCTTCTTCTCCACCTGCTACCTCATTTACGCTCTGACGATTAAATTTTAAAGGTTATAAAAGTGAAATTTAAATAATCTTTATTCAAATAATTTCTAGTGATATGTTTGGATTTTAAAATCATAGTTCAAATGCTATATTTTTGGGTATAAATAATAAAAAACAATAACCAACTTCATTCAAAAAATAAGTGAGATAAGGTAACCATCTTGCTATGATTTGCATTCAACTTGATATGATTAATTACTTCTGACCAATTACAGAATTACTCGACTTTCTCGCTGTCATTTGCAAAATTCTTAATCACATTTCACAGATATTCTGCACTAATGTATTGTGAATGATGAGTAAGGTGACAGAAGTGTCGGATGAGGCCTGCAAAATAATGATAGAACTTTACAAGCCAAGCTACTCATATAATTACTGTTAAATATCTTAAACATGTGCATGTGCTCGTGGGAGCAATTAAAACTATTATTCAGTAATTGAAAATTCACACAATACGATATATTAAATTACGTGAATTATTCATGTAATTTACGAGTGGCGCCTCTCAAAACATTACTGAATCTTCTGCTGGATGAATGGCCGTACGGTGATGAGTCGTCAACGTTTCGTGAATTCAGAAAAAAACAAAGACTTTGGAAAACAAAGAGATACAAGCGCATTTAATTTTCAATAGCGCCGGGTTATACATGAAAACAGTTCAATATATCATCAGAATTATGATCCGAACAGAACTACCATGAACACTCACACATAGAATTCTTTTCGGAAAAAGCCTTGTCTGTCTCATGATCTCAAACTTATTTTGATTGGACAAACCTAAGAATAAATAAAATACACAACAGTTGAATTATTTTGTAGTGAAAACTGAGTATAATAAACGGACAGGTTTTCATCAAATAATTTCAAAAAGTTATAGCAAGAGACTTCAGGCAGTAACAGAGAACAAAGATCATGCTACAAAATACCAGTATTGGCAAAGTGTACTCTATTGTTTTATTTATAATGCTTGATATTGTTGTCCATATTTGTGGACTTATTATATCCTCATGTATCATTACATACTAATCAATATGAGGTTATTTTGAAAATCCTAAATAAAATTTAGACCAGAGGTTGGATAACGGCAGAGATACATGAAATTTCAAGTTGTGTTAAATGTGTTTGTGTTTTTTGTACCATCAGCGAGTTAGGAAAGTCCTCAATACTGCCTTAAATGGCCAGTCATTGTGAACATTTTGGTATGAAAATTTCTATAAATTACTACACACTTTGAAAAATGATATTGTAATTGTGGTAAACTGAAAATTAGTGCAATTCGGTGGACAGATGTTTAAAATTTCTCAAGCAGGGTAAAAATACCCTCAAATAATTATTACTTTAGAATAAAAGTAAAGTATCACCACGTTATCGCACCAACGTAGTGGATCTGAAATCGTGAAGGAAGTCTGTTGAAGTCTGTAAAATTACAAAATTCATTGCTTTGAAATGCTGATTAGATAGCTGTAAACACAAAGAAGAAACTTCAAGTTCATAATTCGTAACTCAGAATTCTATGATTAAAGATTAGGCCCTTGCACAAATGACCATGATAATTTATTTATCTAAGTATTTTATCTATCTGTACAAACTAATCTCTGTATCAAAGTATTCCTTTTCCTCTGTGAAAGCGCCACAAAAAGTGTCAGTTAGAGCATTTAATAGAATAATCAGTTTCCGAAACAATTTATAAAAGAATGATTTAAGCGACAAAAGTTACTGTCAAAGAATACGCTGAACAAATCAAAGGCATTTATCCACTCAATTTAAGACAGATATATATATATATATATATATATATATATATATATATATATATATATATATATATATATATATATATGCCTGTATTCGCAAGAAACCTAAAATCAACTCGATTTCTTGGACCGACATGTTGAATTTTTTATTAAGACAAATAAAATTCAGACAGGTCTGATTTCAAAATGCATCTCACCGACATCTGATTTTTGATTTAAACCTACACCTTTTAAAGGCCTTGTTTCGTGTTCTACCTGTTTCTACTAGTTCTGCATTGTTTAAATTCACTGAATGCACTAAATTTTGACATTGGAAAGGACATATCTGATTGAAACGCCTTTATTATTAGGTTTTAAAAAATTCTGGTGTTCGCCTCTGTGTAATATTTTGAATTGAGAACCTGAAGATAGCATTAGGACAGTTCTAAATGGGCGACTAACCAAGGGAACGAATAAATCGAATTTGCGTGAGGGAAAAACAGATCCATTTACTGGCAGTCTACATGCAAGTATTTCTGAATTAACTTATGAAAACGAAATCCGTCAAATTATTCGTTAACACGAATAGATATCAGTTAAAAACGACGAATAAAACATATACAACAAACTAAAGGGACACATAAACTAAAAAAGTATTTTCTCCTTACCTGGAAATAATTATCAAGTGATAGGTTTACCATCTAAACTACAAAAAGTAAAATATGCACAATGGTGCGATTCATTTTCATTTACATAAAAATTTTAAACGAAAACGAAGAGACACAAACAGTTTTCAAAAAGCTCTTTTACTATGAATGAATGGGAAGAGGCAGCAGGTGCTTCTCATAAATTTCCTCGTTTGGACGTGCGGTTGAGCCATGCAACACTACGCTCGCTCTGTTCGTTAGTGATCTTTTGACCCCCAGCTTCATCGTCGTAGAGTTGGAATTTTACTATTGCAATATACCGTTTGCACAGTCCCTATTTATTAATAGAAAACGATTCTCATGACACTAACTAGACGTCACGAAGGTTACTAGAAACAGTATGAGACTCTTGTTCATGTAGAAGTTAAAGTGTTCAGGGGAGAAAAATGTATTTTTTCAAAACAAATGATCTCGCAAAGGAATTCACGAAACCACAAACTTTTATTTTAAGATTATATTGTTTATAGATAAGAATTGTATTCCAGCCCACCTCAGAATTGTTGCAAAAAAATATTACGAGGATCTGATTATGTAATCGTGGTTTAAAAACCTAACTGTCCAAAATCATCTCTAATCATGAACGTTAGTTCTCTCACTCCCAATTTTTTACCCGATTAATCCTTAGAAGTTGCCTAGGTTTAGATACTGCAATTGATGTATCAGAAAAGTACATAATCATCAAATCGAAATGCCTTCAATAACAACGTATGTAGTAATTGAGTTAACGCCAGGTGAATATAAGGCAGAGGCCTTTAAGAGTAACACAGAACACTCGTGTCTTGGGTGTCATAAGGCTTCAAGTGCCCTAAAAAGAATGGGGGCAGTGGCTCGAGTAGTGAAGAAGCAAGAAGCAAGAAGACGATTTTTGCTTTCAGCGCAGTAGGTCGAAGACCTCGAATTTTCTTGAAAATGAAAGGCAGCATCAAGAAATTCAAGCAAATTGTATCAAAAT
This sequence comes from Trinorchestia longiramus, assembly GCA_006783055.1. Lineage (NCBI taxonomy): Eukaryota > Metazoa > Arthropoda > Malacostraca > Amphipoda > Talitridae > Trinorchestia > Trinorchestia longiramus. The sequence goes on along the minus strand of VCRD01000001.1, from coordinate 1,360,882 downwards.
ATACTGAAATTTTAGATCCTCAAGTACCTACTTCTCAGCTGAAAGGTGATAGAAGTTCGTTGCGACCCACTTAACAATGCTTTATTGTTCATAAATATTTGTAAGGGAACATGAAACTTTTATCATATCCACAGAATTGTGTCACGGTTTTCATCGACATGATCTCTTTAATCGGCACAAGCCTTGTGTCTAGATGTCATAGATGTCATAGTGTTTTGTTTTATAGCCTGTTTATTAATATCAACGCATTTAATGGAGTACCAATATTTCATGGGTTCAATGTTTATTGAAGTACCGAGCAAATTTAACATTTTTATGATGCTATTTTAATCTTTCATCGGAACCCCACGTGACAATTTGGATACGAGTAAGTGTCAAGAATCCCAGGCGTCTGCACTATTGTTTACAAAATGAATGAACAGAAAATAAATTGAAAAGTTTTTTACTACTGAGGAGTCTAGAGTGAATATGCTAAAGATCTGAGTGTATTAAGAATTCCCTATGAGTGATAAAAAAACAAAACCCTGTCAATTATTAGACTCTGTCCTAGGAAAGTTGGGGTAGTAATTCGAAGTATGAGCTGAGAAGTTCAAGTCAAAGGAGTGGAAGTTGGATGCATAATTTTTTAGCTTGGAGCAAACTGGCCTTCGAGGTGAACCTAATCCCAAGCACGGATCACTGAGAATCATGTACGCATCTTAGCTGTCATGCAATGCATTACATTTTGCTCAATTTCAATGAAGTACTACATTATACAATGAATTAACACATTACCTGTTTCCTATTGTAAAAAGGTAAGATACTAAGAGAAAAAAAATTGAGTTGCCCGTTTGCCTTAGTTCTATTGCTCGGAAAAACGTTCCAGAATTTGCAAATGAATTGCATATCTTAAGAAAATCGAGTGACATGCATTACAAAAAAAGTGTATTACATATTTTAATGATTCACAGTGTATGAAAGTGAAAAAAAGTGATTGTAGACCTCCCAGGGTTTCTTTTACACTATTTGAATTCACTAATGTGTTCTTGGGTCTGCATGCAAATATATAGGGTGTCCATATATTTTGTACAAATTAATAAATCTATTACAAACCCAACTAAGAAAATATGTGCATGAAAGTCGCTGCAAAATAAGTACATATTAAATTCTTTACTTCGCATATTACACTTTTATGTACACGGGTACTATTAGTTACACGAAGCACCTCAAGGCAGAACTCGATTTCTTGCCTTGTGACACTAATTGGGGACACTAAGTTGACGTTAAAATATGCATCGCATCAGATTTAATGATTGAGAAAGCCTTGTAGGTACACAACGGTTTAGTGAGTGAGGTTAAGACTAACCTTCGTGCGCACGGAAAGCACCTCGGTTTAAAGCCTGGATAATCACTTCAGAAATGAATCCTTTAATGGTATACCACAACACAGAGGTAGTTGCTAGCATTCAATTTGAAGCCGATGATGGCATAAAATTAATTAGATGATGAAAGGTACAGCTCACTGCCAAGTTGTTGAAGGATGATCATCACAAGAAGCGGCTTATTATTCAAGGACATGGGGGCTCGCAAGTCACTTTACCATTTTGAACATTCATTACACGACAACGAATACAGCTATAAAAATATTTCACATAATAATTAAAAGAATTTTTTTTAAGTTTTTTCATGCATCAATGATACCGATTTGAAGTATAATTCGTAACCGAAATTGACACAATTGTCATGTCTCGAAAATGCCGTAATACAGAGAAGGGTCAACGAGCAAGGATGGTGGAAAGTCATTTCTCTCGCAATGGATCGTTAGTTGCTATACAGACGGACTTTGTAAAAACATCTAATCAACAAAGGCCTCCCAAACATTGCATTATTGCAATTATTTCAAGGTTCAGTTCAACAGCAGACACGGAACGCTCTGGCCGACCGAGATCGATGCGAAATACATGGGTAATTCAACATGTTTCATTGTGTATTTACTCACTAACTGGTAAAAATGTAGCTTGTCAGGTTGTCAGCATTATGACTGCCAAATGCTAAATGCTGAGGCCGCTGTATGAAAAAAGTTTTGGAAGTGAAATACAAACGTTTTAAAGTATTCTACAAATTTAGATATGGAAGTATCTGACAAATATTATAAATCTTTGTCTCTGACGTATGAGTACGAAGCATTCTTTTGTGGGCTACGACTTTATTCTATCATGCCAATCAATTAATAAGGTTTATCAATTTATTTATGTGCATCTAATTAATATGCGCACCTTGTTTTAGGCAATACTTGATGTCATGCGTGTTTATTGTTGAAAAGCGTGTAAATACCTTCCGCGCCAGACGAGGTATGAGAAGGGGGGTGTACCAGATATTGACATTTTAGAGATTAAAATTGAGCACGTTGTGTCACCATGTTAGTCCACTGGGCTTAGGAGTGTGAAGTCGATCAATTTCAGGAAAAGCCTTTACATTCAGTTATTTCTTGGTCCAGACGTGTCACGTACACAAACTTACTGCAATAACATCCCAAGGCGCATCTCACAACAAACATCAGATGTTCTGCTACTTTAATTTATTGATCACTATTTCCTTCATATAGTCTGCCTTCTTTGAGCGATGTCCTCATTCTAGAGTCCATTACTAGATTTGGTATTATTTTTTATATCATATGTTATTTTTTTCAGTTATTGTTCCCAATCCTCAATTGTTGTGTTATGTTATCCAAGGCACAAAAAAAACATATTAAATGTGTGGTTATGACATCTGGGTCGTATTTATGTGTGTGTAGCACTAGTATTTTGAAGCGTCAGATAAAAATGATTTTCAAAACCTTGTTCTCATCATTATGATCAATTTACTTCGTTCGAATAATGTGTGTTTTTTCGGTTTTGTATAGAGCTTGCCTATCAACATTAAATTATATCTTCTAAACTGAATCTAGTTTTCTTCTATTGGCATCGTCACGTTATGTCTATGTCTATACAGATGCCTGTTTTCTAATAATTTTAGGGCATTATGATGTTATTTATTGTTTTACGTTATTTGAAGCGATAATACTAACAGTATCTGAACATAAGCATCTTTAAACTTATTCAAGTTTAACGTGTTGTTTCGAATTTTTGATGATCGTGACACTGTTCTGTCTTCATTCGTATGCCTAATTTTGAATCAAGATAGTCATCGATAATAAATTAATATTTTCATTGACTGTATTAGGCGGAAGGAAACATAACACCACCAAGGAAAATTAGTCTTAACATCAGCTACGATTTATTTTTTTTGCCTCATTGAACTTGACTGTAGTGAAATATGCTAGCCTTTTTTTATGTACCACCAGTATCTGTTAAACAAAACCAGCGATGACAGTTCGTATTAAAATCTTAAAATAAACACAAGAATCATTTAGAATACACAGAAACAGCATAAAGGAATTAACAAACACTTTAAGATGTTTTTTGCTGTTTATTGAGCAAGCGATGGTGGAATGGTGGGACACGCAAAGTTAGTCAAGTCAAAAAATTACTGCACACTCATTTTGTCCTTGGGGAGGCAAATAAATAATGGTATTCATCAAACTGTACATTTTTATACCATAAATCTATTCACGCCTAAATGTTGGAATATGAAGTAACGCTAGTGCTGATTTCTAGGAGAATATTCTGCAAGACATCTGACGCGTGAGTTCTTAACCGCAGCACCTGCAAAAATGAAATCAATTAATATGGTACACCTGAAATTCCGCCTTATATATAAACGAGTAAAAAAGTATGATAATTGTTAACTGACTTCATTCAAGAGCAAAATAATCCTAAACTCATGAGCGGCTATATTATGAAATGCTGACTATCACTTATATGTGCGTAGTCCTTTTCAGATTTAGAACCAAACATGTTTGGTGAATTCATTTTATACCTAATTTAAATCAACTGTATTTTGAAAAATATACAGTTTACTTACGTCATACTATTAGTCTCCTGTTCTACAGGCTCAGCGTTGTCTTAGTTGCGAGCATAGTTGCTCAATAATTTCTTCAAAAGCGCAATGTGCTGAGCGCGACTTGCTCCGGAGCCGCGGAGGCTGCGAAAGATGAGACCAAGTGGATCTCCCTGCGAATCATCCGAGTCTTCCTCAGAGGATCTGTAATCCGACTTAATTTTCTCGTCCGAATCATCGCTCAGTTCTCTTCGACTCGCCTCTGCTGACTTGTCGCTGTATGCTCGAGAATTTTCAGAGGATTTGATGTCCAAGCTTCTTGTTTCCTCCTTTGACTCGTCGCTCTGATCACTCCAACGCTGTTCTGGTGACTCATCGCTGTTCGATGCAAGAGCGAGAATCGCATGGCTGAAGATAACCACGCACCCAACAATGATCAAGAGTTTGTTCATATTTGCAGCTGTTTAAAAGTGGCCAAGTATCTCAACTTTCTTTAAGAAATATAATGGGAACCTTCCAGTTGCGAGGCTTGTTGATTACTGGGGTTGCAGAGCTCTAGCGAGGCTTTCTATAGCGCTGAATTCTTCCTATCGATACAGATATATTTACATCACATGATGCTTCAAATCATGTGTTGTAAATTTTAGGCAATAAAAAACATTGTATGCTTGTTTCTGCTCCCTTGTCACCAGGAAGATTGTGAACCAATAGAACGAATATTTCTTACACGTGTTTATCTAGATATATCAAGTTGGTGCAAAATTCATATCCGATTTTTGAAAAAAACGTTACAGTCAGTATTTATTAAATAATTGTTGCCCTTTATACTTTAGGTGCTATAGCAAGTAATTAATGTCTTCTCTTTTATATAATGAAAATATTTTTACCATCTTCTGTAATATTTGCACTCATGTTCATCCGTCTAAAAATCACATTAAACATGTTGTAGTCTTTGAAGTACACAAGTACAACAGCAGTCTATTCAGAGTGCGTGTGGCGATGCAGTACTGAATGAAAGAAGTTGCAGGAAAAGATTTTTCCGTTCCTGAAATATGAATTTAATTCAATTTAATTCCTCCGATATATCGCTCATTAGAATTTCACAACGCATATCGTAAAAAAAACATTACAAGACATCAGTTATCCAATTCTTATCACTAACATTTTAAGACGAATGAAGTTTTTACCATCTTCTGTGCTTCAGTTTAAAGTGAAACCTCGTAAGGGCGCTACGATGAGCTTGATGACGGTTTTACTCAGTGCATCCTGACCGTCAATGCGTCACAGCAGGCAGGACGTACATCTCGTCAACCGACGATCAAGCAGAAACTTACCGAGGTCACTACGGGATGTGAACTCCTTTCCTGATCGCAAGCAGGGGCGCTCATCCCTCGACCGCTGTGACAACTGAGATAAAATTTGTTGACAGTAACAGGTATGACAGAAAAAGAGTGCAGGTAAGTTTGACATATAACGCTTGGTTTATGGGACTTCTTTTTTAATAATACTAATTTGAACGATACTTCAAATTACCATGAATAATCCAATAGTGACGCCGTTGAAATGAAACCGTGTGGTCTAACCAAACTTTTTTGAAAACTAAGATTACCCAGTTTCAAGTTTAAAAACTCTGAAAAAACGAAAAATGCAAAAAGAGACGGATTTGATTGTTAAAATTCTATTTTTCTCTCTCAACAATCAATCATAAATTCTACATTTATGAAGCATAATCTACGGTCTATGTAAGTATCCAGATACAGAATAAACCATCAACTGAACAATCTTAAGTACTGCGTGCCCGCAGTAAATTTTCACGCAAATAAATATACGTACATGGAGACATAAAAATGTGTTCTTTTTCTCGGTGATCAAACCGTCAAGATTGGTTACTGAAGTGATTCATTTGTCTACCAAAGACGAGGTAAAAGAAGGTCGTTTCAAAACACATTATTCTGAAGAATTAGAAGCTGATGTTACAAGCAGTTTCACCATCACCTTTAAGTATATTGCAGAATGATTTAACACGCTACGCGAACTACAAAACATAGGAAAGGTTTCAGTGATTGAAAAATGGATCAACTATAAAATTTTTTCCATAAAATCTGTAACAGCGTGTTACTTGTTATTAATCTAATTCAACGACACTTTCAGGCACTATTTTTGGGTAGGCTTCTTACAAGTGATGAGAAATAAAGTTAGACGCCACCGATCTTTGGTCAGTCGAGGAAAATCAATTCAACAACTGAGAGGAGAATGCCATCCAAAGAGGATCAAGTTAAGTACATACTGGGATAATGGAGGTGTTATCTATTACGAGCTGAGAAATAAAAATCGAACAATTATTGCTAATTTTTAATATGATCAACTTCGTCTCTCGAAAACAGCTTTAAATCAAATGGGACACTCTGAAGTGTACAAAAAGAGCGTCATCATCCATTACGATAATGTTTGTCCTCACACAACTAGAATGACCAAAAATCTCATGGATGAGTTTTGTCAGTATATATTACTTCCTCTGATATGTTCTAATGGCCTTGCTCATCATGATTTTAATTTATTTCCTAGGACTCTAGAACAATTTGCATGGCCTTACACTGACATGTAGAGGTATGGTTAAACGTGAGTTGGGAACATATTTTGCTTTAAAATTTGAAGAATTTTACAAGCGTGGGTTTTATAAGCTTGTTCAGCGATGGAATGATGTTCTAACAAGCAAAGGTTATGTCGACGAATAAATATTATCATAATCATTAGTTTAATATCTCTAATCAAAACCTTGAAATCAGAAATAAGTTTTGCGGGCGATGAACCTCCATGTACATATTTAATGGAAATACCCAGTAAAAGAAACCCATTCTACCCGAGGGGAAAAATTGCCTAAGTTCTGGGATGAATCACAATTTCTTAATTTCAATATGAGCTAATGAGCATATATGCCAGGCATTTCGAATGCTGCCGTTATTTACAGTCATTTTTAAAAAGAAACTCATTGTGAAAACAATCTGCTTTTTCATAGAAACTTTTGAAACCAAAGTGTTTTCTTTGTTTCCGTCGTACAATCAAAGGGTGCCTGATTCTATGAACAAGTACCAAAAAAGAATCAGTTTTTTCATTACTGAGTGCATTTGAAAGATTTCATGAGCAATTTGGAGTAGAGGAAAACTGTGTTGCAGTGAAATTCATAGCTGGTTGTACAAATATACTCACGTACACTTGTTTCATTGATCTGCATTAAGTCTATGACAGAATATTTTAAATGGAATGTGTTATTTTGTTACTCTGTTACTCTGTTACTTTTACTTTCTTACTCTGTTACTCGGATTTTGTTATTCTGTCAAAAATCTTGAGTAGGTATAAATATATTATTTCTTCGCTCATTATTTCCAGTTTCTGTTTATAAGAAACTTGAACTTAACCGAATTTCTTTACATCAGTTTATATGCAAACTCTGAAAATGCACATTCAAGTTACTCAGCTTCTGTATCAGAATTTTTAAAATTCTTCTCGCTGTTTATTTTTCAGTTATTTTTCTCTCTTACATGAATTTCATTTAATATCTGGGTAGATATTTTACAATGTGGTAAAATGATCTCATGATTCACGTGATACGGGAATTTGTTCCGTTTGCACTAGAATATTTCAAAACATATTTATTAGATTTTATGGACATTGCTTTACAGCTCCACACGTAGGTGCAATTTCTCTTGACACGATCCGCTTCACTCGGACGAGTGTCTAGTTTTGAAGCAATGACCCCGTTGTCTTTGTCCTTTCAACTGCTAATTTAAGTAGTAAATTTTTTTATGTGATAGCTTTCTGCATGATCATCACTTAAAGTCGTTCACTAGACCACAACTGAAATTTCTTCATCAAACTTGTTGGCTGTTGTACCTCTTATAAAAGTATTAACTTTTATACTGTTCTTACAAAATGACGAAACCAACTTTTGTTAAAACTATACCAATGTGTAAAAATGTACAGGATCAGATATCAAATCGTTGAGTCACCGAATAACTGTTGGGTCACCCATACTTTTAAACATGTAGCTAAATGTTGATCATGTGAGGTAATGTTCTTTAATATTAAATTCATTCCAGATGTTTTCCTCCGTTTCACTCTTACGTTTTATGTACCATGCGTATCGTACTTTCCCGAACTTGTAGCAGAAAAGCTAAGGTAGAATTTGTCTTAGCGAAAGATTTAAAACTAAAAGTATTTGTACAATCGATTGGCTGCGTCACGTTTGATTCAATTAGGCGTAATTGAAGTAAAGTTTTAAGACAATTATTGGACATAAGGTGAACATTTGAGCAAGCAAAAAATCAAGAGAACGATCACAAACAGGACATTTTTAGTTGTCTGTCATGTTTCCACCACAGTGTTCCAAGGAGATAACAAACACTCGTTTCTTAGCAGAAAACAACGCTTTCCATTGAATGAAGAACTTTACTCAGAAACTAATCCATATAATTACACCTCGTTTTTCCAGATCAATAGATACTGTTCTGCAAAGGTTGAATATCAGGCCACTTATGGTCCCCTATATAATAGAGCTCACCTCAGCATGTCTCTGTAGGGTACGATCTGTGCAGTAAAATCCAGAAGTACTCAAATTGACTTGGAATTCACATAGCATAATACTGTATTTTTTGAGTGGGAGTGTGCATGTTCGATTCATATGCATGTATTTATATACATACATAAATCGTTACTCATTAAACTTATATTTTAGCGAAAAATACACGTCTTAATATGTTTACACGTAAGTTGAACATTTAAGTAATTATCGTGCCTCGACATTACTATCCTCTAACGTCGGAAATGAAGGAGGCTGTCACTTCTCATTGTTCACTCATTCACATCTTGAGACTTCGACCAGACATCTGCAGCCCATAATAGGCAAAATCTTTTCCTGATGTACTCTTTGAGTTCTACGGTCGCCGCAACATGTAAAACGATCCATAAGTTTTACGAGTCAACTTTTCTCGCATTCGTAATTAGGATCCAGCTGTTCACTAACCAATAAAAGTTTGTCGTGGATCAAAAACTTGAATGACATCAGAAAACCTCTTTGAACTCCGTAAGATTATGACCAAATTTAATACTCTTTCGTGGAATTGTTTATTTAGATTCATTCAAATCTTCAATTGTTTTGTACTTTGATGTTTTCTAAATTCACCTGTGGTCAAATATTTTCACACAATGACTTCCATAAGAATTATTCATTTGTCTGTTAACACCACATTTTACGAAGTCTAAGTGACATTTGTTACATACAGTCTAGAAAAAGACACATATGAATTTCATGAGTATTTCTCAAATAATCTTACTTGCTTCTAACTTGCTGCTTTTCCAATAGGAACAATAATTATTAAGCTAGCATTACGAGAAAAAATATTGCAATAAAATTTCATCACAAATTTACTCTAACAAAACGAGACATGGTTGTCTCCAGTTACAGAGAGGTGTAGTATTCCATTTCATATGACATGGTAATGTATATACGATCGGTTTAGAACTGCGTAGTGTTGAAAAAGCTTGAAAATTATGTTACCACCACAAGACTTGACAGGATGGACTTTGAAATCAGAGAGTTATTGAATTCACGTCTGGAAATGCTAGAAATCCAGCAGCTGTTCCGTTGTTAGACTCAGCGACCTGAACTTTTGGGAGCTGAGAATACTTTCAAGAAGCATGCAAATTTATGATCTCAGTCACAAATTTTGTTGGAAATTTTGTTGCTAATCATTTCCTGAGAAATAGCCATTGAATTTTAAGAGATGATAGATTATTCAATGGTTTATATGTTCAATTAAGGTTTTCTGAACAATGCACAATCGATTGACATTCATTAAATATTTTCTACAAAGCTGTCTCGGTCATCCTATTCTAGTAGAGTCAAGGAGCATCACTGTAAATGCAATGCTTCATTTAGTAACAATTGAATTGTCAAAACAGTTTTGAGTTCCAATATGTGGAAAAAGCATACCTCGTTTTAATTGAGAATAGGGAAATAATTGATTGCATTAGAGGAAGGGTACTTGAGAGAAAATTATACAAAGCATTGTAAGGCAGCTAAACTTACAGTTAATAAACTTACAGTTTATTACAGTTAAGTTAAACTTACAGTTTCTTAGTTAATGAGCCTTTTAGTTGGGAGCGCGTATACAATCCAACCAAACGCATTCATTTCGAATGGATCAATATCATCCATGGAGATGCTAATATTGGTATTTGAAAAAAAAATATCAGTTAGAGGCATCAATACAAATGATCAAAGCAATTTAGACTCTAAATCCTCTCCAATGAAATAGATACATTAAAATTTATTCATTAATTTCAATAATATTCAATCATTTCTGATTTAATCATTCATTGAGCGAAAAAACTATTTTACAAATGTTTCATATTATCATTGAAATGCTAATAAAAATAAAATTTGTTAAAAGTTCTATAACTCAATTTCATATTGCCTAAAGTTTTCTTTAAGCAAAATGCCTAGCTCGAGCTTGAAATGAAATAATTCTCGTTAATAACAGCAATTTCTTGAATTAGTTTCCTTATCTGTCTACTTCTCAGGCTTATTACATTGGATGCTGGAATGCTCCTCATTGAATGTAACATGAAAGGGAATGGTATAAATATTTTCTAGCTAGTCTAAAAACAAATGAAAAATAAATTAAAGATGTCCTCAAATGGCCTACAGCTCAAGTTTGTTAATAAAATTTGTCAATGGATGTTCAGAGAATGAGTGTCGAGAAATTCAGGGAATGAACTAGAACAGTTGTACGAGTAATGTAACAGGAAGGTGCATAAGTTGCGCTTGAGGTCCTTCTTGAGAAAATTAAATACAATACGATGAAGTTTTGTGGCCTGAAATAAGATCTATTTTCGATCGGTTACAGCTTAATAATATACAATACTTCTGGTAAAAAAGTCTTATATAAGTCAATGTTATGGCCTAAAATTTTGGGGAGAAGGTATCAAGTGTATGATGATCCTTACTCATAAAGATTCTAACATCAGAGGTGTGGAAAACGTCATAAAAACTCTTTATGGCCCCTCGAGAGGTTCAATAGTCAGAAAGCAGACTAGGACTAGGACTATAAATTGCTGAAAGCAATCCCGGGCTAAAGTAAAAATTTTCCTGAATATATAAAGACTGTCCCAGTATTTCACTTGTGACGTAAGATGAAGGAAACTCTCCAGTGTCCCAGATATCTGAAAACGTGTCATTTAGATTATCACTCCTACGTACATGAATCGTTGTGTCATAATTTCATATGCATAAATGCCCATCATGATTCATGTCTCAGATATACTGGGAGAGGATCCTCAGCTACAAATTTGCCTTCGTAATCGTTACTAAAATGTTTGGGAAGGAGATGTAAACAGGATTCAGGAGATGTAAACTCCCACCCACACACCGCTTCCAACGTTGGAAAATAAGGTCAAACGTTGCTAACTGATGCGTTGCATGCATCCTCAATGCCAACATCACTAATTTGTAGGCATTACTCGCGTATAAGTCAGCTCTATTATTTTAAATATCTATAAATACGTATAGTCGTTTTTTTATACATATACAATAACATAAACATACACAGATAGTCTCAAAGCTATTCAATACACTTTGAACAAATGTATCTATTGAAGTTTTAATGAAATATAATGAGAATTACGAAGTCAAATTCCTTTGAAATAATCCTTTTATCATGAAGAGTACAGATATTGCTACAAAATGCAATGAAAAATTCTTGAAAATAATTTTATTACAAAAATACAAATTAGCTAGGGTAAACAGTAATGCGCACACATACGGGAAAATGTCATTTGATTTTCAATGGGAATTTAAGAAACTTTGGGAACGTAATAAACTCTAAACTCCAAAAACAAATGAGCTTAATTTAAATCTCCGAAATTGAATAGTCAAAGTCTATGTTGATAGTATAGAATTATTGAAAAACAGTGTCAAGTGCATCGCATTACAGTTGGTACAAGATTTTCGAATAAAGGAAACATTATTCTACAGGGAACTGCTAGCGTTATTATTCTAAACGGAATTGCCCAAGAATGTTTGCTAGCCTAGAACACTCTGCGGAACATAATAACTCAGAATTCCCCTCTGATTAATCAATTCGCTTGCTTCATTTCTTTTTTTGGCTCAACAATTTTGAAAATGTTTTTTATAGGTATCAAGGATTTAACGTTTTTTACAGGCACAACCATAACTGTTTGCTATAGAAAATGTTCATACTCGTTGCGTGCCCATGTGAGTCCAGCTCTCAACTTCGAGTAATTTTTGCGTGGTTTATCTACCGAGCCCACAACTTTTCGCAGCTTTTGTGTGAAATTCCAAATAATGCTTTACGAACATGGTCGGCATCAGCATTCAAAGCTCTCGTCTGAGTTCGTAATTAAATTTGGTAAAACTAAATTTATATACAAATTCAATCTCTGAAATAGAATTTTAGGGTCTTCAAGTTTATTTCATTACCACCAACATTGAATGCGTCAACTGTGCACCCGGTATGATAAATACAGGCCACCTTGGTGTGTGTGTGTGTGTGTGTGTGCATACATCAAAGATTTTTGCATTCATAAAGATGTCTTAATGTAAAGATGTCCTAATCAGACGTGCGTCTGGATCGAAGCCACTTACAGAGACGGAGTGATCTTTCCTTAGGTCGCGTACGTCTTTCATACTAACTGTATGCTTATTTATGCAAGCATAATCGTAGTTTTACTTTTGGATTTTCTAAAATATTTCCTGCCGTTTCAAGTAATCTACGACGCCACCGACCCTCACGACACTGGAAGTGAAGTCTGAGAAGTCATTTCGGTGGCTGATCTTCGCAACACTTCACCTGAACTACCTTCCAAATTTATACGTTCACTTGAAGAAAAACACCCATTCTATCTCTGCGTAGGGAGTTTTATTTTAATCTAAGGCATTAGTCTCGCAGCGTATTCCGTTAGTTTGTTAATTATTTGGTTAGATTGTATGAAATTCATTTTTTTAATGTATTAGATAGGTATATCCTAGAATCTCAAGACTGTTCATTTTTCCTATGGTAGGATAATCGGTGGTGATCCTTTTAACAATAATGAGTGGATTTCTATAAATATACGTATCCACGTTAAGTTTCTTGACCTTTAAACCGAATTTTAATAGTAAGGGCGATGCCATTTCAATAGGATGAAACTGTTCATGTTTTTATGAGACTGTCATACAATTAGCTTTTCACATAATCAATGAAATACTTTGAAGTGTTTCATTTCTAAATGCAAGCCAATGCTAGTTTAGCACAAAATTCGACAGCTTCATGAAAAACCGACTCCTGTCTGTAATTAATTATTTCACTAAATCCTTCGTGGAATAGTGTTTGCAAATGTAGCCGAAATAAAAACTGTAGCTTCATAAAAAAATACGATCGCATTTTCAACCTATTAAGAAAGCATTGTTCTCAAGAGATCGTTTACTGGCTATATAAATTTCCGTTCATGACTAGCCAGTCCATCATTTATATCGGAATTAGTACTCCTATGACCAGAGAGCCATAAATTCTTCTGGGTCTTCCTTCTGGCTCGCCATCGTATCCACTGACGCACAAGCATCGCTTAGGACGGTGTGATAACTATTTTTTCAATCCTAATGCATCAAATCGAAATCTTTTTGGTTACGAAATGAATGTAATAAAATTCAGGTATCATAAATAATTTCTTCGAACGAAATCATTTACCAACATTTTAATGTACCAAATGATATAACAAATTTTAAAATGCAAGTCTCACAAGTGCGAACATCGAAGATTAGACAACAATCTCGCGGCAAGCATCGATGACGACATCTTGTCTCGGTCTATCGCCTGGTTTGCTCGTCTGAACACTTTCCATCGTCCGTACCACATCCTGTATAAAAAAAATAATAAGAATCAAGAATATAAAAATTATCGTATTTTCATTAACAAGCATTACGAAATCCATTCATATGTGCCAAACGCAAGACTCGAAGGTCTACTACCCGAAATGGAGAATTCCACAAAGATCTACGAAATATAATACAGAAGCACTCACTTCTGCAAGCTCGTAATGTTGAATAAAACATTGCGTGAGGTCTTCATTCTTCAATGGAAACAATTTGCATGAAATTCTGATAAAACGTTAATTAACAGGATTAAAGGGGAAAAGGACTAGAACATGCAAGTATAGATGGACGATTGAATACTTGCAGGAGTTCAATTAAATAAATGTTGACAGTAGTTTTTCAAATCACCCCTCATCAACGAAGCTCACACAAAAGAGCGGACCGCGGTGTACATAATCTTTGTTTTCATTCACGAACTTGCCGTGATCTTCATGATCAAAGTCGTTAGCTAATCTTGACCACTATTATTTTTACCTGAAACTATTTCTAACCTATTTTCAATTCCTCATGTAATTGATGCCCAATATCGGATCAATTACATGCACATCAACGACTTCTTGATCATTAAAATTACGTTACAGTCCTGATTAATTAACATTTGCTACATTTTACGCCTGTACGCCATGTCATGTTTGACGCTTTTATTCGTGAAGAACAAAGAACAGATATCAAGACTTTACTTGAAAGACTCTTTGAATTCAATTAATGGTGAGTCCTTGTAAAAAAATAACTTCTCTACACGAACTACATTGGGCTATCTAAGAAATTTTCTTTAATGAGCTACGAATCAGATTATTAAATTAGATTAATTTTCGTTCTATTTTCCAATCAAATTCAAAGACCAAATTGTGAGACATATTATAAGCCAAGTCTGAAGAATAAAGATAATAGTGAACATTTATACTAAATAAAATCGATCCATAAAATCCTCCGTCACGCTTGGACACAAAATGTGACAAAATGGTTATCAGGTGAGAAAGTAATTATTTAATCATATCTCAATCGTCAACACCATTCCTTCGAGCCCTCACCATGCTTTCGAACCCTCATCATGCCTTGGAACACTCATCATGCCTTCGAACCCTCACCATGCTTTCGAACCCTCATCATGCCTTGGAACACTCACCATGCTTTCGAACCCTCATCATGCCTTGGAACACTCACCATGCATTGGAACACTCACCATGCCTTGCAACACTCACCATGCCTTGGAACACTCACCATGCCTTGCAACACTCACCATGCCTTGGAACACTCACCATGCCTTGCAACACTCACCATGCCTTGCAACACTCACCATGCCATCGAGCACCTTGCCGAATACAACGTGTCTGCCGTCCAGCCAGGATGTCTTCACAGTGGTGATGAAGAACTGAGAACCATTAGTGTCAGGTCCAGAGTTAGCCATCGACAACCAGCCCGGTCCCAAGTGCTTCAGGGCGAAGTTCTCGTCAGTGAACTTTTCTCCGTAAATGCTTTTACCTGAAATGAACTTTTTTAAAGCAACAACGAAACCGGATAGTATTAAGTACTGTAATGAACATACTCTTATTTCATGCATTTTTTCAATGAAGTTAGGTCCGAACTCTGTAACGTAATTTCAATTTATTTGCAACACGCAATCACAAGCTTTTGTAGTACTGTGAATTATGAAAGAAACGTATGCTGGCTTCCATTTAATGATGGGTTTTATGAACACAATTAAACGAGTAGTTTCATTAAAAATATTCTACCAACAAATGTTAAACGAAATGACCTCTGAAATGAATACACGTCTCTGAAGATTCCCCTTGCCTGAAATTCATTAAGCCGTAGAGGTTCAGAGCGTCTATCAAAACATGCTATTAATTTTTCAGAGAGGAAAAATTGATGAAGAAAGTATATACACTAATTACGATGCCCTCAGTAACGTTTTATGTTTTTCTAACTACGAACAGTTTTGTCTAAAGGTAAATGTAAACAGAGTGTAATATTGATGAACAAAATAAAAAATCTACGCAAAGCTTCTTGTTAAATACATGTAGTATCTTAGAATATGTCGGATCTAGCGACTAATAGTTTATTTTAGGGAGAAGAATTAATACTATTACAAAATGAAATTTCACTTTTGAAAGCTCCTACACAGAGATTTAAGTGTGTACATAGCAAGTAAAAGTGAGCACAAGTACAAAATTCTGTGCTACATGCTTCCGTAGGCCTCTCACTAGTCCACGAAGTCTTTGAACTCTAGCATCGAGTGGCAGCATGCATAATCTCCATAGATATTTGTCTCAAACTTGATTCAATTTTACTTTTAGGGTTTTAATATTTTGGCTACGAGTTAAGTAAGCTTCACTCTCAAGAACAGATTATAAAGGATAGCCAAGAGCTTTGATATGTAGCGATAAGGAAGGTCATTCTCCTCACTATATGAAGCAGGCCATTGGTCTGTACAGAACAGTTATGTTTCCTGAGCAGCATGGCTCGTTACTCCATGCTTTATAGATAAAATGTGATGAAAATGTTCGTGCTTTACTTTTATTTCATAAAACTACACATGTAATAACTTAAGATTATGTATCAAAATTGTTTAAATTTCGTATTACTTATGTTCCACCCGGTTAACGGCACCGGTATCAGATATTGGGATGTTCAAAATAGACGATTGGTGTTATAGTTCAGGTGCCATGGCATTCATTACTAGATTCAACGTTGTTGAGCTAGTAAGCTAAATAATACAGTAAATAAAATGCAGCACTAAACGAGCCACTCACCTCCAGTTCCGTCTCCTCTAGTGAAGTCACCTCCCTGTAACATGAACTGTTTAATGATCCTGTGGAACTTTGAGCCGGCGTATCCAAAGCCTTTTTCACCCGTGCAAAGAGCGCGGAAATTTTCGGCGGTACGAGGGACGATCTTATCGAACAAACCAATCGTGATAGAACCCTGAGCCACTCCTCCAATGCTGATGTCCATTTGAACCTGCAATCAAAAAATTGTCATACCCTGAACGGTAACTGACGTCTTCAAGGAAATTCGAACTAAAAGCAAAAGTTGGGCTGTCACATGTACAGGCAAAGCAAAATTAGACGAAATGAGATTGTGTACAATCTACGAGCTATTGCCCAACCAAAGAGCAGGATATTCTAATGATGGGCGTATAAAAATAATGCACAGAAAAATGTACCGATTCGTGAAAAACTGTCAGGAAACAAAAACGATAATGCTATAGTCATGGAATGCGACTTTACATCTAAAAAGTAAATGCATGGAACTCTTCTAACTTTTTCCATTACTCGGATCTAAATTTTGCCCTTCAAGTACGTATATGATCATCAGACGATTGAACCGCTATTCACAGTCGACGTGTGGGTGCAACGTAAGAGAAAACCTTTATATGATCACGAAAAGATAACTATGTATAGTCTGTGCCTTGTAATACGTACAGTTATTGCACCTGTAAAAAATAAATTTACTCCCATTTATGTACAGAGAAAATCAACCCTTGATTTATGATAAAATGGAGCTTAAACGTTCCAGGCCAATCGCAAATAAAACGAGCATACATACAAACAAATATATTCTTACAACACTTCAGGCACTACTTTGAACAATGAATGAAGAGGTAAATATGTATTGTATCGGGCTCGTTTTCTTTCATTACAAGCTCGTCTTACAGAGGCCTCTCCCAACACCCACACAGCAGTCATAGCGTTGGCAGCAGTAGAGACACACAAACCACGACACACACTATCGACTTGCAAGTTCCGGCTCTCATATTTCTCCAATTTCTGACTAAGACTTAAAGCTGATGCAGGCTTCTCAAACTTCGTTAATTCTCCGATGTACTACGACTTCAATTGTCCACATTTTCATACATTTTTGACTTTATTAAAACTATTTAGAATTTTTACCCAATTTTGGGGTTCAAGGTTTGAACGCCCATAGAAAATGTAATACGCATTATTTCAAGTGTTTAAACTCCAGGAATTTTCTGATAGATCCCTAAATCTAAAATTCCAAGTTCTGTAACAACTATCACATTTATTTACTTATTGATCAATTTAATAAAGTCGTAAAAATTGAAAAGAATAAAGGTTTTCCAACCAATAATTGTTTTCATTACCACCAACTAAAAGCGAGAACCCTTTCTAGCACTGGTTACATTTTCAGAGACGCAAAAATTATGTTCGTTCTTGTAGTGCAGCGCCGTATTTTCTATTCGAGTAAAACGTCAATAAAACTTGACCCAGTGAATCACAACACGTGCCACAAAAAATAAAATCCGCTGTCCTTCACGAATGTAAAGCGATTCAAATCTCCAGAATGTTACAGACTGATACGATTATTCTTGGGGAACAACACAAATTGTTCCACTTCCAAATAGCCGAATAAATTAAGGAATGTCATACACCTCAGTGAGTAAAGAAAGAACAAGTCTCCCGCTCTTCACGATAAAGGGCGAATTGAGTTTCCTAGCTGTAGCAGCTAATGACCTAACTGCTCCCGTCTTTTTCATCTCATGCCTGACAGTAATTATTACTAGCACTGCCACTACCCTGACGAAGTAAGATGATATCAATCACAAATCTCGCCATTTATTTCTCTATCAAAAAAGTTATAACAGGCCTTGACTCATTTGAGTGCAAGGAATTTCAGCAGTTTTTCAAGCCAACTTCGTGATGGTAAATACGAACACATGTTTTCAGACCAACTCAAAGTTTTTGAGGCCAAGCAAAGTTCAAGTTAATTCAGTGGTAAATCAGCAAAGTATTTTAGGCAATACTTCAGAAGCATCAGTTTCTCTTGAATGTAGCTGAATTGAAAACATGAGAATGAAACTGTATTTCTGAAATAATTAGAGATACTTTATTCATAGGCGATATTAGGGCAATATCGATTGCATTTTTTTTACAATACGATGGGAGAAGTGGCGTGGCTTAACCATCTAGCACGGAATCTCATGAATCAATTCAGACACATCTAACGTGGTGACCAGGTGATGTACAGTTCCATAGTTTTACGCGCTTACCCCGTACGTTCCACCCGCTCATAAAACGTTGCATGGGCGTCGGATTTTTAAACTGGCACTCTTCCTCATTGAAAATTTAAAATTAACCCAACATTCACGTAATCGTAAGTAAAGAGAATAGAACATTCAGTACAAAGCAGACTCACAGCAGAGGTCGGTGCGGGCTCCTGACCACAGACGAGGTGGACAAGGACGAGTAGCGCTGCCACGACGCCCTTCATGCTGAGAAATGAGTCGTCTGTTCGGTAGTGCTTCTCTCCACAAGATCTGCACCAAACAACATCGTATCAGAATAAAACAACTAGTGTTCAGGCAGGACAGAAACACATTCATGATTCACAACAGTGACAACATGCAATGAATGAAATGATAGGCACAAGGATGGAAGCAATGATGGATGCAATAGTAAGTAAATCATTTGTCGACGCCTGCAAGGCTCATCAACTTCTAACGTATCCAACTCAAAATTTTATTCTGTTTTGACTTTAATGCCTCTAGCTTCCCTAGCTGCTGGCACTCGAGGATTAAATAACAAGATTAAGAAGAGCACAACGTTAGTATAAATGAGTGGCACACATTTGGTAAGCTATGCATGTAGGCCAGTGATGAGGTTTACTTGTCCGTCGAGCGGAAAATATTCTTATTATGAAGTATGAATTATCAGTTTCACTCGATATTAGCTTCAGGTTTTCACAAAATTATGATCTCTGAGTTAAAATTCATTTTATATTGAATCTGTAGTTATCATACAGTTGTGATCAACGTAATCAGTGACTCATAAACAACCAGATTAAATCTCGAGTTTCCAATGTGTGGGAATTAGACATACAGTAACTCTTTTAGTATCCATTTGAGACCAGCACAAATTTCAGGATCAGAATTGAGATCACTTTCAATTCTTTACCATAGAATGAACGCTGCCTCGTACCCTACTCAAGCAGTCACGTCGTCAGCGAGGACTGCAATAACGGTTTCTAATGCAGAGTCTCAACGTTAACTCCGTTTCCTGAACACGTCCTCCTCGATACGTACCGTTACAGACAGTGCCGTGCTCCTACACAGGCACTCGTCCATTATTTATCCACATATGATACATATCATATGTTTTCTAACTCAAAGAAATCGCAATCTATGCATTAATTTAACATACATCTAACATAAATTGAAGGGTAAGATAATTGACGCGAGAATAGTTCAAGAGAGCATAATATGAATTTATAATCAAATCATTAATTGGTTGATAGGAGAGCTGTGTTGCTCAATGACATGCCAAGTGCCTTCCGAGTTTTTGAGATTCATCTGAAAATTGCTGACTCGTTTCTGCCGTGTTCAAATGGCAATAGGAAGTTCCATGTCTCGTACCACAACAAACAAACGAAAACGTATATTTCCAATAAAGTTGGTACATAAGAAATGTAACAGCATTGGTTTTTAAAAATGCTTTATCATAAAATCCTTAAGTGGTAGGTATTCTATGCGTAGTAACATAGATGATAGAACAGTAGTACCTACGGGTATACATGAACATTCACATCACGCATTGAACGTTAAATATACATGGGGAAACAAATGAAACTTCGCTTTTTCAATGATGACTTAAGAGGTAATCATTGGTGATACATATAAATTCTGACGTGGTAGATATTATACGCATTTTAGGTGATAAGCTAAATATTTTCTTTAGGTACAGATTAGATTTGACATCATTACATTTAACTGAATTGGATGTTTAACATCCGAGAAGACATCCCTCAAAGACCACGACATCCCTCAAACTAAGGCGCAAGACTTTTTTATGTGCGAATATAATCAAAAGATCGTCGACCATCACGTGCGAGAACAAGGTTTCTTAGACCGACGGTTTTTCTGCTACCGTCCACTGCAGTATCGGAACTTGACCTGCCCCTCTTTACACTCCTAACTAACTGTTATACCGCACGTGAACACGGTCCACAGTTTAACTGGCCACGTAGCGTAATGTGGGTCCATAAAAGAACTAACAACCTTTGAACAATTGCAATAGAGCATATTCTGGAGCTTTGCTGTTTAGCACTACTGTCTCGTGAAAAAGTCATTCAAGTTCATCGAATATACAAGAAATCACATACCTTGGCACTCAATTTTGGTGGCTACCCAAATTGGATTACACCCAAAATAACTATTAAAACCTGGACACATTGGAAGAAACAAATATTGTTCATCCTAATTTCATTGAAACGGTCGCTCTGAGAGCAAATACCTAAATCTCTGCAACCAGCCGTCGTGTTTAATAGAACACTACAGCACAGGAGCTATCTACAACTGGCAGATCTCATACGAACTTAGTATTGAATTATACAGGTGTGGCAACCACGGAAATGAACATCATCCAAGAGATTTGAAAAATCCGCTTGTTTGACTGATAATTTAGGTCTGAATGAAGAGCATGCTGATCTACCATCAGACTTGAGTTAAACAACTAGAATTGCAGATCAAATCAATTTCTCCCTCAAGCTCAGCTGAACACCGCAGAAAATTTTCTTTTACACCACAACTGTTCAGTGACATGGCAGCCTATACAGAACTAGGAGTAATCACAGATATAATGCTACATGTACATACCTTACGAGTCAACATATAAGAATATACATTTAATAACAGCAAAATTAGTGCTTAGTCTATATTAAGTATGGAAAGTTGCACGGAATAACGAACGAAAAAGTACGTACCAGAGTTGACGCGGCTTGACACTAGCGAACTCAACCGCTACGTGTAGCTCGGGAACAACTAACTGTGATAGTAAATGGACGAGCGTACAGCCGTACACTGATATAGCGTTGCTTGAAACTCTTTGCGAATAGTACATAATTCTAGCCTCAAAAAGTAACAAATTTAACAAAAGAGTAACAGATTTGAAAAATGCTATTTAATTAAATATTCTATAATAATACTATATAATACCGCTTGTGAAATTTTGCCAGGACGTTGTTCAACGTATACAATTTTTTAGTATTCATTAGTACTTTGAAAATATCAAAATTGCGTTCTATTAGGACCTTAACTTTCTTTACGTAAATGGGTAAGAATAAAATTCTTTATTAACATTTTAGAAAGTAGTTCGTTCTTCAGTATGGTTATCGTATAAGTACTCTTCTGTCATTAACCTCATTAATAATTGGGAGAGCTTCCACTGTGTTCAGTTAGTGTCTGCAAGTACACATTATGAATATAAAAGAGTTTTCAATTGCGATCGGATTTTTACCTTAATGCCATTAAACAGAGAAAATGGTCTCTCGAAACACGCAGACGAAAGAGGCACCACAATGAGGCTCAACATTAGAGTATACAATAATGGATAGCACAGATTATCATCGCGTGCATTTTTTTAAAACGGCGTATAAAAATTACACAGGATTTTTTCACCAATTCTGCCCTCATCAACTGCAGTAAGTTTTTGCTGTTCGGCATTTAATTCTTCATACTCTTCTTCTGATATTACGTTGCACAATTTCAGGACAAGAGGAATGGTAGAGTGTGGTTTACTCGCATGAACGTTATCAGGATCAATTGTCTGAGGTAGTTCTAAATTTGTATGTATATCATTTCACAAAAAACAGTCAGTCACTGGCTTCATTAATCGTATATAGAAGTTCAAGATTCGATATTACTTATAGTTTTTATCAGAGCTTAATTCACGCTCTCACAGCGGCTCTCGAATTACGCAGCCGTGGGGTGCGGCAAAACAAAACGTGTTTCGAATAGAAACTATGGATATGTATTCAAAGTGACTCATATGTTATTGATCCAAACAGCAATTATTATGTAAAATAAATTCTAAATTTGGAATAGTAACAACTTTCGATGCAGTGGTAACAAAAGTAATACAATTCGGATCAACAAGCAAAAAGTAACACTTTTTGTACGAACGTAACATTTCTGGCCACTTGAGCCTTTATCACTGCCAGTGTTCAACCTTAGAATATTCAAAGAAATTAGCTTAGAATCTCATAGACGTGATCAACCAGTAAGATTCTGGATGAAGTAGTTCATTTCCAGTTTTTATCTGTAAAATTATTTATCATATAATAATTGGCTGAATGAATCATTGCATGTGTATTTCTTAAAAGGGACATTGGCGAAGGATCGGGTCAAGGGCATTTAAAAATAAAATCAGAAAATTAAAAATATTCATGTCCTCTTCATTTCCACTGGACTTATGGCTTACATAGACAGTTTAAATAATAAACACTGAGTAAACATGGATGTCAGTGTATTTTACATTCATTTTCACCAGTTATTAAATTTATTATAAGATCATTAATTGTCATAATCTATGTCGAACTTCGACTACATTACGTTAAATGTGTAGACGCGCTTAGCTAGGATGCATCTTACAATGACCGTACTCTGCTGGTCATAAGAAGGTGACATGCGGTTAGTATCTCTAGTTGAACTCAATCAAGAAGTTGGTATAAGTTATTAATTTTTTTCAATTATTGAGTGTAGAAACTTCTTCAAATTATGTGAACAGGTGACTCCTCTAATACAAATGAAGGGTGGAAAGCACTAGTGGACTACTTGCATTTTTTCCCATGGTAAATATAATATATTTTCTACGGGAAAAAATGCAAGTAGTCCACTCCCGTGCTGTCGCTAACACAGCGCAGACAGAGGCGATTACGATCCAGTAGTTTACTATATGAAGGGTGGACAGCACTAGTGGACAACTTGCATTTTCTCCTGTGGGAAAAAATGCAAGTAGTCCACTAGTGCTTTCCACCCTTCAAATGATTAAAATTGCGTTTTGCTCAGGGTAGAATACTAAGCTGAAGCAGTTTTTCTACTTAGCTTGTTATGCAGGTATACACTTCCATGTGCCATCCAAAATTAAATTTATTAAGTGAAGCATGAGTTTTAAAACAACATAGCTTTAAAATATGCTCGAAAATTTTAAATATTCTTTATATGTACATCTGAACTTATAAATGAAGTATACATAAATAAGTCACTCACATGATGATTTGCATTACATGTGCGTTCAAATACTTTTACAATGAAATCTACGGCATCCATTTCAAGCTAATTATCAAAGTTAATTTTCCTGTTTCTAGACTGTATCCCTAGCATGGCTGTTTGAAAAATCGAATCTTTTTCTTAATTAAAACTCGAATTTACTTACATCGAATCGCGACACAATAATGAACTCAATGGGTGTGTTTTGTGCGATGGCTTCAGTTTGAAATTTTACTGGTCTGTTGGTTGCTGTCTATCTTGATGGAGTCATAATTTTAATTTAGAGTTGCGATCTGCTTCTACTTACGACTTACAAGCAGGAATGTTTTCATATGCTCTAGTTGAAAATCGACTTTCGTAAGAATTGAGTTTTTTTAATGATTTATATAAATTTACGCACATGGATATGAATTTAATAAAATGTTTGTACACGCACGTTCAAAATTTTGTGCAATTTAATTTGTGCTCTCATACCACTGTATTCAGGAATTAATGTGAGTTGGAGAATAAATATTGAAAGGTAAACCAATCATGAATAATTTTCACTTCGAGTTTGTGCACGCAATTAGTTATTGTTGAATGCAAACTAGGTTCCAAGTTCTTACAGTCACGGTCCTCCATTTAGACAATCGCTAACCGAACATGAGTTATTTCCGTAGTCCTGGAATTATACCCATGAAGAATTTATCGTAATTAGCAGCAAGTAAAATTGGTATGAGGTTCATAGAAGTTGTACAGTATTGTTCAATGGGTCGGTCATAAACTGATCCTTCCTGCTTTTATTTGGCCTCTGCATTCTGAGTTGATGCTACGCAAGCCTTGAGTTGCCTTTATGAATCATACATACATTCTGGAGGTTCAGAATTGCAACCGTTATCATTTTGAGCTTACTTTCTTTACCTCATAAGACCGATGTTCATCAGAGGTCAGTGAACGGAGTTGCTAGGGGACTGAAACAAAGCTGGCAGCTTCCAGCACGCCGGTTCCAATGGACCTGCTTCGTCTGGAAGCTGGACCGCCACAGGGTCCGGGCTGAGACGCAGCGGCCATGGAGCTGCGGCGAGAACGTTGACCTCAAGCAACGAAGGATGACACGGCGTTATGGGAACCCATCTGACCGAAACTGAACATTATGCTCACTCCAAAAACGGCTGTTTTGTAAGATTCTATAACACCATAAAGCAATATTAATCTGAACCACTTTGTGTGAGTTTTTGTACTTCGATGCTCTAACCAAAATACAGCTATAAATTTTACCCTTCAGACTATTTAGGGTTTTTACATACACGCAAGTTGACGGGGTGCAGTGGAGATAGTTTAAGAATGGAAATGTAAAGCTCGAAATTAAGGTATTTTTATAAAGATTCGACTTAGGAAATACACATATACTGGAATGCAGTACAAAAAAAAAACAGACAGATCATCAATGGAAGTACAGTACGTATGTAGAATAATTTAAGGACCACATTGATGGATTAATATGCTAAAACGGTGATTCTGGGCTGATTCTATTTCCGTATTTTCGCCTACAGAACGATATGTTGTTCTAGTATCGTAACAAGACTGATTTGTTAGCTGAGCCCACTTGTAGTGATGGTTCAATAATTTTCCAACAATTCACCATAAACAATTCCTTCAATACTCCACCCAACAAATCTTTTACGACGGAGTCTTCGTCTCAGGCACTGAACAGGTTCAGTTCCTTGACTGGATCACCTGTAGCATGTTGATCGGGGATTGCTCACAACGGAGTTTGTTGCTGTACTCACATTGACATTTTCATGAAACTCATGGAGTTAAACATACTTGATGTTATTTTTGGGAAGAACATGTGAGTAATACTGTTAAAGATTATGAACAATGTTGTTACAATCTGGAAGAAAAAGGTATGTAGCATTCTTACACAATAGCAGCATTCAGTACTTCCATAAATGCAGTCTGAAAAATTATTCGAGAAAATAGTACATTATCTCATTCTAACCTCATGCTTCATTCGAGCCCTTGAGGACTTGACTTGACTTGACTTGAGTTGACTTGACTTGACTTGACTTGACTTATTCACCGATTTTGTTCTAGTAGGATTCTTTAAACGGAAGGTTTTATGCACACAATACCAAGTGTGCATTGAGTCAGGTATAGCACTTGGGGATTTTAGAGTTCACTAAAATTTACGGTTAAAATTGTATGTTACTTAACAATGCTACTGAAGAAAGACTCGTGCGTCTTCATTTTTGCTAGTGAATTGAATTAGCGATGATGATCTATGATTCGATGATCTATCTTGCGTTTTGTTAGGCTGCTTCGAAAGCAATTATTGCCATCATGAAGGATGCATAGTGTGTTAAAGCGAGGTCAAATGGGTGGAAAGTTTTAGGTCTTATTACTTAACCAGCAGTTTGGTATTCATACTTACTTCGATCTTGAACCCAATGGAGGGTAAAAAAGATTAAAAAACATTCATGAAAAATATTCTGAAACAGGAAAAGTTTGGACATGTGAATTGCAACTTAAAATAATGTGAATACGGCGTGTGACATCCTAGGAACAAATTATATACATTAGGCATATATGAGGCCATATTTTCAGTGCTTCTAACCTTGTTACAACGAGGTATCCATGATGCCACAGTGTCAGTAGCTCCCACGGTACACTGACTGTACCTATCGGTAATTGATGTAGTGCCTCGGTCCAAAGCTTGCTAAGACTAAACAGATTTTCTTTTACCATCACGCAGTTCTCCTTCCTACGTAGTAGTACGATATGAAGAGAATATCTATGGTTGAAAACAAAACTCTTTCCCCTCGGAACAAACTTTTCCGTTAATGGCTATCTCACTGCTATGGGCGGAAAGCCCTAGGGCGCACAGCAGGCTGTAAATTGTCTTTAATACCTACCACTTAAGGAGTTTATGTTAAGGCATTTTTAAAAACCAATGCTGTTACATTTCTTATGTACCAACTTTATTGGAAATATACGTTTTTGTTGTTTTGTTTTGTTTGAATGTGTACATCACGTGTCTCTGATCACCAAGTGAGTATAGAAACCAATACATTGAGGCGAGCGTACGTGAAGGCCCGTTTGATCCTATTGACTGCTTAGAAACTATTCAACGAGAGGTTTTAACTATCTCTTAACAAGTGAAAGGGTCTTATACTCAAAAGTATCAGAAGTGAAAAACTTAGTAATTTGTTTTTGTGCAACTCGTAATACCTAGTTGCTGTATTTCGAGTGTGTATTGGAAAATGCCAAAATACACAGAATTTACCTATGGTATTTAAAACAGAAAATTATTTAACAGTAGAATAATTAGAAATGTATGCGTATAGAACAGAGATGTTTAATATTTACGTGAATAACTCTATAGAAATGTATCGCTATAGAAATTTTACGCTTTCCTCACTGTGTGGTTTTTCAGTACTTCACAGCCCTGCATGTTCTCTACAACGTGTGTTTTACTTAACAAGTTTTATTTCATTTCTTTAAAAGAAAGATTGAATTTCCATTTACTACTGACTCATGTTTTATAAAAATTCCTGAAGCGTGCATTGTCACGCTACAAGCAGGAAAATTCTGGCCCAATCTTTTCTGCATGTAAAATATTGGGTTGAAGTTGTCATGACAACCAGCAGCAGTTCCTCCAAACAACCAGTTGTGGTGACGAGTTCTGTGGTGTAACGTGTTTCTCAGAGAACAGAATATTGTTCAAAACCATAGTTAACGTCCGAGTTGCACTAACGCTCTAAAATATCCAGACTCAGTATTCTAAAATGCAGTTTAAAGTAAAGTTGCTGATGGTTGGCCCTCCTCAAGTGAGTTTGAGTACATTTATAATATATGACCTATTCCGAGAATAAAAATGACAGCTGATATGTACCTTCATTTCTCTGTCTGCAGTGTCAAATACACATAGGAAGTGCATAAATTCAAACATACATTTTTACAGGAAAAACATTCCAAAATTCTAATTCATTTAGTGCTGCAATGCCTTTAGTTCATTGTTGAATTTAGTGTAAAAAAATATCCTATATCTGTAAATATTCTTTAAGAGTACGAACTTGGGAAATTATTAAATCCTTTTTACTTTCAATTTTAGGCGAGGTTAGAGGAAACAGTTCAATAAATGGAAGGCAGCAGAGTTGAACATCGGTATTTATCATAACCCGTAACCGACCACATTTTTTTTGATATTATACAACCTCACACTGCTCTTTGCTGACCATACTGCAGGCAGCTTCTAAACAAGCAGAAACGTGACATAACATATTATGAGAGCTCTATAACTGTTAAGAGCATTGCTAAGTTCAGAAACACCTTAGGTTTTGTTTTCACACACCTTTGGAAAGACTTCAAGATTCAATTGGACAGTAATGAATCATTTTAATAATGTAATATTTGTAATTTCCGAATACGGTGACCTTTTCATATTTCTCTTCCCGCGACAGAGCGGCAAGACAACGCTAAGCAACTTTCTGAGTGAGGCAGGTGAGGTAGGCAGCACCTACCGGCCCACCAAAGGCTGCAGGATCGTCGAGTTCGAGGTGCCTAACGTTCAGGTCAGTAACAAAATGATCATTAGTCAGTATCCAACATATTATCCAGCAAAGAAAAGCTTTGAACATCCTTTTTTACGCTTATACCTAAGAGGCAGGTAAAAAAAGTACAGTTTGTTTCAATCACCAATAAGTGAAGTTACAAATGTATCAGTAAATCATTTATACAAAAATGAAAATTGAATTGTACTGTGGCTCAGTTTTGAAACATCACAAATACTAACTAAAAAGCAGATCATTTTTCTGCCATTGTTCACGTGCAGCAAGATTCACTTCCAATTTGTCATATCCAATTAGGAAGGAGCTTCGTAAGAGTAAACCTATAATTAGGCGTTAATCGGAATCAGTTTTGAAAGCAGGTGTTTATGTGACAATGGAAGTCGACCAGTCATGAAGCAATACGTAGCAGCAAGCATTCTCAACTTTTACCTCTATCCAATGCACAACAGAAAAATTCATGAACTCCTTGCAAGTATCATAGCCGTTGAATTGTCGAATAAACAAAGTTGCAGCGATATTTGACAGCTTGAAACTCAGTCACAATTGAATTAATTGGAATGAGGACTAAAAAATTTTAATTCCCAAACAATCCTTACTTCAGTAAATTCTATGTATACCTTGCTTATTTATCCATTGATTTCACGTAGTCTTTCTCAAGCATTGAACGCTTTGTGCCCACAAATACCTAAAAATCATATGTTTAAAATCATATTATCATCAATCATAGGCGTAAATCCCATGGAAGTACATCAAATCCAAAGAAGAAACTGAAATGAATGAAAAAAGCCCCTAAAACTTGTATTATGTATGTTAACAGGCAAACGTTGATAAAATTACGAATATGTACGAAATATGTTTTCAGAAATGTAATACTTCTGATATCATCTTTTCTTGACATTCATTTTTTGTGCTAGCAGCTCATATGAAATACCTCTTAATGATATTCTTGTACACAGTATTTTTTTACAACCTAATATTAAGTTATGAGACACAATTTACTTCTTAGTTCATGCCTCAGCATACATATAGCAGTCTGATGTATAGTTATGAGCTTATTGATGAAACAATTCAGTTTGATGCATATCTGTGTACCGTAATTCCTCAAAAGTTGTAACACAGCGAATAAGCTCAGTTTAACGAAATAATATGAACACCTAGTGAATAGCTGATATTTTTTCTGGTACCTGGCACCTTGAGAACATTTGAATGACTTAGATGAAGGTTAAAACATTTTCTACAACACTTGTAGACGTTGTTGCGGTACCTACAAGACAGAGAACTGTGATCACAATTAATATGTATCCTTTTTTTTATAAGTCACTAACGCCTTTGAGGTTATCACTCTCATGCAAATGGTGCGTGATCAAAATCGAGACATCTTTGACTAAGTAAGCCAAATTTTTTACCCATCAAGTAAGAATATTTATCCTGTTTAGAACTAACAGTATCGTCATAGGGTCAGAAAAAAATATGTATCCCTGATGAAATTTTAGTCGATTGTGTTGGCAAGTGCAGATTTTAATTCGCTTACATTGTTTTACCGATGTTCTACTTTCTAAATTGAACTTTTTCATGATTGCTTACTTCAAATTTGTTTGTGTTTTTATTCCTCGTACTGATGAAGTGTTAAACATCCTGTGTTTATTTCGTCATTTGAATGAAATACCCGAGAAACTCCGCCTTTATTTTGCTTTTAATTGCTTCAATTTTTTTGTCTCTTTTAAACATGACCAATTATATCAAAAGCTATTCTCATATAAGGATAATGATTAAATATCTCAATATACCCACTATTTGTGACTGGATTTCCCTTGTAGAGATATCTTGAATTGACTAATTATTAGCAAATATATAAGATGATCATGACAGCCTGTGAGATCCTTTACATATTATTATAACAGTTATCTTTCATCTCTTAAGTTAACATCTACTACATTGTTGCAATTTGACTCGAAGCGGAAGTACTCATCACCTCTGTAAGAATCATGGATCTCCTTTCATTCATTCGCATCATTATACATCACAGAAAATTTCTACCTCCTGCTGCGGCAACTGACAATTGTATAATATTTCACTGTTTACATAGATGACGTTTGAGTGTACATCAATAACGGACAATTTTAGTTAACTTACAATTACGTTCACGAGGTAAAATTCTATCTGTACTCCGTTTTATTCATCGCCATTTGAATTTCTCAGTATTTTTCAAGTTTCTTCACCGTGGAGAAGAGATAGATTATTCAGTGCTAATTGGTGGTCTGAGGGAGAACTCGATCTAAAATCGTAAAATACCCAGCGAAGTTGACCTAAGTAAGCTCCAAGACCAGAAGTGAGTCCTTTGGTCTTTGTACAGATATGCTCCCTTACACATTAATGAATGTGTAAGGGAGCTAACTAATTCTTGCGCATGGAAGCTACTCTGGAACATAACAAAACGGACAACATACTCGTATAAATTGCGACCTCATTTCATAAAAACGAGTGATTTATTTTGTGGTTTAACTCAGTATTTCGGCAGTCCTCATCAATATCGAGAACCAAAGGTTGTAGATGTAGTGCACTAAACGTTTAACAGTTAAAGTATTTCTACTAGAACGTTGGGTCCTACAGGTCGGCGCGAGCAACTCCGTCTCCAGCGCGGAGGTGGAGTTGTGGGACGTCAGTGGAGATATGCGGTCAGTTTCTAAGCTTGACTTAACAATGATATCAATCTTATTTACCTCCAACCATTGGGAGGTGTCTGCAGGTAAGATAAACAATCAGAAAACATACAGAGTGCAGCAACATAACTTCATTTTCTCAAAGTAAATTGCATTTAAAAAAAGGAAGTTATGTTGCCGCATCCTGTAGATGCTACATTAAAGACTCAAGGAGCACAGTGTTGGGGGAACTCCAGAAAAGAAAGTAAATTGTGTTGATCGCCTTTGTTCAAACAATTTCTGTACAAAATCCTGGCAGGATATAAAAAGAGCTGACCTAAAAAAATAAAATACGGAGATTACATAAGCATCCCCGGTAAAACACGCGTCGTTCATTACGTAATGACCGGTTTCACGTAGGAATTAAAATTAATTAAGAACTCACAGCGTTGCTGGTATTTTATAACACTAGCCTTCTGTTTTCGTCACATATAACTAAATTACTATACTGAAGACTTAAAGGAGATTTATTTGTACTTCCTTCCACCCGCGTAGAATTCTCGAAATCTCAAAACTAAGTCTACGTGAAGCCGATGCACAAAATTGGCAGCATCATTAGTGCAATTTACTTCATGAGATCACGTGGTCAAACATTCACACTTCCTGGTTTCCCATGAGGATGTTTACCTTTAAATTGCGGATATAAGTTTTCTTGATTAAGTGTTTCGAAATCTTCGAGAAAGAGCATTATGATTGCAACATCTAGAAATATATATTTTTCGGTTGTTTTTGTTGATGCAGAGAAGTAAGGTTTGACCTTACCGGTGAATGTAATGCTTTTCTTTTCCCTTGGACGAGCTAAAATCGACTGCTCAGAATAAAAGCAGGATCACTGCCCAGTGAAAGGGCAAGTGAATGTGTCGAACCGAGAGTGCCAGCCGTCGAGCACCAGAATAGGTGCGAGTTCCGCGTAATCGTGAAAGTACAACAGCAGCCACTCTTGTGTCACTGATGTCATGTAAGTCAAAGTCTTCACGTCGCAACGTGGGTTGAATTTGTTCGTGGTCCGTCAGTAAATTAATCAGGGTTTGACGCCTTAAGTTGCAGAAAGTATCAAATGAGCTGTTCATAATCAAATGAATAAATACAGTATTAGATGAGTTATTGCCATCCAGATATATTACATTGTGCTTTAAATTTTTGATTGTCAGAATGTCATAGTTTATGGCTTACGTTCTTTTTCATTGTCATTAGAACTGCGTCTAAATGGCCTAACTTTTTGGTGGAATGAGAGATCGAGGAATGACATGCACTACATATTGGTATTAGTAAAATGGTTAAATTCGCAAGACCATTTGTTAATTACATTTCAACCATTCGCTTATCATGGCCATAAACATGAAAAAATTTTCATCGGCAGACATCGAATGACAATTTTACAACTGAAATCTACAATATAAAAAGTTAATAAAAAGACTGATGATCCAAAAAATTTAGGTAATGGATTACCTTCTGGTTTTGATAAATTGATGATATTACCGTGATAGTTTCGTTCTTTATCAAGATTCCAACCGCTCGTGAGAGTATACTACTTTGCACACAACTTTCTCAGAACTCTAATTCTGAAATAAATACATGCAATCATTAGAAGGGCCTACACGTCTACCGTCCTTATTAAATAGGTTGAGCTTCTACCTGTATTATCTCCCTGATCAGTTTTACACCCTCTGTGCGGACCTCACCGTAATTGACTAACATGTAGCTACGTCTGGTGAGGTTCTTCATAGAATCACTAACTGGCAAGTTTTTAGGAACTATATTAAAACTGAACAGTACATTCCTCTCCTATACTGGTACTGCAATCTTAGTCACGCTTTTACTTAAGACGAACTTGGGTAGCAACCCAAGAATGGGCCAGATGGCCTGTTTCTAATGCCTTATTTTATTCCATTCTGTATTATTCTATTCTATATTGTTTTATTATAGTCAGTGTTTTAATTCACAAAGGAAATTAAACGGTAAATTTTACATACCTTAAAGAAATATTGATTGTTGGGAAATGTTTGCTGACTCGAAAAGAATATCATACTTTATTTATTTTCAAACGGATACGATCTTTTTCCTTCGGTGTCAAATTTACCGGCACATTCACCTTCAGTTCAGAAATATTTTTATGCACACGGCAAAAATGTCTACTGCAGAAGTACGTGCTTTACCTCACGGTTTTTGACGGCCGAGTGGCCAGTTGGATCATGACACCAGTTCTCGTTGCAAAAGTTTTTTTCAGCGATGTCATCAAATTACATGAAGACAAATGCTGCGCCCCAGAAAACGCTGCTAGAATCGAAACCCATGATGACTTTAAATTTGCCCTGCAGTTGAGATTTTAAAAAAGCTGTGTATTTTCAATCGACCTCCTGTTTCAATAATTATCTAGTGGTTCGTATCCTTTTTTTCAATTCAATTGATAACTTCTTTTTTGCTTTTTTATTTAATTGACCATTTTGCTCGCTCATACGTATATGAAGCACTTTCAAGACATGTCTATTTTCATATTTTAATTACAGTGTTCCCTCGCTACTTCGCATTTCGTTTATTACGGACTCTCTATTTCGCGAGTTTTCAAAAAATTCCCTATTTTGTGGCTTTTTGCAGTACTTGTTCTGCTCATACGTAGTGTGTGTAGTACAGTAATGCATATATTTGATGAATTCTGCTTTAAAAATCACGAAGTGTGTGAAAATATATTGATCACATAAATTCTAACACTAAAAGAAGATTAAAAATCATAAAAAATTACGATTTACAGTAAATAGCGTGTTTACTCGGCGGATGAACCAAAAACGAACAGTAGGATTTATTCAGCGGCCGCTTGAGATGCTACTGGCCGACATGAGATTGTAAACAACACACGATTGGTTGACTGATGGAAAGCGAAAAATCAGAGAATACTGCTCTATATGACATTTGCTGATTGGCTCAGTAACCGTCGCATGTTGTGTGGCGATACGTTTATCTTGTTAGAATGTCTATTGTTTAGTGAGGTCTATTTGTTGTTAATGATTGCTCAATGAACATAAAAGGGGAAGCTTTTCTGCCTACTTTTAATTGCACAATGATTGATTGTCGATGAGTTCTTTTCTCTCTCATAATTTACGTAATTTTGCTTTCAATGCATGGTTTTTCTGCATGCTGTCCCTCCGTTATATTTCAATTAATACTTGCGAATAATACAATTAATTAAATGCAACAAACATACGTAATCGCACTAGAGGGACTCTTATCCTCTAAATACATGAAATGGTGAAAGATATTCCCGACACTTCCTTTCAATGGCAATAGAGGGGACAATAAACACACAAAAGATTTAATACATGTTATTCTAAATATCACGGATTGGGAAATATGAGTCTTCTACCACATTTTAGCATATGAACCACGTATAATGTCTTATTAAATAGTGTACGATTACAGATCAATTACATACTTGATAGCTGAATGGTTAAGTGCGCACATGGAACAATTTGGTTAAATCAATGGACGCTCACATCAAATTACGAGATTTATCCTGTCGCCAACCTCGATTACATTGACAATATTAGTGTTAGAACTTGCCCATACACTGGAGATTTGTTGTTGATAATGGCACCGATGCTTAACACTTGCAAAATAACATCTTAGTAAAATCGCTAATTTTCCCCTTTATCAAGGTGCTCCTAAACCCACCTATGCCCTTAGACCTAGATATCACTCTAGTTCCAATAGCCTACATCGTCGCAGAGATCTAGTTTCCAAGTCCCGCCATCTATCCTTATTACCGTTTATGTATGAGCTTTGGTCCTCCCACGTATCTTTTCTATTTTCCAATCTCCCTATTTATTCAATGGTGTGAAATAGGTTTCTAACGTCTGTGATATACCCCGCCAACTCTTCGGTCAACTTGAGAGTTACACGACTACGTAATTTTTGAAAGTCACAAGGTCTCTACCAATAAATTTGCCTCTTGCTTGACACTTTCTTTAGCCACAAAACCTTACACCTCGATCTTTTCAAGTGTAGGCACTTTGTTTATGTTTTCCCTGCTCTCGAGCTCACCTGTCGGTTAACCGTTCACACTTGATACCTTATTTCTCGTGTGATACACACACCTAATACATATACATACCTCGTATATCGCCTGGAATATGCAAACCTATGAATGTATCATTACTATCATGACATTGTTTTCTTTCACGAAAAAATCCGCAAAAAACTCGTGAATTTTTTCACGAATTGGTCTACTAGTAGTAACATAATAGGTAAGACTTTCAATTCGTATCCTGGAAACCAAGGACCTAGTAAAATAAGCGCAAATAAATCACCAATCATTCGGCCACGGTGGAAGCGATTTGACGACCACACTGCGATGTGAATTACCTTGCAACTACGAGAGTTACTCTGTGTCGAATACAATCATTGAAATTTAATTCAATGATTCAGCGTGAAAGAAATACTTTATTCGAAAAAAAACATACAGATTACCTGTTTGTTTGCTGAATAAAGGATTCGTTTCATTCATTGCTAATATACAGTTGTTGGGTAAGTCCTAAAATACTATTTTTCTATCATGCAAAAACAAACTTCCCACTATAAAAACTCGGATAGGGGGTAACTAAATTTAAATGTCAAGGTTTCTATTTTCGATGAGACTCCTTACTATGAACTCTATGGTGGATAAAAAGTTTGGTTAATCGTTCAGCAACTCGATAGGAAAATTAATTTATCATTCACGTTTTTTGGCCTTTTAGCTTAAAAGAGAAATAAACTACCTTGTTTCAACCATTAATAAAATTTAAAATTTTGCCATACTAAATTGACAACATTTATGCATATATACTCTAGGAATTCCATTGAACTGATAAACGATCATTATTTTTTTCAAGTATTTGCTTCCACATATACAGGGTGGGCCAGAAAGGTCGCCTCATTAAAGAACTTTTATAACTCACACACTATCTGGGACAGAACATAAAACTTTATTATGATTGAAAGCCAATGCATTGCCAATAAATCAAAAAAATCGTTCATATTATTCCATAATTCTTCTACAGAAGTCATCACTTAAGCAAAGAAATTTGCTTTATGAGTAAAAGATTCTAAATGTAATTTTAAGTGAAGACCGTTTGCAAGTTAACGCACTGCTGCTAAAGTTATTTTCACTCTGAAAGCCTCCACCATCTTTTGTTCCTTGTGTAGTACATTACATAAATTTCCTTACTGATAAATTGTATTATATAAAATATATTTAAGTACTGCAGAGTATTTCATACATTTTTTGTATACATTGTTCAATACTCATAGTACAATCGTACATGTTACGAACTATACTTTTTCTAGTATAACTTCCATCAAATAAGTTTCAAATTTTCATAATATCAGGATGATACATTTTGAAATAGAATTAGGTTCTGTTAATGCGTACATACTGAAGGTCATGTGCCATATGATTGGACAATGAAACGATATATCCGTTACTTCAGCCCATCACTGAGTTAACAAACATGTGTTTAAGTCCTGGAGTCAAGTCGGTCAATTCACGTCATGTCAGTGATGACGAATACAGGAATTTTAACATTGGGACAGTGTAGAACGGTCCTCGAGGCCATGGACAAAATGCACGTGCGTTGCCTCTCAACAAAACGCCTGCTGCTCGATGGTAAAAGTTACAAATTGTGGCAACTGTCAGGAACATAAAAACGAAAATGAAGTTGAACAATGTTACTTCTGGGATAAAACAAATAAACGACTGAAGTTAGAAATGGAAACCTCGAAAAGTTACGCAAAAAGTTTAAAGTGCGTTTCAGTAAACGCCCTGGAAGTGCGAAAAAAGCTGCGCAGCCTCGTGGACTACTGAAGTGCCGAGCAGCCAATGGCCCAGGGAAGTCAACACTCATGCAAAATAAATACAAAATAAAAATTTATGAGCTCGTCTACAACATGTTGGGTACAAGTGAGTTAGTAATCAAAGTATTGAGGAAGTTCTGCTTATCATTAAGTAGTCTAAACTGTCACGACCTTTCATAAAACATCTAAATAATTTCAAACACTGAAAGAAAACACTTGGGCTTAAAACGTAGAAAATTATAATCCGAAAATAAAAATTTATTTGAAACGTAAATTCTGTGCGAAGATTTTTATGACTGCAACTTGTCTTCTTAAACGGGTACGTCTGATTATTTTCTTCTATGTAGTACATATCTTTTCCTAGAATTTCATTATTGGAAATGGTTAGTATTCAATATACTTTAAGATAATCAAGTTAAAAGGCTTTAGAAATACAAATTCATGACCTACAGAAGCGTCTCGTACTCGTATGTGTCGTGTTGACATAGAATACAGTTTGGTTTTTCCGTATTTTGTCCCAAACTCAGAAAAGTACGGCCGGACTCAATGAAACTTGCGATAATGTCGTCATGACCATAAATTTCATATTTTACTGGACTGCATACATATTTATTGCCCTACATTTGTACAAAATATTAAGTTCAGAGACTCTAAGCTCAATGTTTGGTGGAGTGGTAGCATACTTGTGCATGATGTACTTCAGAACACGTTGGTTTAATCATATGCAGTCTTGAATTATATATTGTCTTAGGGCTCAATTCAACTCATTTCCACACTCAGCTGAGCGAGGGTTTGCTTTATCTTGCTATGTGTACTTTGATTACAGTTAATTTTTAATTTTTTATGGTTATCCAGAGTTCTCGACTTCAAAATTTAGAATCTTTGTTTATTTTCGAAGTAAAATCGTTGTTTAACGACTTTTACCCCTATTAATATCTCTCTGTCTAGTTTTTATGGGTATTATTACGCTTGTTTAATTTAAGTTACTTGATTTTTTATGTTTTCGATATCAACGTTTCATTACTTATAAAACAGGGAGTGTATCCCTCTGTATATTTTTCGCTAATGGTACATAAAAATTCGAAACCCTCGTGTCGGTGCAAATAATTTTTTTCTTCCACCTTTTAAGTTTTTTATTTGTCCTACGGTCATAGAGAATTTCCAGCATTGGGCCGATTTATACTGAGCGCTTGTTAGTGATAATAAATGATTGAGAAAACATTCACTTTTACACACGAAAACTGGAAAGTTGTAACCTCTGATGCGCTCATTTTTTCTTGGATGAATCATAGAAAGTACATTAGTAGCATCCAGTTCAAGCTCTACATAGATTGAAGAGCTGATGGTTCTTTAAACAGCAATTTCTTGCAGATACGAACACACATGGCCTGTCATGCAAAGGTCTGCAAACGGTGTGATATTCGTGTGTAACCCTGGTAGCGCGGAGGACCAGAAACAGCAACTCCAGTTCCTGTACACGCAGTTCGTACAGCAGAATGGCATCAAGGATACGCAATGCGTCGTTTTCAATCACCAAAAACCAAACTCAGAGCCTTCTGGAGCGGCTCTAGGTGAGTCTTCCCTTGCGACTCTTCCCTTCCGTAAGCCAACTTTTGTGTGTCAGTCTTCTACTTTTGGGGGCTGATATTGGTTAGTCTGCTGCTGATGAGAGTGTTTTTTGCTTTTATTTTACCTGCTCTGAGTGAGGTTCTTCTATGTGTGGATAACAGTCCCATAACGTAAATAGACAAACGAGTTCTGTTCAGACGAAGATTCAGTTAAAGATTTCTTTCAGTTTACCTCATCCACTTAATAGGCAGTGTATCTCCCTATCAGTGTGTTTTTCTCGTGTTGGTTCTAATAGTAATACACAGTTTGTTGTTTGCTTGTTTGCTCGCTTGCTTAATTGCTTGGTCCGTCTCTCTCTCACGCTCTTATGGATTTAGATGGGAGAAAATTCGGTATGGTATACATGTATTGTAAGCATTCTATTGTAGATACCAAATGCACATCCTTCATTGAAGAAACTCCTTCGCAAAACCCACATTCACTGGCAAATCAAAGGAAAAAATCGTTAAAAAGCACACGAATTTTTACTTGTGGGTCCACTAGTTCCACTGTATAATAATACACAGTTTGTTGCTTGCTTGTTTGGTTCGTATCTCTGTGACGCTGTTAAGGATTTAGATAGGAGGAAATTCGGTAGGGTATACATGTATTGTAAGCATTGTATTGTGGATACCAAAAGCACATCCTTCAATGTGGAAACTCCTTCGCAAAACCCGCGTCCACTGAGAAATCAAACGAACATATTCAGTAAAAAACACGTGATTTTTTCGTGTGGGTCTAATAGCATTCGTTGTAAATTTTTAATACATTCGTGTTTATAATAATTTCAAAATAGTTAAATCAAAATCATGGAATTGCTCTACATATTATACATAACTGAATAATTCCACTATTAAATAATACACAGTTTGTTGTTTGCTAGCTTGGTCTGTGTTTCAGGCACGCTCTTAATGATTTAGATAGGAGGAAGTTCGATATAATTAACTGCTTCTTTAGCAAGTGCACAATAAAATAATTGTTTAAGTGTATTTGGCAACATTGTTCTCTTGTTCAAAACATCAAATTTAAAATTATTGGGAATATTTTAATTCATTTATTCGCGATAACGAACTAAGTTGCAGGTAGTGTCTGGCTAGCAATTTCTTCTTATCTCTTAAGATATGTACACTGTCAGGCAGAGATGCCGATACATGATATCTTAGATAGAAATTCTTGGGTAATAAGAATGTCAAATTCCACAAATCCAAGGTTGTAAGTTTAATAAGGCTTATTGCCCCAATAGGGTGCAATGATACTTGGAACTTTCACTCTAATCCTAAGATATTGTACTTTTAAAAACTAAAACTTGAGTATTTTCCAGAACAGCTACAAATAATGAAATTTTCCTCTTATTAATGTCATATTTACGTTTCTGATGCTAACTGAGTCGAACAACGCTCAAAATGAAGGCAGTTCGTTTCAAACATATAAGTGAATGCAAACAACGATAAATTGTGGGCTGTAAAAATCATTCTTGCTAGAATATATATACTTTTTATGTGTCTATGTTTACAAAAAAAGAAGTAGAGATGAAGTTACAGGATATACGCAAACTAACATTTTAGAAACTCAGTTATTGGAAAACAACTTTTAACATGTATCGTTGCATCAACAAAAACAGAATGATGTGATTATGAAATACACGAAGTTGGTTTGGTACTGTCTTCATTTTACCAACAACCAATATTGAAAACAATTTAACATCGTTGAATTATTGCTTTTCCTTATTGCAATATAAGACTAAACATTCTCGCATGATGCATCTTTTAGCTTTTCAATTACAGGTATACCACATGATTTGCAACACGTAATTCTTTATCATTGAAAAGCCTCTTGTGAATATCAAAATATGTTTCTCGGTCGTTGTATGAGCTCCTACATATTTTATGGGTCAATTTCCTTCAAAAGAATGTACGTTATGATATCATACCACGCCTGTGAATTATAAGATGCTACCACACCTGTGCGTTATAATAGAATACCACACCTGTGCGTTATGAGGTATTCAACTCCCTGGGGTGAAATAGAGCAGGCCATACATTTATTTTAGCCTTTTATGTTATTATGTATCATGCAAAAGCAAAAGATGAATTCGATGTCTACTTGTTTAATATCCTGCTATTTCAGAATATATTGGTGATAATTGTTTCTTCAAACATTTTTTACTATAATTGAAAATTTTACTAATACAGCTGTCCGAAAGTATTTTACTCTGCTATGAATTGAACATTCTTCAGATAACAGAAAAACTTAGTTGTGCCTTGAATATTGTGAAAAAAAACCTCACAGTTTTCAGAATGTTTCTAGACAATGTACTGCGTTAATTTCGCTCAACTGATCAGGGTTGGCAGATCGGCATTTATTGCTAGCAAGATCCTCAATTCCGACCAATTTGAAAGCGTTTGGCCGTGCGATCTGACGCTAGGCCATTTTGTTCATTTTGGCAATGTTTTGGCTTTTTCCTAACATATTAATAAAAATATTAATATTTCCCTTAATTGAACACGTTCATATCAAATGATTTTAAAAATGAGGGCATTAAGTTATACGTGTTTTTAAATTAGACACGTCACTTTTATGGTTTAGATTAAGCCCTATATACACGATATGTATATCGAGAGTATAATTTAGAAGAGGTATGTAGAAGTAAATTTAGATTCGATTTGTCCATCGTAGGTTCTCATGTGACAGGATCGATGG
Source organism: Trinorchestia longiramus (assembly GCA_006783055.1). Taxonomy (NCBI): domain Eukaryota; kingdom Metazoa; phylum Arthropoda; class Malacostraca; order Amphipoda; family Talitridae; genus Trinorchestia; species Trinorchestia longiramus. The sequence goes on along the minus strand of VCRD01000001.1, from coordinate 1,319,653 downwards.
CATGGTAGGAATAAATTTGAAGAGAACAAATTTAACGAAATGTTGAAGAGTTACTGAAGTCGCTGTTTTGCTATCTTTCCTATTGTTTCGTCACAGCATTTAGCTCATTTTTTACATCTGTGGTTAAAAAAAGATGAAATTTTATGGTTTATTCAGAATATGACTATTGTGATGAAACACTAATTGAATTATACGGTCATCATGTTCTCCATTGTACGGCATTATTTCTAACAATAGTCAAATCCAAGAAAAAATTCTTCGGAAAGTAAGATCAGAGTAGGATTTTAAAATCCAGTCGAATGAAATTTCCTACGCTCGCCGTACTGCTTTTTGGAGCTTTGTTTCCCAGAGTCAAGGCGCCTTTTTAATCTGTAGTTATAATTATGAGGAAAAAGTGTGATGATAGGCTTCAACTTGCCACTTGAATCTCGCTTCAAATTAGCACTCGTTTATATAATAGATATGAATTTCTGAATAAAGTGTTCACACAAGGAATACGTTGATTGTAATGCTTAGTGTGACGTAAATATTCATGCATGCTTCGTCGAGCATTTGAATAAAGGAGTTACAATGCTTACCATACATATTGGTTCTATAAATTATATAACTGAATTGCTATACCTAAATTATACACGTTACCGGCTTGTCCAACTAGGGTGAGATGTCCTTCAATTTTTTTCTTCCTTGAATTTGACCCGTGAGATCAGTAACCATGTTGTGGTATTTTTGCACGTTTTTCGTGTAGTTCTGACTTTCATACGATATTCAGTTGCTGAATGACGTCGTGTCTAACATGGGAGAGCAGCAAGGGCATGAGAAGCTGTTCAACTTTATGAGCGTGCTGGGTGCAACGTCAGCATCCAATTTTGCGGTTGCCCCCAACAAACGTGCTTCCATACCCTCATAAATTTGTAAATCCCTGAACATCACTAACACTGAAATGAAGACTACACAAAATCCTATGATAAGCCTAGAACCATTTTCTCGTCGGAATGATTTTATGAGGTGATGCAGGAATGTTACGTTGGTTTCAAGGCTACTAGAAACATGTATGTATGCATTACGAAACTTAATGCATCAAAGTTTTACTGAATGTTCAGAATGCTGACTTTCAAAGATTAGCTGAACTAAGTACAAAAGCTAGATGAGACGAGGATGTTGTAAAATCATTGATGTTTATTCATCAATCTAGATTAAATTATTTTATGAGCTTCTCGAAATCGAGAGTAAAAATAGTAAAAACAATATTGGAAAATATTTTTATGTATCATAATATCTGAAATTATTACAGGCTTTCAGTGGGAGGAGTCAATTTTTGCCAAAATACTCATGAAAAACTGTTGTATTAATGTGCGACAAAATTTGTGTAGTACCATTCTTAAAAGGAAAAATTTGATGCACATCACGGGAAGTTTTTCAATGATTGATTGCATATTCTTCTCGTTGTCCGAATCACAAAAACTTTTTCGTGTACATTTTAGATGTCTTACTTCCAGCAGTACAAATACGAGCAGATACTCAAATTCATGTTACTGATATATATATATATATATATATATATATATATATATATATATATATATATATATATATATATAACTAGATCTTTTGGTGTGTAGCTGACAAGTCGATCTTGGCTCAGTTGAGGGTTAGCTTGTCGAGGCTCCATGAAGTTTGTTATCTCGCTTGCTGTTTGAATAGCCATGAAATAACTGAGCAGTGCGTTCACTATCCTGGAAAGAGTACTATTTCTCACATGCCAACACACACGAGTTTCAGGCCGATAGATGTGCTTTGTATTAAGACTGAGTTACTCGAGAGTGAAATAAAGTGAAGAATCCGTTACGAGAAAATCTGCTCCATGGGATGACTCCAGCATTCCAACAGGAATTTAGCCCACGAAATGCTTGAAATAATATCTCATCATTTTGGTCCTAATGACTTGCACTGCTTCAAAGTAAACACTTCACGATAGATTCTCTAAAGGAGTTGGATGAAATTACAAACTTGACAAATAATGGTCTAGATACAGGGGTCACCAAACTACGGCCCGCGGGCCGAATCCGGCTTGCGACGTCAGTTCACCAGGCCCGTCGACGTTGAACTAACGTCGCTTCCTCGGCTCGTGTTTTTCGTCTTTTTTCCCAGAGCTTTCGTTCTGGCTTGCAAGTATTGAACAGAATGATTATGCGGCCCGCACTCGTCATTCTTTCAGTTATCCGGCCCACTGTGAAAAAAGTTTGGTGACCCCTGACTCTAGAACGTTAGCTGTATTGGTGCTGTTATCTAAAAGTTGAAATTCAACAAATAGTTTGTTAACTAAATGCGTTCTTCGTTGACTTTGGTCCAACTTATTTACATCTATAGAAAATGAGTAACCCAAAATGTATACGTTCTAATGTCTACTATGAGAGGAAGATTTTCTTACTCAGCTCTCGGAATAGAGTTTTATTTAATTGAACTGTGTGAGGACGGGCACTGACGTATTGGACGGTGATATCCGTTTTCTTAAGTGCATGAGGTGCATCCTCACCAAAGTAGCTTCCAAGCCACAAAATTGATAGTCATAAAGATCAGCAGAAATTTCTGAATTTATATCTAATTAACTTTTCAATCTCAAACATTTTTCTCACGTTCCAGAAACCAATTTTAATCTTGGTTTCAGAGTTCAAGACTTCATATCTAGTAGTCCGTAATTGGCAATTTTTTTCCGAATCGCACCAAGCACGCAACATAATATTAGGCCGAAGTGATCTTGGTTGCTGAAAACTTTTACCACGCCTCCTGATTTGCCAACGTTTGTTTATAGTTTCCTGAGACCTTTAGTTGTGATAAGCGTTGGAAAAATACAGCTGAAGATAATTAGTAATGTGTTCCAGCATGAAATAGAGATAGAATTAATTGTTGTAGCATTCCTGAACAACTATACAAGGCACAAATTTGTTTGGAGGACTTTCCAGTCGTCTATGGACAACTTTTTGACTCACCAAACTTTTCTTGTTTTCTAGTCTCCATCTCTAACCCTCAACTGAACTTTGTGTTTGCAGGCGGTCCATTCAGCCACATCCCTCAGCTAGACACAGAGTTGGGTGAGAAGAGCGGCCAGGTCCAGACTGACTTCAAGAGCTTCCTTAGCAGCGTGTTGGGACACCTCGCAGAGGCCACCACTAGGACTGAGAACCTTATTCTTCAGTAAGCGAAGCATGGACCAATGAATCAAGTCACACAACTGCTTTCACCTTAAACCCTAACAAAGGACTCAGTTTAATGAGATGGGTCCTTTGCAGAGAAGAAAGACACCCACACCTACTTGCATTGTAGGGTGACACTTCTAGTGAAAAGGGACCAACAATCAAGGAGGACAACTATAGTTTAAAAAAGACCTGCAAACAAGAAAAGAACATCAGTTGTAAAGTCGATTCCTCTGCGCAGGTAACCTCATAACTGATTGATTAGGTCAAGAACAAAACTATTGTACTGAAACCTTTTATTACATGTTGATTCACGATATTTTAGCGGCCCTACAGATCTACTTTCTCCTCTAGTTAAGATGGAAAAATTTGGCGTAAATAATACCTCTATGGTTACGAAAAGCACCTGTAGCATAGAAACATATAATAAAGGAAGAACTGCATTGAAAGGGTATTAGCAGCGTGCATTATTTTTACACGTTTCATTCTGCTGCGTTGCAATGTTAAATGAAGCTCTGGAGCAATTTTTCACAAACCGGTGTATTGTGTACATATACTATTGCAGTTAGTTGCTTAAATGAACACTGTGGAACACACGTATTGTATTTTTTTAGATTCACTACTGGAAATGATAAAAAATATATTCCTTTTGTGAAGTGTCCTTTTTTAGAAAGAAAATTAATGGCTTTGCAGCTGCAGCAGATCGTTGTTAGAAGTGCAACTAAACTGCTCACCATTCCCTTGTTGAGAGTTTACCGCCATATTTTGTAGTATCAGACTACGATGAATACGTTCTAAACGTTCTGTATGTTATCATACTGGATTTAAGGAAAATTATTGGCTTACTTCTCGAGTAAATGATTTAATAAACCTGAAAAGAGGATATACATACTACACACACAGTTTATTACTAATACTTGATTTTCTGTCGCCTCATTATTTATTGGCAATCCCGTGGCAGAAGAATATCAAAAACAGAAATTATTGACAATTTTCACAATTCCAACCTCGTGATGATCTCTACTTATGTATGCATACATATTTCTACATTGTTTTTTCATTATAGTGGCAGTAACCGATTACAGTTCTTGGTCAGAATTTGCTTACATCCCTGCCCTCCAAACATGTTGTATTATCATTTCACGAGTCATCGGAACTTATCCTGCATGCGTTCTCTTATTACGTAATAAAAGAGTGAGCAATGCTGAGAACGCTGTCGTCATTGCCTGAGAGAAGTTGTGTGTACTGACGAGTTTATTTAATAAGTATACATCAGGTTAAGATTTTATGTGTTTTTTAAAGTTCTTTGACTGATATGTGTAGCATTCTGTTTGTGCACGCATTTCTTGATTCGAAAGCACTTATAATAAAAAAGTTTTGATTAATAACCGAATAATATCTAATAATTTGATTTCTTTGGCAAACAAATGTTCTAATATTGATGTTCACATGAAGTACATGGGTTGTTGATGAATGAAAATCAGAAGTTAATCAACAAATATTTTTATTGAACTTTTATCAACGCGAACTACGTCGCCAGTCATAATGCCATGAGGCCTAAATCAATCGAGCCGTTTTGAGTTAATTTGCTACTTTGTGTCCCAATGAATCTCATATCAGCTTCTTCGTGGACAAAGTTTTGTTACCTCACATGAAATTCAAGCGCAATATGAGAGTACATGTCATAGGACTGGTTGACACAAAAGAGTTTAACCTCAATAAATTGTTTCTCTATTGTATCTTTCGATATTTTAGCATAAATTGTAGACGTTATGTATTCCTTCATCCTAAATAAAATGCGGTATGACCGTTATGATGTCACAGATTAGCATACAATTTGTTACTTGCATAAATGGTTCACGAGCGAACACAGTACAGAAGTAAGTTTTGGAGCCGATAAGTTGTACAATGGAGCACTTATTATATGAAAGAATTAAAATATTATGAGGATCAATGTTAGTGGTATTACATTGAGTGATTAATTGTTCGGGGACAGAGACTTTAGGATATTTATGCTAATTTTTTACGCCAGCGATGGGAGCAGTTTTAATTAAAAAATTTAAACTTTATATAACTAAAAAAATTGACTTCTCAAAATGTATAACTCATAATTACTAAAAATTTGTTCATATGAAAGAATAATTTTACTACTTGAAGATTGACTTTCATTATCAGGATACACGTTTCTTAAGCTTCAAGATTGCTGAATAATGAAACGACACTATCACTTCTTATCAGCTGCTTCTTAAATCACGAGGGATTATAATTTGTGAATTCATTAACAAACACATCAACCGTCCAGCTGGGCACAATCAAAACTCAGGGAAATTTGTTTGTCATCAACTTTTTTTCTTGTCATCTTCAATCTACATGAATGCTGTGAAGTGTTTGTACGGTGAAACAACAGAACAATTTCTAAGTTCTTCTTGAACTGAAATAAACTTACAGTACCGTACAGTGCGACTCATTCTGCAGAAATTTAGAAGTAAGCTACGTTCACAACCGTAGTTTCAGCGGTCTGACAGTGGCAAAACGACTATCATGATAAGTGCAAGTATAAAAAGTATACACAACAATGACAACGGCAAAAAATATCGCGAATATCATGAATCAATATTTAAATCGCCGTTCTTCACTATGTTTTCAACAATATTTTTTCCGCAGTTCAACAACTCTGTCATGTTGCGTTGCAGGGAAGACTCTTCCTTGTTCCGAGTGATGCTAGAACGATAATAAGTACACCGACATGTATTTGAAGCAATGAGACAGCAATCCATAATATTTGTTTAAATTTATTCATGCAGTTACGAAGGGCACGTGGAATGAAAAAGTACGCCAGCAGTGATCGATATTTTATGAGCATAAGCAGTCCTTTGTTGCACACAATTTTAGATATATTGGAGCGAGTCAAAAATAATTTCTGTTTTTTGTCACATTTTGTTTTCGGTAGACAGAAACTACTCATGACTCAATCCAATGATATCGACTGAATTTTTAGGTTTGTAAAGTAGGTGTAAAAAATTAGCGGAAGATAAATTACCAACAATATTTCAATATCGGTACGCACACCGAACAGTTCTTGAAGAGAGCATTAGTGAAAAACAACAAGATTTCGGTGGGTCCCATACCTGCAATCATGTCAACTATCATTTTCTAACGTTGATCTTTCTGGCCTGCTATCTAGGTTCCGTGACTTAATTAAAATCGATAAATACGCAAACCATCGAAATGAAGCGGCGATGATTTTAAAGAATAAATAATACCCTATACTCGAGATTTACAGCTCTTAAACCTGGCGTAGCCCAATTTTCAAACAAACATTAAAAATACGCTTCAGCAGAGAAATGATTCTACAATCTTCTCTACTGACATACAATAGTTGAATAATTAATCATCAGACCATAAAATAACTCAGACTACTTCTAGTTTCTAAGTTGTCTTAATAGGGAAAACAATATCTATACATACGTCCCAATATGATAGCGAAGAAAAAATGCGTTTACTTACACTAACACATTGCCGTCTCTATTAAGCTTGTAGAGACTCGCTGTTAACAGGCAGCTGATAAGGCTAGAGAGAATTACTGCTTCAGACGCTTCGCTCTTTGACGTCCTGGGCAAGATTCTGGCCCCGCCTCACAGGCCTCTGCCGCGCCAGTCGTGCGGTGGACGGTGCATCTTCCATAGCTGCTCCGCTGACACCCGTGCTGAGGCCTGTGTTCTTTAACTGATCCCATAACGTGCACGTGCTGATACTAGTGAACAGGGCTTTTGAATGCAAAATTTACTTAGAAAATGTACTGATAACAGTTCAGTCTAATAGTTTAAATCGTAGCGCCTTCCTCTGCTAATCATACATCAGTGCCTCAACGACTTGTATTGGCAAACGTACTTTAGTATTTAGTCAGTGGTAATGGTCGTCAGTGCTTTATAATTTTAATGAATGCTTCCCGAGCTGAAATACTTTCAGAATAATTTATGGCCCTCTTTTTGAATGTAACATTATGAGCCCCAACGGTCCCAGCGGCTCCGGACGGTGTTGTGCCTGTCTCTCATGGTTGTTCAGAGATCTCGCTTAGGGGTTCACGGGTGGTGGAGGAAAGTGCTTCTGGTATATTGGTTGGCTTTAGCAATAGTGTCGGAGACGATGTGTCGCGGTGTTAACGTAGGCGAAAATGAAGTTTCTAGCAAACACTCCGCAGTAGATGTTCAAAAATCGAGAACTCATGTCGGGAAGGAACTTTATCTGATGTCTGCTCAAGAAACAAGCTCAAATAGTTCTATTAGACATAGATTGGATAAGATTGATTTGTCTCCTAGTCTTGGTTTAGATTTTCACAAAAAAGGGATACACGTTGTAAGTCGAATTCCAGAAAGTTCCTCAGAACGGCTGCAATTTGTTGGTTCTCATCTTGTGCACGGTGGAGGGGAAGAATCGAGAAGCATCATTCACCTAACACAAACTTTATGGAATGCCAGCTCCTCCGAACCAAGACTTCAAGGAGACGAAAAAGTGCCTCGAGTCATGCTTCAGCTCTACGACTCAAATGTGAAAAACAAAGCGAATCTAGCTCCCTATCAAGCGGACACGGTGAGATGCTTCCCAGCCCTCTTCGTCCACAATGGTAAGCTTCGTTCTTACCACTTACAAATGAAAACTTTTCCCATGAAATGAAAGAATAGGACTCAATGAATGTACAGCTCGAAATTAATTTAACGAACTACATAGATAAGTAGTACAATTGTGTTCAAACTCATATGTATCATTGAGGTTTTATTCGTTTCGACTCTTGAGACGTAACCTCCGAATACAAGTTATTAGACTTGTATCATAATGAAACCTCCGACAGTGGTGTCAGGGACAATGAATTCTATGACTTAAGTTCTGATTTAAACAGCAACTCTGCAAGACGAGGTATTGTGTATTATATGTTTCAAATTTGATCTCACATTGGAAAAATATTAAACATTCTGTTTGAGAAACTTGGTTCCTATTTCTACCTTTAAACACACTTTTCTATGAACTTTTGAATCCAAGTACAATGAAAATACTAAGATAAAAGGTTTTATGATTCCAGTCACGTTCACTTAAGGAAATAAGTCATACCAGAAAAAACGGACAAATTAGGTACCATTTAGGTTTCTGAATTATGCCTCTGCAAATCCTCTCTTTGATGTGAAAGAAGTAACCATCGCTTTATGGGTCATGTATTTATGCTGATCAAATTATGCTTCATCCTCAATAAATTTCTCTTGGCTACTTGACAACATGAAAGGGCAAGATCTACTGTGTTTAGTTTCGAGCATAGAACTTCATTGAACTTGCAAGTCTTTTAAGATTACCAAACAGTGGGTCACATGTTTTCCGAGCAGAAGAAATCAGTAAAGGGCTTGGGTCTCATGAATAAAATTTTATTGCCTTATGCAAATCACACATGAAAAAATAATTGTTTACTGCAGAATGAAGCTAAAGGGATGTCTTGAGATCCAATAGCAAATAACTGCTGCGTAAGACTTGCTCAGTTAGCATGAGCTTCGAAACTTTGTTATTTGAGGGAGATTGAGAGGTGAGTGCAGTTTGTTAGCAACATTAGTTATTCTGGAGACAGGACTTCCAGCATGAGCAGCTTACTGATGCTAATAATAAGAGACACAAGTACTGCAGCAGGACGCTGCAATGAGATTACAGAAGGTCTACGCCGCGTATTAGAATAGAATAGAATAGAATAGAATGAGGCTATAGGAACGAACCTTCTGGCCCATTCTTGGGTCGGATAATTACTTCGATAATTATTCGGTTGTTTACCCAAGTCCCATGCCGTATTTCTAGCCGCGTCAACCATGTCGGCAGCGGGATTCGAACCCGGGTCTTTCCGCTCGCAAGCAGATTCGCTCACCAGTCGACCAAGCTGGTGATAGTCGACCAAGCTGGTAAGGCGGTGGCCTTAGTTTTAGCTTTGTATGAGGTGTAATTATAATGTTGAATTTTGAATTAGTTATTTGTCAGTCTATTCGAGGAGGCAAACACAGTGATAAGTGTAGTAGTTCTACTTTGAGACTAAACTACACCATAACCAAGCTGCTTACACCATAACTCATGTAGTTACACTCGTAAAGAACAATAATACTTTGCCATAAATTAAAGTTTATTTTTTCCACCCCCCCGGGGAGCAGTACTTTCGTTCATGTGGGAGAAAATATTGACACTCCTGGCTTCAATTGTTAGTGTCCTGAGTTTAAAAAAATGTATGCATTGGAAAATATTTGAGGCACAGAAGTAACTTCAGCCAGCACTACGATAAGATATTTAATTGCGGAATGAACGAGCTCGGGGGACATCTTAAATGAAAGTACTTCACAGTCATCATAGTACTCTGTGTGTGGCTACTGGAAGTAAATTAAGTGATTTTTTTATAGTCCTGTTTTTAGTTTATTGTACAAAACGAGTAAAAATACTGATTTTACAAAACCGCAGCGTGTAATGCGAAGAGCATTAACAGCAAATATAAACCTACAGAGTGAATAAATTAAGTTAACTGGTATTATTAGTGCCATTTTAGGTCCATGTGCGACAATAACGTGTGACCCGAATATGTGTGGATAAAGCCATGGACGCGCACGCGAGAGGCATACTAGAACAGCGTCTCTCCTTCTCTGCTCGATGCCTCCAGCGCCTTCCTCGGCCTGGAAGGCACAAGCGTTGCATGTGGGGCTACAGTTGATTTAAAAACTTTTCGTAGGATGAATTTGTCATTCTAACTTATGTTGTTAAGATGTTACTTTAAGAAAGGTTAACAAGTTGGCCAAAGATTTACCAAAGATATTTAATAGATTTATGTTTTCATAATTTTTCAACGTTGAAGGGGGCAAAGTTGACAAAACAGTTGACTGAATTACATGAAATCTTCATTCCATTCAGTTAACTTGAAGGCAAGGCAGGAGTGAATGCTGGATTCATTCGCATAATGGAGATTAGATTTAATACCAGTGAGGTTAAAAATTCTTATATAAAAAGTTTTTGAGATTACTCATTACGTGTCAACTTTGCAGGTACATAAATAAAATGAAAAAATAAATGAACTCTATTCCGATGTATCACTGTGTACAGTATAAATCCACAGAACAAGGAATCGGATTTTCAAATCATAAAGCCAACATCTTACGGCTAGTAGTGACTTTGTTGTTGTTAATCCTAATATCACCATAGTAGGTGAATACAGCAATGCAAACAGTCAATCTCTTCAGGCACGACGGAGAATTACAAATTATAAGACACATCTTAAACTGGAACAAAGCGTTAACTTCGGAAAAATTTACACACAGTGCAATGTTATAGTTTGAGGTCCTAGTAGTAAGGCTAAAGCTCTTGAATTTGAAAGTACGAGTGTTAGTGAAATTCGAAGTTAAACTTTCTAACATACGAGTACTGGTCGACCGCTTAGTATTGTTACGAACAATTCATGGGATTTAATTATTATCACAGATAATTGAAAACTTCATTCCATTTAGTAAAATTGGATCTTACGAATCATAGAAAAACTAAAAAATGAAAGCGAAAAGCTAGAACATGTCACAAATTATCAATGATTTAAATCTTGATATAATTAGAGCTGTAGTAGACCAAAGTTTACAGGTTTCACATTTACTAAACTAAACTAAATTTTATGATTACACTATGAAATTAAATCTAAAATAGAATTTAGGCCTAAATTTTGAGATTAAATACCTGAAAAAGTATGAAATATTTGGGAAAATTTCATGATATCAGTATCAAAAGTTACGTATCAGAAAAAGTTCATATATGAGACAGGAATTTAAACACATCATGAATTAAAAGGAATGAAATATCGGGTGTCAGAGTGGAGTTACTGTGATAGAATGTTATAATTTTTCATATCATCTTGTTGTTACAAAGCATGTACTAAAAGTAGGCACCAAAGCTTCATGATAATACCAAAATTAAAAGATAAATACAGGCAAGAATAATCAGTGGTGACGCTCTAGTGAATTCTGACGTCGTGGGTATCCCATGCATTGTAGGTGATAAACGAATATTTTCTTTAGGCACAGCTTATAATTAACATCATCACGTCAAATTAAATTCGATGTTTCACATCAGAGAAAGACTGCAAAAAACGGCTGAGGGTGATAAGTTAAAACATGAAATTGTAATTTTAATTGCTAATTACTGGTCGACTGCTTAGTATGGTTTGCTGATAATCTATTAAATTTAATCGTTATTATTAACTAAAAATATCATCGCATTTAATATAATTCGATGTTACATATCAGAGAAAGATGAAAATAAAATATGATGCGAGTGAGAGGTTAAAACGTGTCACAAATTATAAGCTGTGAGAATAATATTAATTTATTTTGAAGATTACTTGAAGGCTTGTAGTCTATACTTTTGGAGATGTTTTGTGAAGAATAACTTTTTTGTGCGGTTACGTTAACCTTTGGGCAGACACCTTTGGGATTGGCTCTATAGCATGAAGAACTCTTATTTGGAACATTTGACTTTGAAGAATTGTGTTAAGGTAAAATGACCGTTTCAACCTCTGGGTTCATTCGTGACATTGAAAATATAAAAAGATCAGCAGTATAAGAAGTTAAGGAAGTATTTCGAAAAAACAAAATTGATGGAGATAATATAAGGTAAGAATGAACAACAACTTAGGCTGCTTGCAGAGGGAACGCAAATGTCCATTTTTGGTGTCGATGATGCAAGCCGTGAGCGGTAAAATGAAAGAAACTCTAAAATACGTCGCTCAGTAAGGCATGACCCTGAGGCTCAAACTTTAAAGTCATCTAAGAACACAGGAAGGTTATCCCTGTCTGCGTGTAAGCTGATGGCAGAATAAGAAGGAATGGTGACATGATGGTTAGTTTCAAAACTCCTGCAAGGATGCTCTACGATGCAGTTACTCAGGACTCTGAAGTACAGCCCTTCTACTTGGACACGCAATGTGTAGGACTTTATTCGTAATAATGAACTACTAACAGTATCAGTTCTTAGGCAAGTTTGTCGTTAAAATTCAAATGTAATTTAATTTAAAGTTATAAACGAGTTTAAATGTGAAATTCTGTATGCTTGAAGTACTTTAACAATACTCGTAGTCTTTCTACTACTCTCTGCATTCTTAGCAAAAGAAATAAAGGTAAAAAATTTCATTTTACTAACTATGATAATGAATAATGAATGATGAACCATAAATTAACGAATGGAAAAGTACCTAAGACATGTTATATATAAAATATTATTTAATTGGGTTACGTTAACTGGAATTACTTAAGAAATTACCGTGCACGTAATATTTGTTGGTGAGGACGCTCAAGCCAAACGAAGTAATGCAAAACTTAAAGATTTCGTAGGACATGTTCTCTCACCAAGAATCGGGATGAAAGTCGTATATCAAAGTATGCCCAATTTGACGCTGCCCAGTTTAGAAAATTATAATTTTAGCCCATTGAGCTTTCTCTCATTTGCATAAAGCAACACCTAAGGTCCGCTACGAGGGTCTTAGAAGTAGCATTTGTGGACGGAAGATACTGATCGTGCAATGCCCATAAGTGAGACGACGCCTTCGCATTCAGAACAGTGTAAGATTTGTTGAAAGACGAAACATTGAAATCGAATTTTTTTTAAAGAACTGATTTAGAATTTTATCAAGGTTTTGCTTGCTTTCTGCCGAGTAAAATATGAATAGGTACATTTTTGTTTTGAATATGGATTTGAAAGTTTTTTCAGACTTCCTGTTTTCTGGAAATTTTTCTAGATAAAAAATGGAAAAGAAAAAACTGCAAAGTATTATAAATAACTTTTATCGGCGCCTTGTTTCCATAGAATATTATTACAAAATAATTAATTAGGGTGATCATTCCTTATTTCTTAATTCATTTGTTGATTTATAATATGTTTGCACAGAATTAGAGTTACTGGAATGAGATAAAATACCTACGAAAAATAATTCATGAACGTCAACCTACCTTCAGACCTGTCCTTTTTCATGCTTGTTTAGCTGCAGAAAATGTTTTTGGTGCACCGGACTCACTGGTTGTAACACCGGAGGGCCTCGGCGAGTTCATTCTTTCAGGAAGCACTTTCCTGTTGGAAAATTTTGATTATCAAGCGAAGACCTCGGGCCATTAAAACTACGCATGTTGCTGAATTGGCTTTTTACTGATAATGATTTAACACGTTGCCTCCGATTACCTGACTGGTGTAAAACTTCACTTTGTATGCATAGTCACTAGAAGGATCTGAAAAAATTACAGAACCTAACCTCAGTGGTACACATACGTACCACTTCGGAGTCAACGTGTTAAGCAATAGATTTAGTGTATATATAAGTTGATACTAACCTCCGTTTTTTCATATTGACATCAAAATTTGTCCCTCCTTTTCTTAGACGAAATTAACATTCGCTATGAAGTGCTTGAGCATACTTGAATAATTTTGCTTAGAATAATTTTTTGTCCAATGAACTCTAGAACGTTATTACTAACTTAAATCTCTACATGTAAAAATTTTAATTAGTAACGCAAAATGGAAGTAGGTTATATGTATCGAGATTAATTATGGTGTTTCAAGCCTATTAAAATTTGGGAGAAGTTATTTTTTACCAATAGCTACAACGATAGACAGATCGTAAAACTCGCCAAATATTATTTATATATGTGTAAATTCTAACAGTACACTTAAAAAATATCTCGCATAACATATACAAAAAATCACTCAGAAATTCACAAGGCAACGAAAAAAGAGTAATTTAGATTAGTGCTGTAAGAAAAAATACAGTGTTGGGCATAAATGTAATATTCCTGTAGAATTTCTTGCTGTATTACTGAAGGCGGTGAACACTGCGATCTCTATTTTTGAATACATAGCTCTTTGAATACGAATAATTCGCAACGTGTTGAATTTTCCATTTTCATTCTACAGTTTCTTACTCTCAAGGCTAACTTTTGCTTTTGCTTTAATCAAGTACCATGAAATTTTCAGTTAAACACCGTAATAATTTCAAATTTCAACGGTCATCATTATATTATTTCAAGCGAAAGTAAATTAAAAATCGTAACTTTAAGTTTCATCTTGATTTATATACACATTCAATTTCAGGTTTGAGCATTGCTCATGAAAACCAGTAAACATTAATTGCACTCGACTTGTTTTCTGAATACGTTTTTTACGATTCTGCAATCGCAATATTCACGTGGTGAATGTTGGTCAAAGTGTACTGTTATTCAGGCACAAAAGTCGCCCAGTGTATCAGGACACAATCTTTCTAACCGTAAAAAATGGCCTGCTATTTTTAAAAACATCGTTTCCATTGTAATGTAGGTACGAAGCTCATGAGCTCAGATCCGTTAACGTTTTGGAACAACACATTCGTAAAATTTCCGATAATACATAAATTTGTAGCACCAGATTAAAAATCTTGTTTTTTTATAACATGTTATACATACTTACCCTTCTCATTACGTAATCTTTTTTGAAGTTGGAACTTTATATTTTTGATTTCCCTTCTGTAACTAAGCTTGTGATGAATTATTATATTATTTTAAATTTTTCCTATTGATATTACTATTTCTTGAGTTCATGGGCAAGAAGCATAAAGTTGTAAGACTTTTTCAAGTTTTGTAACGCTAATTTGAGCTTCAGGTTATACAAAAATAGGCGCCGCTCTGACACGGTCCATAACACGTTTGTTGCGATTGTCCAGCCGGTGCAAATCTTTACTTTTACACATAGGCACTAAAAGACTTGGAAAAAATTACAGAACCTAACCTAAATGACCCACCGGTGGGTCGTATCGCACTCAGCGTGTTAACACGTTGCCTGCGATTGCCTAGCTGGTGCAAATCTTTACTTTGTACACACAGTCACTAGAAAGCCTTGAAAAAATTATAGAACCTAACCTGAGTGACCCACCGGCGGGTCGTATCGCACTCAACGTGTTAATCTTCTTTCTGAAAACGTTCAATATTTGTGTTTCGAAAGTCATAGCGATATTTCCTGTATCAACATCAATGGAAATGAAAGTGTTTTTATTTCTTTTCTTTAAGTATCGCGAAATACGTGCCTGTAAAACACTTTTGCAGCAAAAAGAGTTAAATTTTTTGTTTCGGACGCTGTACAGATATTCTGTCTCGTAAAATACGTAGCATTTTATTGCTTTGAGGTAGAATACATAATTACACTTGCAATCATAGTTATTCAATTACCTGTATGCATTTCGCATAAATTTAAAATTAGGATTCACTCATTCACTAAGCTATACATATACATTTGTTTTCACGCATCATGACATCCCTTCACTTTGTCGTCACTACACAGTGAAGTGAATGAAAAAGTTGAATAACGAATAAATGGTTTAGCATAGGTAGTAGTTTGCTCTATTTACCATCATTTGATGTATCGAGGGACCCAAAAAAAGTTAAACGAATTTTTTTATTGTTTATTTGTATCTTGAATTTCAATTGCACGCATGAGATGTTCTGTTCGTTATTGCGAACATTAATCGAACTCATGAAAAGTCTACATACTTCACAAAAACATTCTTTATTATGCAGTTGACAAATGAGCAACAAATGTTCGTGATTACAATCTGTACCAAGATTGGAAGTCAAACAAGTATGTTTACCCGTGCAACGTTTTCCTGACAGGCTCTCACTGAGCATTTGGAGAACCGTTCAGATTTCTTGACTCAGAGGAACTAGCTTAACACGTTGCCTCCGATTGCCTGATTGGTGTAAAACTTCACTTTGTACGCATAGTCACTAGAAGGATCTGATAAAATTACAGAACCTAACCTACGTGGTACGTATGTGTACCACTTCGGAGTCAACGTGTTAACACGTTGAGTGCGATACGACCCGCCGGTGGGTCGCTCAGGTTAGGTTCTATAATTTTTTCAAGGCTTTCTAGTGACTGTGTGTACAAAGTAAAGATTTGCACCAGCTAGGCAATCGCAGGCAACGTGTTAAGATCCATCCTAACACTTTCAATATTCTCTTCTGATCTCACGGTTTTTTCCTCGCAGAACGACCTGTCTTTAGATTTAAACTGTGTAGTTCTTTCTTGTCGAGATATCTGGACACTTTTAGCAATGGCTTGCTTGTTCAGTGAACAGCTTCCAGGAAAACGTTGCTCGTATAAACCTTGTACTTGTTTATTACTTATGGTCTTGGTATAGGCTGTAATCTCAAATAATCGTTCCTCTTTAGTGAACTGCATAATTAATGCTGTTTTTGTGAAGTAGACTTATTCATGATAAAAGGAGTTTGCTTCATGTATGCAACAACAGATAGAACATCCATCTTATCAATGCAATTGGTACTCAAGATACTGACAAATAATCATAAAATTTGATTAAACTGTTTTTAGGCGATAGGTTTACACCCAGTGTGGTGCTGGCGCCCAGTGTGGTGCTGGCGCCCAGTGTGGTGCTCACAAGAAGTTCAGCAGGTGTGGTGGGACAGCCTCTGTGGTCTGACCAACGTGATGAAGTATTCATGATTGGCCCAGGCAGAGCTTAATGAAGGTTGGCCAGGTGATGGACAGTCCGGCGCTTTCTTATAACAACATAATGAGAACCCACGCCCCAATCAACCTTGCTTGTCGTGACAGCTGATCTCTCACTGTCTTATCAATAGGTTTTTTTTAAATGCCCATGTTTCAAGGTTAGAGGAAATCTTTGACCCAACACTTAACAGTCCTTGAAAAATAATTTGTTACTTGCTCATGAGATATACGCTCACCGTATTTTTCAATGGCTCAACAGTTGGCATGATTTTTTGAAATTGTAGTACGTTTGGATATAACTCGGATATCATATGCGCACACATCATTTCCGAAGCCCTTTAGAACGAATTTGCTAAGAAACGAAGATTGTTTTGGGATTGTAATTTGATCACGATCATCATTTCACATAAAATCTCATACAAATTTTGAATTCAAAACAGGTATATTTGACGGCATAGATAGTCACTGTTTCATTGTTGTGTTGTCACGTTCATTAGAGTCTCAGTGACATAGACTAGGAGCACCTCATGGGTGGTCATGGGCGTCCGCTCCATCAATCGTCTTTATCGTTAGCACGGTCAGCTTCAGTAGTCTTTTCCACTGCCCTCCCAGTCATTTGTTTTGAACTGCAGTCAGAGACAAAGTGTCATCGCGTTTGGACAACCTTTCTCTGATTCGGTAACATTTAGGTCTACGGAAGAAAAATACGCTACAAGAGGTACGGCTCAACTAGTGGCAGAAAACAATAGACATTTTTTTACCTGTTTCGAGATTACTCCGACAACGGACGGAGTACATAGACTACAAAACTTCATTCAAGTGTACTTAACTTTGATAAATTGTGTAAAGGGAGATACAGAGCTAAATAACGAATGAATGGTGCCACAGGCAAGAGTTTGCCTAAAAGACCACACATAAACTTCTAGACAACGGTTGAAAATAGTAGAGCTCATCTTTTTTTTCGAGCTCTACTGGCCGATGTCACAGAAATCAGAAACGTTCGATGCAACTGAAACTTTTGTTCCTGACATTCGCTGAACAAACTTCAGAGCTACGTCTAAAAAAATTGTTCCCAAATTTTGATTGATTCTCTAATTTGTAATACATTGCGTCATAAATACCATACATTTAATCTAAGCTTTTACATCGCAGTATGTTTTTGGATATAGTATGTAGACAGCAGGGGGAGGGTCGCACTTCACTGTTCTTTAATATTTTTGAAATGTTACCATGTAGTATACAAGTAGGAGGTGAAAATCAATGATAAAAGTGTATGCATGTAAGAGCGTATTTGTTTTACATTTTCGGAAGGAGTGCTGACGAGCAATACGCGTTCTTCAGTTGTTAAACCATGCTGGGTCAGACTCTCGAATATAAAATTAGATAATTAGAAAAAAACATTGTGACCTTAACACCCTATGCTCCTTCATGAGCAGCTACTACAAAATAAAGTGTGACTCAATTCGTTTTCTGGAGAATGCTGTAGCTGCTCGATTAGAAGTTAATAAAAACTCGTAATTTGAAGAAAATAACTAGCTGTGCTCTCTGACCTGGGTTGGAACTTTTTATCTATAATGAGTTTATATCTCCTCATGAGAGCATTGATCTATGATAAAGTTTCTCAATCAGTATTGATAAATGTTGACATATCTCGTTAAAAACGTTATAAAGCGTAAATAAACTAAGGCTAATTTGTAGTTGACTTTTCAAGTTTCAATAGTATTTCTGAATTCGTTTACCACATGTTAATGAAAGTAAATGCAAAAGATGATAATGTAACGTTTGTGTCCGATGTGTCGAAATTGCCCATGAAAAATTAGCATTAATATGACTTCTCAGAAAGAAACATGATCCACACGAATAGCTTTACAGTTTCTTGAAACCCCCTAAAAATACACTTTTTTCTAACTTATTACATCTACTGGTATTGATTACTGGAGGTCTAATTTTTTATGTTAAAAACAGCGGTATTATGGGAGAAAAACGCCTTTAACTAACGTCAGATGCTTATTCTTCCCAAGCAATTTGGAAAGATCTAAGGTAGGGTTTCCTAACTGGTGGGTAGTGTAGCCTTGCTACAAGTAGTTTGAGATAATAATATTAATTCCAACTCATTCATCACTTTTTCCAACGTATTTTTTCCCAGTAATACAATGTAAATCAAGCTGAAGATAGTAGGGAACCACGTGGGCTTCAGGCTTTTGGGAAGAGGTCGTGAGTACGAAAATGATGGATCCATATATCTAAAACATCTTGTCGAGTATTCGACCTAGCATGTTCGTCATTAGCCTGGTGACCACTATGTATTTGTATTTCTTATCAGTACTATGTTGGAAAACTTAATTTGGGATTTGGGTGCAGTTGCGGTCCATGATGGCCGGCAGGTGTGAATATTGCCGACACAAAACAGCTTAGCTGAGTGTTTCAGCAAAAAATTCTTTGAAGGCTCCAAGACATATTTAGGATTACTGCTCGACCCTGATAATCTCCTAAACCTCGGCAACAAGTGAGATGATAAATGATTGTTTTCTGTTAGTAATTTATTACTCTCTTATACCAGCTACATTTCCGTTTCATTGGTGGAGTTCAGGAGGACCACCAACTCAAAATACCCTATTTTACTCGGCAACATTTGTGGAGCAAACTCAAAAATAACCAAGTTCGAGTCATCTCGCTTTAAGAGCTATTACTCAGGAGATTTTTTCCCTATAGAACCCTTTTTTCACCACTATACTACTCCCTCTGGACGGGAATAGTTGCTGTACAGTCGGAAAAACATTCTAGCTTGTACTGTTTTAAGACAATTCATTTTCTGTATGTGATAAAAATTAGCCTCAGGTGTGCCAAAACTAGTGCAAGCACTGCTTTCATTTAGATCCTGATACGTAGCAAAATACAAAATTGTTTCTATTCAAGGATTTTAAGATTTTTTTAGAACACCCGCTGTAACAATAAGAAAATTTAAAACGGAGCCAAAAATACTGTAAAAGGTACGCAATCAAAGGCGTAAAATCAACAAATTATCTAACGAAGATCGCGCAGTCATCTTGCAAGCCTTGCTGGAAAGATTTAAAGAACATACCCAAAATTGGGGAAGTTTCAAAGAAAGGGTATCATTTTTTTATTCATTCTTTGTTTCCTTTACTTTTTAAAATATAATGTTTACCGTTGAAAGCATAACGAACGGGTTAAATTTTTAGACTTTCTTCCTCTCACCAACCGTTCCCGACCAATGTCAAACGTTGTATGCATCGACTGTTTCAAACCAGAGGGAGAAGATATCTTGAACGAAAGAAATGGCAGTGGTGGCCACTGTTTCTGTCCCACTTTAAAAGATTTTTAACAAAGTTAACTTCTCGTTTAGTGACAGTGTTTCAGCTAACTTTGGAAACGTTAACGGGCCAATTAGCTTCCGCTATTCAGTACCGCTAACTTCTGCTCTAGCAATGTTCAATTGAGAGGATGAGGTTCATGATAAGCAACCAGCTATACCATACTATGGTATTTCTATCCGTGTAGGTTTTTGAACAGTAAATAAAATGCATGTTGACTGAAAACTTAATGCTAATTTCATTTGTTTGTTGAACTATTTGCTTAAACCTTGATCTTAATCTAATCTTGGCACGCTGTACCTCGTTGAAATGCTCTGTGCCGGAGCTGAAATTAAAATTTCAGTTCTTTAATTCTGTTGTGGAGAATTTTAGAACGATAGAACAAAGCAGAAGTTGAATTTGTATGACAGAAGTTGGTGGTTATTAGTCAGCGTAAGCTTCTGCTACTTTTCTTACCTGTTTAGCGGTTCAGCATTTGTGAAGTCTTAGCGAGCTGAAGCGTATAGGTTTGAGTTGAATGTATTCAATTATTCTATCTGCCAGTACAATTACAATAAATTTCTGAATGTCATTGCTGATGTTAAGTAAAAGGCTTTATCGTCGACTTAAACTTGTTAACAAAAACTGAAAGTAAACCACTAAAAAATTATTAATGTCACACAGCAACAGCGCCTTCTTATAGTTGGTTGACAGAGTCCAACAAAACCCTTCAGTTTAAATTGGTTTATTATCGTATGCTTAACTTCACTTATGCGGTCCAAGGAAGGTTTACGAAGTGCAGTCTCTTACACGTGAGTTGTACGTCGTGGGAATACATGAGTGTGACCTACACTTTGACCCTTGAGGCACTTCATAGTATGGTCACCACTGGATGACCTACAGCATGGGCAGCAGCACTTCTTTCTTGCCTCTGTGTGATTTATACTCAACAATGCTTAACTATTTCGTTAAACTTGTATTTTTTCAAATAGATTAACTGCGTATTTCTGTTTTTCAATTGTTTATTTTTTACTGAGGTGATCTGCCTCCCGGCTAAAAGAAATTTCTAATTCAACATTTTATAATTGAATTCTTCATTAGTTTAATCTTCTGGACACTGCATTTAGAGCTCTCTGTGATGGACTTCTGGAAACTGAACATTCTGGAAATTCTGATTTGGCGATGCTATGCTTGATCATGCATCTTTTTCGCACCAGCGAAACGTTATTGAAATCAATTACAAAATCAAACATTGACCTTATGTAATATAAAACTTCGGGAACTTCGGGACGCTTCAAACAAGCCGAAGAATTCAATTCTTCTACGTATGTGGGGAGCAACAACAAAAGGAATAACCATAAGCGTAAGCTTCAAGTAATAAGTATAAGTAAGTAATAGACATTGAGGATACGATTCCGTGATTTACCTAATAGGATGATAACTACTGCAATTGATTTTAGTACATCTGGAACATACTGCATTTATGGCATAATGAGAGGCATAATGTGAATGATTAAAAAAATTACTCACGTATGTTATAGACGCTAGCATTTGCATTTCTCAAGTTTTGTGTTTTAGAATATCATAGAATAGAATTTGACGACAGGAACGAGGTGTTTGGTTCATTCTTTGGTTGCTACTCAAGTTCCATGCCGTCTAAAGTAAAAGCATCATTCACGAAATGTCAGTACAGAACTACAATAACTGATCCTTTTACTAAAAATTTAGCAGTAAAATATTCGGTGTTTGTGTTACAAAATTAACCCTAATTTTATTTTCTGGATCAATAGTGAACATGTATGCCGAACTTTGAACCTAATGTGATGATCATACTAGTGAATTCTCGTACATATCAGAGAAGTGTGATGGAAGTTATCTTACCCCTCACTTTGTAGGAACATCCAATGCAAAAACGAGTTCAGCCCGGCGACTGAACCTTCTTGAACAGTCAGTGAATGTTCTCAATGGAATAAACATCGTAAGTCGTTTTATGTTCATCTGAGATTAGAGCTTGCAAATAACGTTGCTGCATCTATATGATAATGATTGACAAAAATCTTTTACTTCATTATGCTTCTGAAGAAGTGCAGTGTCGACAAGAATTCTCAGTATAATTCAAGTTTTCTATTGCAGGATCAGCGTCATTCCTGAGTAAAAAAAATTCATCTTCTGATTTAAGCGTTTAAAATGCATGCATATAAAGCCAGCACAAGCGAACAACTTTTGCACCTTTAGTAGGAAGGCATGTTTTGCAGAACATCGTGGCATTAAAGAGTAATGATAGCAGTGATCCGCTCACGTTTGTCAACTGTGACTAGCGACAGTGGAGTAAAATAATCGTCAGTTTGGAGTTGTTAGGGTCTTCCTATGCCAAATCAAAGTCTAGGGATTGCATTGAGATGCCGATTAGAAGTCTCTTTTTAACTTTACGAAGCTTTGGAGCTTTATTCCTTGCTGTCTCATAAACAAGTATATATAAGAAGACTGATCCAGTACCTATTTAATTTATCAAGGTGGTCTGAGGCTTTTAAATAGGATGTGCTAACCTTGTGTAAATTTAGTAGATCTTGAAAAAATACCCGACGTAATTCTGCTTCCGATCTCTAATCTTCTACAGTTAAACAAGTTTGTATCGCCACCAATAGCAGTCGCAGAATATCAGAGGTAAGCGTAAGAGCTGCGTAAAAAGCTATGTAGAGGATTCAACACTTACTGCAGACTGATATCACTAAAAAAATTATTGGCAGCAGATATCTTCTCGCTGCATTGAGGTAAGAGCTTAGCAATGTTCTGAAAAACCAGTTTCTATGTCTTGTTCGACATTCAAAGAGTTGTGACGGCATAGAGCTCAATGTGGTGATGAATGGAGCCGTCATAGATAAACTTATCCAGAAAATGATACACCATAATGCATCTTGCAATGGATTAACGGAGTTTGAGGATTCAGATTTATTTACTTCACTGACATACTCCCAACTTATTTCATCAGTTCTCTAATGTAAAAAACTGAGTCAGTTTCCATTGCATATTTCTTATCATTTAACTAGCAATTCATTTTTTTCTCTCGCTAAGGTTTTCTTAAAAGAGGCATGAGATCCAGAAGTATTCTACTTGAATACTTAAAAATTTTCAAGCGTTTCACTAGAATATGTTGAATAAAACTTATTCAGTGCTCTCGGAGATCTGCAATTGGAAAGGAACTTCATTGTGATCAGCTAGTACAAGGAAACAGTTGATGCAACGGGGATGACGTCTAAAAGTTTAACTCATGCATTATACTTTCAACTTTAAACATTATACTTTAGAAAAATCCAAGACAATTAATGAAGAATTTATTTCATACAAATAATACATATTTCTACAGAGTATCTCAAAAAATGTACTCACCCTTTAACTGTTGCTAACATGCTGTCTTCTTTGTGTTGCAGGTGTGAGGTTCGAACCTTTGCGAACATGATTAAATGTGATTAAAGAATCATGTTCGCAAAGGTTCGAACCTCACACCTGCAACACAAAGAAGACAGCATGTTAGCAACGGTTAAAGGGTGAGTACATTTTTTTGAGACACCCTGTATTTACTCAATCTTTCAATACATTCTTTGGATCTTTCTAGCATGGCTTACAAGATGGTTGTGCGTTCTTTGTTGGTTAATTCGTACTTTTTAAGCCTTTGATCACCTCCTACCGAATTTTCTGTTTTGTATTTTATTATTCTATTAGAGCACATGGTCTGAAAAACTCCTTTAATGCCTTTTCGTAGAAATAATAGTATTATTTGTTATTTAACAGGATCAGAATAAAAGTAGAAGATGCACTAGTTTTAGTACACTGGAGGCTAATTTGTAGCCCACACAGAAAATCAATCACTTTGAAAATACTAAAAGCTGGAATGTTTTCCCGATTGGGCACTAAGTGTTTCCAAGCAGAGGCGCAGTATTTTTCTTTTCCGGCACTATTCTTCTTTCTTCATGCCAAAACTACCAATGAAAAAACTGTAGCAGAAATAGTACATGAGAGGAACATATTTCATGTGCTTCAACCAAGTAGAAAACAAATACTATCGTACAGCATTTTATGTATGAATGTATGTTAACCTCATAATATTTACCATCACGTCATGTTCAGGTTAATGCTAGTATATCATAATGCTGATGAGTTACCGTGAACAACCAAGAAAACTGAATTTTGTTTAAAGCTTAGAACTTGATGTAAAATGAATCACCCAGAGTGAGAGGCGACACTTGTACGGGTTGACATGAAATTCGCTCCGTAATGTCAGTTGCAATACTCTTCATTTGTCATACTCGTGCTGTGTTGTACGTATTTGCAGGCAGGGGAGCTTGAGGAGCATGTTAGGTTACACATGCGACTGCAACTCTCGTTTTGGAGGCACTACGTAAGCTTATGTACTACTGTACGGAGTGTATCAGTATTTGAGGAGACTAGACAAGAATAACAGACTTGTTTAACTCTTGTTTCTGTAAAATCATAAAAAATCTGAAAAAATCTTGTTTTGTTTCATAAAATCTTGTTCTTGTAAAAATCATTGCAAATTTGGAGTTATCAGAAATAATGAACGGGTAAAAAATAAAAAATACAATAAATAACTTATTGTTACATTGTGTTATAAGCACTCGTATGATTCTAGGTACACTATATTTATTGTGCATTGTGAGTCAGGTAATTATTTCCCAAGCATTGTTCAAAATACCTCGTGAAACTCATAGTACACATGATTATGGTTCGTGTTAGTAAATACAACTAGTTTGTAACACGAGTTTTAATTCTATTTAACACATATTTAGACACTATACCTGTTAAGTTTTATCCGTCGATATATTACCAACGAGTAAATTTTTTTAGTAATCATTGGTCATCTCTATCCCAATTTTTAATGGCTTTCTTTAAGCAACGTTCTTCACTTTTTCAGACAAGTTTAAGCTTCAATAAATTTTCGACCTGTTTTCTAGAATGCAAGGTTTCTCCTAGTAATAATTACAAGCTAGACTAAAAATATAATAACCAGATGCAACAATAATGAATGAGGTTGGCAAGGTAATATTTTCCAGACAAAAGTTGGGGCGTTCAGTTACTTAAGTTGTACATATGCATGAAAATGCGCGTTCTTTTGATGAAAGATAACCTCTTTGTGATTGGCTTAAGTTGGACGAGTTGTTTCTTCAGCTCTGCGAAACCTTTGCAGCTGGTACAATAGAATCAACTAAATTATGTCAAAGGAAAAACCCATATTCTAGAGACCAAGTCAAAGAAGTGTTACAACGCTTCCTTGGCTAAAATAATAATGTCACGAAAGAAGCATTAAAAAACCAGTCGATCGGTAAACAACACTTGTTGACAAATTTAGCTATCACACGAAATGTTCAAAATTATAACTCTGTTCGTGTCAAATGAATCTGAATATTGAAATGGGGAACAATCAAAACTAATGGTATGACTTGTTATTTCTGTCTTGTCCAAATTAAAGATTCTCTCAAATGGTTCATAATTACTCTTACATAGTCAATCGTAATTAATTGTTACTACATCTCTCTGTTGAAGAAACGAAATGAGAAGTAGGAAATGCACAGTTGTTCCCAACCCGGAGATGCTTTTAATATTTTCTGATATCTCGTAGCCACTGAATTCTGCAGCCGATTGATCAGTGCCCTGTGCATGGACGGCACACATACGCAGCAATGACGTACGCAACGTTTTGAGTGATGTCGCGGCTGGGACCATCAAAGAATTTCATGCTTCTCTACAGTAGCGGACATTTCTTTGATTCAAGACAAATACATTGCGTTGTAACTTCCGAAGCCCCTGAGCTCCTACAATCGTTGACAAGCTGTCTTAAATTTTTAATTGGGTTGTGTCTTCTACAGTACAGAGATCTACGGTACATGAGGCTCGTAATTTTTCTGATGAACTAGCTCTTCTTAATACGTGAGCACAACGCCTATGCGTTGCTGTTTGGTTGCGCACGACGTTCTTTTTTAACGTTTTAACATTATTTTTACTGTCCTTCGTACGAGAATATCAAGATTTTACGAGTTTGGTGTCAAGAAACTGAGATGGCGCGGACCTTCTCTCATGATTGTACTTTAATATTGTGTGAACTGATGGAAGGTTGCTTAATCTTCGGTAAAGATTATCTGCACGAGTGCGCAGTCAAATGTCCAATCTTACTTTTTTCCACAAGATTTTAAATTAGTATTCTTATATTAAAGTATTATGTAGACATTTCGGTTGCCATTACTGACTTGTACAAGTGTACAACATTAACATACGCTAAATAAAATGACTTTTCGTATATCATTGTATTCATAAACTGCAGTCCTGATTTACCAAAAGTTAAATGTTTATTTCAAAATTTTATTGCTAAAATCAATTTAAATAACTGGTGAATCTATTGAAGAATAAATAATGAGAATTGGGCTCGTAAGATAATGTCATAACGTGTAATTCCCAGAGAATGTAACAGCTTTGCAGCGTTGGGTTCTGCATGTATAACTGAGTTCATTGTCACCAAGCAAAGACGTGTGTGTGGCTGTGTGCTAAATTTGAGAATACTTGCATTTTTGGACTGGAACGTGGAGTAATCAACCTGTGTTAATATATGCATTTAATTCAGCCATAGTGATCGACAAAATATGCTTACGAATGCAGTTATTTGTTATTGAGACATTAGAATATTTTTGAAATAATCGTTATCGTAAATTATTGAAAGTATACCTTGTTTAGCATATTAATTTGATTATCTGATTTGATTTTATAATAATCTGACATGACATTTCGAAGCTTTACTTCAATTAAAATCAGGATAAATATATTTTAGTTTAAATTATAGTTTTAAAATGTAAATTGATGAGCAGACTCGGTCTTGGAGGCGTCGGACAGCAGAGGCTTCGAGGGCAGACCAGACGAGGGCAGACCAGACGAGGGCAGACCAGGCGAGGGCAGACCAGGCGAGGGCAATTCTTCCTCCCAAACTTTCAAGTTCCAACTCAAATTGCCCAAGGGCGAACACGTCAGAAATCTTCTTCTTCGGCTCCATGCAATTGTGAAGCGCAAACAGTCACCAGTAGGTGAGGTTTCGCTGTATATTTTTTACAAATTAACGTGTAAAAATATAATGATAGAAGTACGTATCAACGCATACCTACAAGTGCAATGCTTGAAACATGCACACATTTCTAGAAGGTTCATAAAAATTACTCCAGATAAAACGTATGGAATTCAAAGTTTAATGAAATGCATACTCTATTGCTTGAGAACTTCAGAGTTATTTGGCAGCGAACATTTTTTATGCTATTTATCATTTTCAACACCAATATTCTCATTTTTTTCATTTATCTCATCGCTTCTCCATCCTTACTTCAGACAATGTCTATCCAATATTAGGAAATTAGTAAACCATACAAAGTGTTCATAAAGTTTATTCACGATTTAAGAAATTTATTACAACGGCAATCCATTAAAAATCATAATGAGGTTTGTTTTATTGTACTCAGGGGCTGTCATAGTTTTTAATCCTATTGCATTTGTGTGCTTCAAGCATCCTGTTAATAACAAAGGCAGAGGCGTTCAAGTATCGTCTCGACGAGCTTAGTGCTACAATAATGACACGTACATGGGTGTCTTAAAGAAACACACGAGAAAACCTCCACTTCCTAATTCTTATTTTGCAATAATTTTCACACATCATTTTTATTACTTGTTTATGTAATAGATTTTCTTAAATTGTCAAGAAAATCTATGAACACCCTGCATAATGATAGTTGGATTGGATTTATGAGGTTAGAAATTTACAACAAAAAATATCGTGCACATAAATTGCGTAAAGAAGCTAATCAAAGTAGCTGCACCTTTCTCCCAAGAATAATCGTGTAGCACAAATTATTGCCTTGCAGTCACTGAACTGTACGCGGTGCTGTTGGTTTACGTTGATCTGCATCGTTCTCAATACAACTAGCATCCAATTTAAATCCATGCTCCTTGCTAAAAAGATAAGCTATCTATTCTTAACGTCATATATGTAAACATTAGTCCTCATAAAAACCATGTATTTGATTTAAAATTCAGTGACTGAGTTTAAGACTACATTTTAGCGTAATTTGAAGAAAACTAGTTTTTTGGTGCACACTGGGCAGGCTTGGAAGGCCGGATGCGGGTATCCCTGGTGAGATGCTCAGAAGTTCCCTCAGAGCTGTCCCACCAACCCTGCCGTGACGTCGACCTAGCATGGAAGGACGTGTACCTCCACAACCACTCGTGGCTCTCCTTCAGCATCAGGGGAGCTCTCGAGCATGTCCAGCGCTTACCCAATGAACTTCTAACCTTGAGGGTGTGTATGAGCGCACGTGAATAGAAACACTCCTCTTTTATTGCGCAGCAGAATATCAAAAATTAACACTAGAGTAGGATTAATTGTAGTTTTCTTCATCAGCTGAAGACTTTTAGCCTCACAAATTCGAGTTTTTACTAGTTAAATCACGTACAAGTCCTTCGATTGCTTCCCTTTTGCCGCTGAGTTTGCAGGAACGAAAGTACAGGAGTAGTGTAGGGCGGAATCTTGTGAGTACGAGTATTTTGTTGCTGAGATTGTGGAGTTTAATGAAATAATGAAAGCCATTCTCTCAAAACATTTTGATACGCAATTTCGGCTTAGTGAATGAAACGGTTAGATTCAGTCAACAAGAATACTAAATTTATGGATAATACAGGGTGGCGTAAATATAATGTACCCTCATAAATACCAATGATAAGAAAAATATAAGATGCAAAATATTTGCATAATTAACGATGATAGAAAGCATATCAGAGCTCAATTTTTACTTCATATAAGAAATATTATGCCATTTGAGTGACCAACGCTCTTTTGATAAAGCTGCTTATTACTTTACTCTACATACATATCTGGAGTTATATAGTTCATTGTTTGAATTATTTTGCGTTTAAGTTTTCCAAATATCAAGCATCATAATTTGAACCTTTCACTTCCAATATTTCTTAAGCAAAAAATTGAAAGAATTTAGATCAGGAGATTCGGACAGCCACAGAATGTCACCATAATACGTAGTTATTCGGAGTTGAAAAATTTCCTTTAGCACATTCATCAACCCTCTTCTGTTGCGACCTTTTTTAAGTTTAGTGGTCATTGCTTCGATGTAAAGTTAGCATTGAAAGTGTTTCTGTAATTTACTTGCCCCGTGATAATAAATCTATGACGCTGAAAGACACATTTCAAAATTTTTGATCGCTGCTTCATCGTGGAGAGCACCATTCTCAAAGTTGATATTTATGAGTTATGAGAACAATGTGTAACCATTACTGCTAAAATGAATACAATAGCTCAATATATTTTTTTATCGTATATAATTCGAAAATTTTCAAAATTCTGTATTTTTTAAATTCCTCGTGCTATTGACTTACGGAAAAGGTACATTATTTATACGCCGCTATGTAGTTTCGATGATATATCCAAGAATGTTACAATAGTGTTCATGGCTTTATGCCTCAACAGCTAATTTGCCACCAAAAAGAGAGGCCACATTCAAATGAAAATGAGTGTTAATAAAAATATATCAAGCGAATTAATTATATTGCTGCAATATCATTATCCAGTGAGTTGTCATCAAGCCCAGCAGGACCCAAGCAAGCGCTTACTCTGTTTACCAAGTATGTCCTGATCAATCCACTGCATTCATTCACATAGAAAATCTCGTCCCATATTTCGGTATATGAGTCATTTTTCTGTTCCGTATCAAAAGTCACTTGTAAAATTGAGGGCATTATTTAAATGAAGAACCAGAGTTATAACCCAAACTATTGAAGAATAAATTATTCTTAATGGGCAATAAACTTTCTAGTAAAAAGCTTGAGTAGTTTTTGCTCTCCCAAGTAAGGACTTGTTAAAGCCTGATCTATTTAGTAGCATTCTGTCAAGATAAACACGAATCTTCTCTCTGCTGTGTCGAAGGCACAAAGAAAAAGAACGAGAAGCCGCAAACTCTATCTGCCCTGCAAACTCTATCACGGTACCTGTTTACATTCGAGTTTCCAGATGAATTGTTGGTGCATTAAATTCCACTATTTTAAGTTTATTAAATACAATGTTACTTAATGTTCATCATACAAGGCAATATGCTAACGAGCTTAATGAAAATTTTATGAGGCAGGATAACGAAAATGTGATCCCTTGATTACTTAAAAACAGGAATTCAGTATTATCCTCCTCCCCGATCATGCTTGTGATTCGTGATCGACTTTACAGACAGAGATAAAGTTCGACGTTCTTCGTAGACGGGGATATTTTCGAGGTCAGATGAATCATGCACATAAGTAATTCAGGAGTCCTCCGGACTACGAGTTATCATAGAATTCGTGTACATTTGTGCAGAAATTAATTGCTAGTTGCGCTCTTCTTATGCCCAGTTTTTCTTGACAACAATTAGTTTTATTTTCACTCCTATTTATCAATGTCTGAATTGACTAAGATTATTTTAATGACATGCTACTTTGTTTTTGACTAAAACAATTGATTATAAGCGTTTGCTAAGGTTTTGGTTTCAGAAACATGCACGCCTCACTGCTCTCATCCTCTTCTTCCGCAGTTGTTACTTAAGATTTCCTGCTCCAGCATTTTTGTTCTTAAGTTTCATCTCCTGTTTCTAAGTTTCATGTCTATTGTTTCATGCTACTTCTTTGCCTGATTGCTTAAAAACGCATGGTAAATCCTATGCATAAAAATATCCTATAGCAGACGTATTTGTTATTCATCAAATTTTTTAAAATGATCAGAGAGAAAAAGTATAAAAATAACACATAATTCACACGTTTCTGGCGAAGAGTATTAGTCAACAAAGTAGGCAACAAGAACCAAGGCAAACTAATTACGATTATAGAGATAAAAACTTTACATATTTTACAGCTGACAACCGGAGGATGTACGTCCTGCATGTCATTGAGAACAGATAGGTGGTCGTAGAAAGAAAGTGTTTATGTTTGAATATGGCTTCAAAAATCGAATATCCGTACTTCTGTAACAATAACTTCAAAATTTTGAACGCATATCGGTGTTTACGATATGGCTGTATGATGTATATGAGGAATTTTCTTCAATAGGTGACTTAGGACCAGCACTTGCATGTGCAGTAACCGACACAGTAAACTGATGTACATGCTGTGACATGCAATGGGGAGCCTAGCACTATCCTCGGGTGTATGTTGCATACCAATCGCTAGAGTATCCGCGTAGGAGGATAATATCGTATGGATGAGTCTAGTTCTCCACTGTAATTATTATGACATTCCTGGTTTAACACGTTGCCTCCGATTGCCTGATTGGTGTAAAACTTCACTTTGTACGCATAGTCACTAGAAGGATCTGAAAAAATTACAGAACCTAACCTAAGTGGTACACATACGTACCACTTCGGAGTCAACGCAGTTGACAACCACAGTTCCTCCACTTTTTGTGGAAAAAACTTGCACGCATGTTTCATATCACAAATTATTCGTTTCGATTAAATTAAAATTACTTATTCAACACCAACCGGAATTGAACGCCATTTTTAAAAATTTTGACGCATACTTACATATTTTTTAATTTAAATGCTATCTCACCTTCGACAAACTCTGAACCGTATACATGTGCTTACAGTTTCTTTTTTTATCTATCTTTAACGTGTTAACTGATTATTTGAATCAAACTTGTTTTTATTTTATAAACAAATTTTTGTGTATGATGTTCACACAGACATGAAACTTACAGATTAAGTGTTTTTAGATACGTCTTCATGACCTCTATAGTAATTTTGCCTCGAAAGAAATAACAATAATAATGCGCGGCAAATGTTAAAAATGGAAGTTTGAATTTACAATGAACTATTTTAGGGATATAGAACTCGTAACGTATGATCACACGCATGGTTTACAAAGGGATATGATGTTTATTGATATAGGCCAAACCAAAAAAATAGTTCCTCGCATTAATTAAAAATCGTTCCTAGGATGTTGCGTCTTCTAGACAGCCCGGTAAGCATCATGTTTTACCTACCAATTACTGTTTCCATTAATTGCATTTCCTGAGAAAATGAAAAATGAAACTATATTATTGCTCCTACTTACCATTACTTTTATTCTATTCAACTTTTCAGTTTCTATCCGTGATAAGGTCTAGTTTCATAAATTCGAACATTAACATTAGGCTCGAAGTAATGACAATGAATGAACGATTTTTTTTTAATTTCTCAACTTTATGAAATTGTTCGAATTCAATGCGTGGTAATATTTTCAAACAAATACCAGCCATTTTACTAAAAGTAATACCTATATATAAAAACACTACGTTTCACTATTATAAACATCATCTTCAGGCTGAAAAAAATGTTCCGAAGAAATGACAGTAGCATTGAAAAAAATATAAAACTGTTACTAAAACTACCTACATTAGTCACCATACAAGAAAAAATCCGCTTACGAACATTTAAGATCACACGCTTTAGGCAACTTGGACCAAGTCCTTGTTTAAGTTAATTGCGAGTCGTACGACGTATTAGTGATGGTTACTG
Organism: Trinorchestia longiramus; assembly: GCA_006783055.1. Lineage (NCBI taxonomy): Eukaryota > Metazoa > Arthropoda > Malacostraca > Amphipoda > Talitridae > Trinorchestia > Trinorchestia longiramus. Next base: position 1,287,052 of record VCRD01000001.1, on the reverse strand, counting down.
CTTAAATAACTTAAATACTTCCCGTTACCCTCTGATAAATAATGAAGATGGAAGGTAGAGAGAACATGTTAAGTATTTATGAAGCATTAAGTTTGACAAAATGTCAAACTATAAATAAATGTCAATGGAAAACATTCGCCAACGTTATTAGGTATTCAAAGAAGTACAAGCACGAGTTATAGATAAGAGTATACGTACAATGTGTTCAAGAGTATACGTGCCAGTACAATGTGTTTAAAAGTATACGTGCCAGTACGATGTGTTCAAGAGTATACGTGCCAGTACAATGTGTTTAAAAGTATACGTGCCAGTACAATGTGTTCAAGAGTATACGTGCCAGTACAATGTGTTCAAGAGTATACGTGCCAGTACGATGTGTTTAAAAGTATACGTGCCAGTACAATGTGTTGAAGAGTATACGTGCCAGTACAATGTGTTTATCAAAAATATGAAGAACTTCTTGCCTGTGACGAGTAAGTTGCTTTAGTCTCCTTTCTACGCATAGTGAACTCATAGTTACCTGAAACTGATGTGGCTGATTTAAGGCATACAGGGGTGTGAAATTTTTTAATGAACATGCAAATAAACTATTTTTCGATGTCTGCATAAGAGTCTACCGCTATAGGCACCAACATATTTTCATGCGCATTGGGTGTTACCTTTTTACTAGAATATGAAATTTATTTCTACTTATTCCTTAACGAGGTGTGTTCATATTTGTAATTTTTCTACTGACATTATTCGGTCATCGATTAATTTTATTCATTCTACAGATTCAAGTGGAAAGAATATTTCAAACTGTAGGAGACCCTGGGAAGCTGAGAGTTGATGATTCACACGACATAGACTTGCAGCCACTAGTGCTCCTCTATACAACACAGCATCGGCTTCAGAAAGCGGTAAGCAGTTTTACTGAAGAAATACGGAAACATGTCTAATTTCTCCATCAAAAATTATCTGCAATTATACTGAACCAGCGTTTTGTGTTCATACAATGATTAATTGTGGATGTCTATGACTCGCCGCTAAAATTAATAAAGTATTGGATGCAAGTGACAAATATTCTCTTAGTGTTCCCGTGTCCCAACCCTCAGACTTCTCTTCTTCTTCTTCTTCTTCTTCTTTCACATTTATTCGAGCTCCGGAGACAAGTCCATGCACAGATTTCTCTGAGCTTCGGCAGACCTTGAATATATTTTTTGTAAAGACAGAAAAATTAATATCTTTTCTCTCGTCTTACTCGGAGTTAGCATCTGAGGGAGTAAGGAACTGTTAAGGAACTAACAGGATGACACGGCAAGAAGTCTATTCATGTATATTGAGGTACAGTGGGACACACCAAAACACATGTCACGACACAGTGTTAGAGTTATGACCATCTGTGCCACTGGTTCAGGAAGCATAGGCGTAGCAGGACTTCAGAAATACGTCGCTCGTTGCAGCAATCAACTCCATGGTCTCTAAACTACCAGAGCTGGAAGCACAGGCTTAGTGACGAGTTCGTGGATAAAGCATCGGTGGTCAGAAGTTAGGCACATCTGATTCTTACGAGTCTTGGCCCAATGCATTCCCCGCAACAATTGTGGTAAATGGTCTTAACTTGAGGAGATCATGCTAGAGAGTGGTCACTCTAGGCGGGGGTGGTCGGTACCTGAAGGAAAGATGTGAAGAAGAGGTTGGTACAGGAAGTGAATAAGAGGTGAAACGGAAAAGGATACTGGGATGGGAATAGAAATGTGTGCGTTACGCAAATGTTTTGTGTGGTAAAGGTCTATCTAAATTGTTTGTTTGTGGGTTGGATTGAAATACTCGTCAGTGCTTTGGATAGTCTCTATAAAAAATTAGGAGCTCATACTTATTTCTCTGTATATCACATCTAGATATAATCGAAAGCTGAAGATATGATCATTGTAAATATTGTTATTTCTCGTTAGCGCAATTCATTTCTTGATCAACTATTTAATTGTAGTTTTACACCATTGAGCATTACAAATTTGTGTTTTTGGTGCTTCCCTTATCCAGAATGTATATTAGGAAAATCCTCCACAGCTAAATAAAACAACATGAAGAGATAAAACACCAATGATCGACCAACACTCATGATATGGGAAACAAATGTTACAGTCGTAATTACAGAAACTATTGTAAGCGTGCATGTAAAATAAAGCGAAAATAGAAGAGGATGAATGAATAAATGGAAAGTGCGCTTTGGGCACAACAGGTTGAGTATTAATAGATATAATTCAGAGAGTGGAATTTTTAACTTGTTGAAGCTTTAGATTAAGTGAGTGAGTATTACGCGTGCAAAAAGATGTTGTGTAGAGGTATAGTACATATACCTAGTGATGTGGTCATGTGACACATATGCTCCATCGAATGTACAGGATGTTTCAGAATTAAGGCAACATTTATTTTGGTAGGTATATGAAAATTCAAATACGCGATTTTGGTTTTAAGGGTTGAAACTCAAAGGTCAATAATAAGCAAACGATACAGTGTTGCATTTATTCGATGTGACCACCCTTATTACAAACTACAGCTCTAAGTCTATTTACAAATGCATCGCAAGTGGCACGTATCTGTTCTTGTGGAATTGCTTCCCATTCCCTTTGCAGTTATGCTTTAAGGAATCGAAAGAAGTGTGAGGGATAGCTAAGACCCTTGTCTTCAAAATGGACCAGATAGAAAAGTCCAAGTCATTGAAGTCAAGGCTTCTTGCTGGCCATACATCTGGTTATGAGAGATGGAATGTTCCTCTGAATCCAGGTTTGGGTTACATTGGAGCCATGTGATAATGCTCAATCCTGTTGGAGACTCCGCGGTGAACCCTGAAAATGTTCTGCAGCTCATAGTAGCAACTTTGATTCCAAAATAATAGAAATGTACCGTTCTGAGTTCAGTTTGACCCCACAAGGCACAAAAAACAATAGATCTTTCTGTGTGGAGTCACAGCTGCCCAAACCATGACAGATAGCGCATTTTGACGTCTCGTAACAATCCTACCCTCGACTGAACTTGAGGAACTCCAAACTTGGTCTTTCTGATGGTCCACAACTTGCTGAATGTCAAATTTTTTCTCATCTGTGAACACCAAGTTTGGGAACGTGCCTTGAGCTATCTCATTAAAGATGTGACGACTTCTTTCAGCCCTTTTCTCTCATGATGTTCAGTAAGTTCATGACGTTTCATCAATTTGTAAGGTTTTATTCCTAGATCCTCCTTCAATACTCGAGACATTGAAGTTTTGTAAACACCGGCTTCTGCAGCCAGTTCTCGATGGGATCGACGTGGGTTTCGACGCAACTTCTTCCGCGTGTTTTTGATAAGTTTTTTGGTCTGAACACTTAGTTTCCAACTTTGTCCAATACTGCATTTTTCCACAGGTAAAGATTCCGACAGGAATTGGCTATTGAATAGATCTGAAGAGCATTCAATAGCCGTTGACCCGTGTTCACTAATAAGCTAGGATATCGTCGTAGTTCATGTTTTCCTGGAAGTAGGAAATACTTCAGTGGGGATCAACGGTAGAGTAAACGCAGAAGCATATTGTGAGTTTTTAGTGTGTAAAGTTCATTTTATTTTTTAGAATCATATTAAACTACGTTGAACAATATGATTTCGTTACTTAATCCGTGAAAACTTTGACTATTATACAGTTTAGGGAACACGATTTTCTTCGGATATCAAGATGTAATTCTCAAATAATACACACATGAATATGAGTGTGGTAGAAGATATTGATATTGTATTTATTCATTTATAAACGATTGGTTTTATTTCTAGGTCCAATGTTGGTCCATGAAAAATTGTAGGGTCATCTTCCTACACAGGTATTCGTAGACCAAGATGCTTTTATGCAGAATGAAAGTTTTTTTTGATTTAATTAATCCATGCTAACAAAATTTCTATGTGACAGCGGCAGAGAAGAAGCCTTACAGAAGTAGACTGGGAAGGGTTTGAGGAAGACCTGGACAGCGAAGACGAAATTGCTCTGGCTTCGGAGTCCGACCGCTCGGGCAGGAGAGCAGGACGGCGCAGACGCACAAAGAACGCTTGCAAGAGGAAGCCTCTCAGGGTTGACTTCGCCAGCATTGGCTGGAGTGACTGGGTCATCGCTCCCACGCATTATGAGGTATAATACTTTATTTATCGAAACTTGATTTAGGGAGAATATTGTCATGAAATTATTATTTATGGTAAAATAACTTCATAATGCACCTTCATTTACATCATTTATCGCTGGAGGCCAATTATTTGAATTTGAATGCCTTACAAACATGTCCACATTTTCCTGTCATCTTAGCGGAACATGTTTAAGAAAACGGAAATAAAAATTAGGATTAACCCGTTTCGACACTGTAAGATCAGACGATACTTTTGTTCAAGAATCGGTCAACTATTTTCGTGCATTGCCTTCAGGCGTACCAGTGCAGCGGCAAGTGCTTCTACCCCCTGGCGTCTCACCTGAGTCCGACTAAGCATGCCGTCATCCAGACGCTGATGCATTCCAAGAGCACAGACAGAGCGCGACGAGCCTGCTGTGTCCCTACTAAACTTGGCCCCATCTCGCTACTCTACAAGGAAGATGGTGTCATGACCTTCAAGAAAGAATACGACGGTATGGTTGCGCTCGAGTGTGGCTGCAGATAACAGTTTCCATCATTCATTGGGCAACGACAGCCGATTTCATTGAATGGCGCCCAACAGTGTCTGATGCAGCTGTAGCCTCAATTGACTGAAGCTGCATGACAATCAGTGTTAAATGTTGTTTCTTATCAACCAAAACGAAGTACTTACGAACTGATAGGCTTTTAAGCCGACTCGTACCTTCGTTAGCACCTGCTCAGTTAAAAAATATCACTGCCGATATTAGCATTACATCGTCGGCAAATACCTATACTCACTCGAAACTTGTGTTGTGAAATTTGCTGATGCCGGTGTTGAGGCGACTATTAAAACCACAACTAAGTAGCCCTTTCATAGGGACAAATTTTTCAGTAATAAGAAAAACAGCAGACGCTAGCAGATGCAAACACACGAGAATTACGTACTTTATTTCAAAGAGCTTTTTACTAGTTATAGAATGGAATATGGTAACAGTAACGAGCCGTTTGGTCCATTCATGGGTTGCTATCCAAGTCCCATGCCGTCTAACGTAAAGGCATCAATCACGCACATGCACCTTAATTGTACAGACATTTGGCATGCACACACACCGCAATCATACGCAGACTCCACTACCTAAGGATATGCAATCACTACTTTAGAGAACCAAGAGGTTCCTTACTCAACATTTGTCGAGACGATTTTTTAATATGTTCACAGTGCCAGCAGAAAGGATGTTTTCTGAAAGCTGGTTTCAGCAATTCTAACTGGAAAGAAGTCTAGGGAATATGATGTCGTAAAGGTTCTTATTACTAGCTTATGGCTGCTATTTCTGGTTCACACAATTCCGTTCACAATTCGCAACACTAGCACTTTATAGAGCGGTAAGATGATGTTTTTCGACTTGTTCCGACGTTTTCCACGTTTATCAAGCTTGAGATTTTCAGCAATAATGATACAAGATCTCATTGTAGCTGTACTGCTTCAATGGGCTTGTCATTCATTGTATGCTGGAAATGCCGGTAATTAGCATCAACGTGCATAACTGAACAGTTGTCAATGTTGAAGCTCATTTGCCAGGTTTCGGTCTGTTAAAGTAAACGATTGAGGTTTGATTGATTGAAGTCATTGTCTCATCCGGTGAACACTCTGTGGAAAAGTTTCTTGTCGTTGCCTCAGGGATTCATTTCAGTTCTGATTGAAATTATAATTCTTGGAAGATCACTAAAATGTCTGTTGATGTATTTTTTCGGAGAGAAACTGCTGTACACGCTCATTCCTCGTTTGACGATGTCTAGTGAATACTGACTAAATACTGAACCTTTGAACACATGTTTGTTTCTATTGCATTTTACCTTCTTACATATATCGGAACCTTTCAAGTGTAATTTACTTTTAACGAAAATTACAATAAAACCATAATTTCCATTTTAATGGAGTACCGAGACACCCTGTATAATTAAGTGCATAAAGCTTATATTGCAGCAAGGAAAACGTGAAGAACATTCCTTGCCACAGCACCAACAGCTATTTACGGGTGTTCTGCGCTTGGCAGGGCTCTAACCTTCCGACTACTGACTCAGCGACTGCGACGCCTACACGTAATTTTACAACCAGTGCTGGTGACTTTAACTCATTGTTTATTTACCAATGATGGGAACTTACCATCGTGTTCACAGAGCGTAAAACCAGCCTTGTTTGCTGAGAACACGACCGTCAATGGTGGTGCCTAGAGCTACTGTCAGTAGACAAAAGGTTCAAGTAGTTTAGGACATCCATGAAAAACGTTATCTCGTGGATTACTATCAAGAACATCTAGAATACTCGTACGCTATTACCCTCTGAAAAAAACTCAGAAATCTTACCATCTCTCGATAATTGTCATGTCTACAAGGAACTTGTACGGCAATCTTCATTAATATAATTCATCGGGAAAACTGTTAGCAACACTTGTAATAAATTTTTACACACAGTTGTGCTAAATCTGCGTCAAGCACTTACGATATACAGTGGAATACCCTTTTATTTACTCGAGATCACGACGTACTTGTTGCCAGATTTGCTGAGATTATTATCACCTCGCATTAATACAATCAAACAGCCACCACAATTGAGTTCCGGTTAGATTACGTTGGTTGTTTTGAATAGAAAACAGGCATTAAAAAACAAACCGCCACACTCGTGCTGAAACCAAGACTCATTCTCCCGACCAGTGTTCCAACATACGTTGCAAGACACTCAAAGATACATCCGAGGAACCCCATTCCTCTTAGGTTAGCTCATGAAAATACTCACAGGCAGCATACACCAATGAGAGAACTCGCGAATATTACCTATTTGCCGAGGACTGTCAATTTTCCAAGATATACAAAAATGCCACATGCTTCTTTACTGCACTGCATCGAATCAGAGGACAGTATATCAACAAATACTGGCTCACTATGGCAAGAATTTACTAACATTCTCTCTTCAGCGTTGCGTTACAATCTTACTGTCTAAAATGTTTGATGGCACTCCATGAAATACCGGGAATTATACGTTTTTTCGACCAGCTAAGAAGCTCTTGCTTACCTTTGCAAACGCTGTCAAAAGAAAATTGGGAAAATGATGCCATTATAAACTTTACAATTTATATTGAGCTTCCATTTTCTTTTTATTGAGAAGTTTTTCATAAATGATGGCCCCTTGAAAATGTAACAAAGAATAGATACATCAGGTAGCAAACAACTCAGAATTTGGAAAGAACGTGAAGGACTTCAAAGTAGAGCAACAGCTGCAGCACACTGAGAAATAGTCCCAGTGTATGGCCTTATAGCTCACTCGAAGCCAGAAGTCTGAACGCAAGGCGCTTCAAGTGAGTGCTAATACTTAGCACTATGTTGACTATACATGAGAAAATAGATGAATATCTATAATAACATGACACGATCCATGCACTAATATTCTGAAATGTTCGAATCTTGATGTGATTGGGCATTACCTCATGAATAACCGTATAGATACACAATACACGGCATTTGTTACGAAAGAATCTTCTGACCATCATTATTCCCCGATAATAGCCCAGCTAATCAGACGCGCTTTCATGTAATAGACGTGGTATCTTTCACAGAGCTCAAATACATGACTAGTCAGATCTTCACAGGCACAAAAATTGCAGACGATTTTTCGAGCTAAAATTCAAAATGATAGCCATAAGATACGATGTCAATAAAGGCATAAAGGACAAGGTCCAATCAATGATTTTAGCTTTCCCCTTTCTTCGATGGCAAGGAAAACATGGAAAGTAAGTTTACCCGTTCAGCCAGCATACAGAGTGCAGCAAAAAGTCCGACACATTTGTAGTATCAATAAAAGTGGAATCAAGTGAAGAACGAAATCAGGCATTTTTATTTTCGAAGTGTACGCACGATGTCATTTTGCTCTATCGTTCTTTACTCGCTTTACGTTCGTTGCTCTATTCAACCTACATTCAACTGATAAACAACGAATCATTTTGCTGCACCCTGTAGTTACGGTGATAAACTTGTTCGGCTAAAAAGATCTTTTACGCTAGCTAGCCTCAACACCTATTTTCAGCCGCAGTACAATGTCGAGCAAACGCTACGGACTGCTAGTCATCATGACAGCTTTCTGTTTCTCTAATTTCAATAACATAAACCAAAATATAAATAAAAACATACATGTACAGTAAACCAAGGGGTTCTCTCCACCGGTAAAATATTCTGGCTCTCGTAAAGATGTCACGCTGGAGATAATGAATTTTCATTCTCCTGTTTCAAGAATTATGTCAGGTGTACAACACTTAATGTGTCCTGTGAACACTTGTGATGAATAAACAGTTAGTAACTCTAGCACTTGATTATAAAACAAGAATTCGAACAGTGCAACTTGAGAAAAACAAACCAATGATTAATTCCAAGACAAAGGAGAATTAAGTGTTTATTTAACACGCGTTATAACGGATTAATATTGAATCAAAATATAGAACGATACAGCAATGGATCTAAATGCACTTGAAATCTTTTATATATAGACCCACAAGAGAATCCCATAAAAACTTCAGGATCACACAGTCATTTTCCTCTGATATATGAGGGTTTTGTCTTCATGGGACGGTAGGGTTGTTTTACTGAACGAATTCTAGGACCGAGCCTCACTCGGATGGAGCTTGAGTCATTGCTTTCTATGAGCGTTACAGCAAGAACAAACAACTGTGATACTGAAATACAAACCAACAACTATTTTGTTCTGTTTCGAATGAGAGATAATTGTACACAAGTAGCAAATACTACAGTTAAAAAAGGACAACATACTCTCGAAACCTTATTAGGAAGCAACATTCCTAGAAATTAATAATTTATCATCAATAGAGATAGTAACCGAATTTTAAACAAAGATGAAGCTTTCATGAAAAACACAAAAGAAATGAAGAATCAGAATGTACAAGAATATAACGGTTGTATTAATTACTTTCCATATGTTAAATGGGCATAAATCAATATTTTGGAATCAGTAACTTTACCTTCATTTCAAACAGAAATAAATAATAATATGTAGCTTATAAAAACTATGTACTGATACCAAAATAATGATTGACCCCCATACTCCATTCAGAATCGATATCGGTAACATGAAAACGACCGATAAAAATTCTTCAGCCCATATCCAGCCTTTTATATTATACAGAGAAGTGTCAGTACAGTATCACATTTAATAAGAGTAAGACAAATAACATTGGCATTAACACTCTAGATCAAGTTCATGTACAAGAGAGTTATCCATTCATACTCTTCAAACTGAGATACATTTTGCCCTTGACTCTCTGTTTCTGTGGGTTGATCTTCTTAAGCATGACGGCGATAATATCTACGAGCTGCTCTGAACCGTGTCCAGTCTTCTTACTCTTGAGCTTCTGTAGGATTTCAGTTGTGGTCATGGGTTTACGCACCAGGTAACGTCTGATCTGGTCTTCAAACATGCCGCTGTCGCTGCATCAACACAAAATGACAGTTTAATGACAGTAAAAATTATTCAATTAACATTCAAACAGAAGATAATATAATGCAAGTATCACAGTTCATATACCTCAAGTTAAGTAATAAAATAATAGTATTCGAATCATAAACATGGGTAGCAAAATATTCTCTAACTCCGTGTATTCATCAGAAAATATCATAAGGGGCACGATATGGGTATGAAATTCTGATCAAAATTATAAAGAGTTCAAATCGAAATAGTAAAATAATCTGACTTCCCAATTGAGTAATATGACGGAAATTTTTTTTAAGGAGCAGTCAAGAAACATATTTGTACTGGAGAACAAAATGCAAGCTAAGCGCACAAAATCAAAAGAAGAACGACAATAAAAACACCTAAATTTAACTTAAGACGAAACACGCGAGACCTCCACAATCGGCATATCCAAGTCAGACGTCAGCTTCCTAGTGAATCTCACACCAATTTATGTTTCTGAACCAGAACGTGAACCGCTAATACAACGGCCGCCAGTACCACGGCACCGCTCAATGCCAGCAGTGGACAAGTAATACCGCTCGGCAGGGAAAGCATTTCACTCTAGAGCATTGCATTCCTTCCTTTTCATTGAATAATCTAACAGAAGTGTTATTCTCTATTATTTGGAATCATTGAATTCTTCGATGTTCTCTAACACTACTGTCCAAGTTATGACAACATCTGAGATACTGTATTAGGATTGATACTTCAACTTCACTTCAAGTAAATTAGCTGAACAAATTCACTAGATTGACTGAATTCATTGCGTTTTAATGACACAAGGAACAGTTGTTTTCAACTTACTGGAGATCAAGCATACTACCTCATCCGTACATTCTTTTGCAAAGAATCATATTATCAAAAAGACACACGCTGGACAAGCGGATGTACTCGTGTTCCATTAGCTCTTTAATAATAAATATGATACCAAACCCGCTAGTAAACTACTCGAACTCCAATTAGTAATATTACCGTCACTCACAGATGTAACCATCGAATAATCAAAAAAAGGATTCATGTCACGGCAAAATTACACAATCACTGTCTAATTTAGTATTAATTTCAAGTAATGAATGCTTTAGCGTTCAACTTTTGAGTTCTGAAGATCTTATTCATCGTAAGTTCACCAAACATCGAGGAAGAGAAAGTAATTAAGTAAAATTAAATAGAAACATTCAAGATAATCAGCATTTCTGCTGGAAAGGATTTGATGACCCAAATACTTGTTAAACATTATAATTAAAATGTTCGTGGTAGCGGGAAAAAGTCCCAACTCCTTGAAGCGCTAATTTTTGTGCCTACTGAGTGGCGGTCGTGCTAGAATTGGCCAAAGTAACAGCATTGTCGCATTTTCTACAAAATGTTAGTAAAGAAAACTAATCAAATTTTAACCCCATCTGACATAAAACCTAGTACGGCCATTACTCCGTGATACGGCCAACTTTTTCGAACGCCTCCCAGCCGTGGCAACAGCTTTATTCTTCAGTGACCACTTGAATTAACTAACTCTGCTCTTTAAGCTACGGTATCACACGCAGGCAGAAGTAATTACTGTATTAGAGATGACAGCATAAGACAATTCATTTTTTAATCACAACTCTCGTACCTCACAACTTGAGACAGCTTTAACCCTTTCAAGTCTGCCGGGACACACACGTCCCAAGGAGATTTTAAGGACACACGTGTGTCCCAGCAGTCGCAGGGTAAAATGCCTGCTGGGACACCAGTGTCCCACTGCTCTAACTTTAGTGCCTTATGTCATCAAATTATATTTCCTTATGCAAGTTGATCATACATATATACTACAGCACAAAAAAACAAGTTACATCTGTTTAAATTCAATACACAAAAGCCGTCTCGACAGCGTTAAACCAATAATTAAAATTGCACCAATAAAGCAATACGTAAAGATTTAACGCCCTCCCCATATGAAGAGAAGACAGTAACACAGAGCAGGACTCTAGTCGTTCCGTCGTACCTGGGCAGGACAGGCGCAGCAGGCACTGCAGGGCCGTCAGAGCGCTGCTTCTTGTTGGCAGGCAGAAGACCGTCAGGGTTCTCAGCCAGCTTACGCTTCAGTATATCTGCGTTGCGCTGCGACGACTCCCTTCTCGAAACCAGATACTCATTAGTGGAATACAAGGGACAAACTAAGGTTTATTTACATGCACCCAGCAAAGTCAGGCCTTATCCAGTTCGTTATTTCGATATAATGTTCTCAGAGAAAATTGACTGAAGAAATATCAGAATTCACTTACGGACGATGATTATAATATGAAAAGAAAGAATCAATAAAAGAAGTGTCTGTGAGTATAAATTTGTCATAAATGTTCATACTGCAATCTTCAAGACTATAAAAACACAACCGGAAAGGTTGAACATTAATCTGGTAAGCTGATAATCAGTTACTATGTGGTACAGATACGAAGTCCATACAATTTTTAATACTGACAATTACACTCGTCACGACCTCTTGCCCCATATTGTATTCACTGCTTGTACTCGTATTGTTCCGCTCACGAGTGGCAGAAAATGGCATGAAACAGGTACCAAGCACGCACGCTCAAGGGGATTCATTTTAGAAAATGTGAGCACAAATGTTTGTTTTGGTTATCTGGTGATGTAAAGTTAGGTTAAAAGTGTTAACCCAAAAGTGGTCTATGTGTACGTTATTTTATTTCATTGAAGCAAAAACTGCTCACGTAAAAAAGAAACAGGGCTTATACATCTGACAGGAAATGATAGTAAGCTGGATGATACGGCCATACACATGCATAGGTATATGAATCAACTTGTGTGGTTCACTAAATAATTGATCATTCACAGACAGGGTAGAACAGTGAAATGACCAAACGAGACATCAAAAAGAGAATGTAACCTTAAATGATACGTTGATGAAATTTGAATGCACAATGGGTAATAAATGACGAGTAGTATTCCAAATACTAAATACTTGTGACCTCATGAGCAAAATTGAATATTGCAATGAGAAATAAAAAGATGTACTACTTACTTTTTGCCGTCTTTACTTTTGGGTTTTTCTTCGTCAGAACTGTCACTAAGGTCAGAACTGGAGTCTGTGGAGAAAGTGAGAAGTAGGTAGGTGATAAATTGACAAATAATCGTCCATGCAGACAAATTCTGCAACCAAAAAGGGATTAGATACCTTCAGTATATAATAAACAAAACAATTCTTTAAAACTCGAGGTAAATGACGAAAAAAATATTTATTTATACATGTAAGATACTCCGTGCTAAATCATATGAAGCACCATGAACAATTATTCAAAATTAGGCAAGAAAAGTACTAGATACTACATTTCATGCTGTAGAAGTAACCTAGTCTAATTTCCACGCTACCCGAGGCAAATTTCATTTTTTATTCAATCACTCCACAGATGTAGAATTGGGCGGTTCTGTTCTTGAAGGTCATCGAGCATCACAGTACAGAACTAATTGTTGGTAACGACAGTTCACATGTCACTCGTACAGGAAAACTTGAAAAAAAACGTCAGCGACGTGTAAGAGAAAGACACGGGGAAATGACACAAGCAAACACATCTCAAACCATGAACACATTTCCCCCGTGTAGCTCAAAAAATTGGCTTTGCATGAGCAGCCATGATTACTAGGAAAGCTGACGATGGTAAATCCTGTTCGCACTTCTATTTCAAGAAGCTCAGGAATCCAATCTACTTGTAAGTCCTCACATATACTGGAACAACTTACCTTTAGCGCATTCATTTCCACCTCAAAATTAGAATGAAACACAAAGCCTAGGTGACAAATTCAACAAAATACAAAAATTTTGCAGAGAAACATTTTTCGCATCAATTAAGACGCTCAATTTAAATGTCATAGCTAGAACAATAATATTATTTGAAGGAAAAACACACTCGGTCCCAATGCAGCGATTTGACCAGCGAAAATCACCTAGCACTAAAAAAAGATGAAAGAATGAATACCGGAATAAATGGCAAGCTTTTCGAATCAGAAATTATCGAAATGACACTCGGTAACTTCAGCGAAAAGAAAGGAAAATTAAAAGTTAAGTCAACCGAATTATAGAACTACAATACATTACAGACAGCCATAGTAAGGGCTGCTGAACTTGCGGCAGGTAGTTCCCTGTACCACTGGAGAGAGCAGCGTCCCCTAGGACCACAAACTGGAATAGACACAAGCAGCAAAACTCCTAGGTGAATAACTCGAGAATCTTGCCTATCATCGAGAAGTGTCGAATTACGAAGAGACGCTGAAGCACTATCCTTTTCAAGGCATCCCACTAATGACTAACTTACGAAGGAAGTCGGAAGAGAGGTTAGGAGTTAGGAATAATGGCTGTAAGAGTTTTCTAGTATTTCAGAGACCAAAAATAGAGCAGGAATGGCTTCAAGTATTCGGCAAGTTGGTCTTCGCGAACGGATACAAACTCACCTCTCTTTTTTTTCTTCTTATCTTCATCGCTCTGCTCGTTTTCGTCTTTCTTTTCATCTTTCTTGTCCTCGTTGTTTTCTTCGTCCTCGTCATCTGAGTTGAGGAGCTTCTTGAGTGCAGAGTCTTCCTCTACACCTGCAAGGTCTTTCGTCACCTTCTCATCATCTTCGTGTTCAGGACTGGAACAACAAATATTTTACTTGAAGGATCGGAACACCATCAAAAAATACAGATCTCTTTCATAGAGAAAGATTAATCAAAAATAAGAGTACGGTAAGAATTAATGCTTTTGTAGACAAAGTTACAGAAACGGTGATATTTACAAGAAGAAAAACTGGAAATAACGAACTACTTCCCACAAAATAAACTTATAAATTGTTTCAACAGTCAACTCTGAACCTAATAGCTAAATCGTAGCCATCAATTCTTCACGCATGTTCTTCGAATGATCAATAAGGAAAGTAATAAGAACTCATTCAATGTAAGCACGGACACAAATGCAGTACGCCATTCTAATCCTTTCAAGTCAAATGGTACATATTCAGAGATACAACACTGGACCAACAGTGAGCAAATATTCCACAGCATTAAAAGTAACGCATGAGCACTCTTGAGACGTGATGGTATGTCGTTGGAAATTTTGACCATTAAGGACCATGCTGTTAAACTCGTGGTCAGTCACTAGGGAGTTGTCTCGAGATAGGGAATAATTAGATATAGTAGCAGGGAGAACAAACGTTCGACTGAAACTAACTTCAAGTCTCGTTCACACTCAATATATTTATTTCAAAACAGAAGACAATTCAAGAAAAGGAAAATATACGACGGTCAGATAATTTCCTATTCATTAAAAACATTACAGTAAACTATCCATGGGACTTCGGTATACGGCATGGGACTTCGGTATTCAACCAAGAATGGGCCAAAGGGCTCGTTCCTATTGCCTTATTCTATTCTATCCAGTTAGTGCAAAGACGATACTTATGAACAAGAGAGAACAAGCATTTTTCGACACCAAAAAAGCAGCAAATGCATCATTTCAACTATAGTGTTCGAGTCGACGAATTTTTTCCTGAATTTCAACTTATACAGGGTCAGGCAAAATGATCTGACACATTTAACCTACAAATGTGTCAGATCATTTTGCCTGACCCTGTACTATTGATTTAAGAGTTTACAGTGTACGAAGTTCTCCATGTACAACAAATCTTACACTAGTTTTAGATATACAGACTTGACTGGGCTCAGCTACAACAACAGCCGCTTTGAAATGCATTCAAGTCATAACACTTCATAACAGTGCTGCCATCTCTATCCGGCATGCGAGGAGTGCAACGAGTGCACGCGTATTTTAAAACAAACTGCATGTTTCTGTTTCTAGTCCTGAGAACAACATCCAAGGTAATAAAACTTGATTGCACCTCGTAGAAGTATGTAAAGGATGCAGTTCACTGCAGGTTACACTAGTACCTCACACTCAACAGGTATTTTATGCTCACAAAGCTGCAACAAAATTATCTCAAGTACACAGAAAACATCTTTAAGACAATGTAGCATCTAATCATGTAAAACTCCATTTCACTATAGAAATTTCATGAACTTCCAGAGGTTTCCTTGAACTGGAGCATGTTAGTTGTGGGATCCTGTATCGACATTTTAAGGATTAATATAATACAAAATTCTTAAGTCAACGAAGAATAAATGGGTACACCTGTTACAAAAAGATTCTATAAATAGAAAGTAACATTTTTTAAAAACTATCGGCATGATATAACAACTCACTCAGAAGAATCCTCGCTGACGTATTCGTGCTCAGCACCTTCATCATACTCATCACTCTCCTCTTCACAGTCAGTGCCAGACTCACCGTCGTCGCGCTTTCTATTTTTGCCACCTGCACAGCACGAAGAAAATGAGGCTGGTTCACGATATTTCAACAAATAACACGCAAAGACTTCTTGACCATTTCCGACGAACGATGAAATATTTGTCTCGACAACTTTGAAACATCGGAAAATTGTTTAGCGTCGTTTAGGATCGTTTTCCAAAATAGTGAATTGAATTCTACGCCAACGGTCATAACTGTCTCGTAGTTGGAATTTTCCAGCCCTATAATGCAGCAATACTCTGTCACAATGGTTCCATTAATGAAGCAAATATATGTTATACAGCTAAATTACTTTACCTTGTTTGCCTCGTTTTCTCCTAGATGCTTTGCCAGGCTTCTTCTTGGGCTTGCGCTCCTCACCCATGTCTGCATCATCCTCTCCATCGTCGTCTGAGTCTTTGTCTGACATCCAGTCATCCATTTCAGAGAGTTGGAACGCTGGAGACAAAAGCATGCTTAGGAGTGTGTGCAAGAAAGATCACAGAGATACATCTTCTATGCCGGTAAGATGGAACGGTATATGTAATTGCAAAACGTACTTTTCAATATGGTCATGTTGTACATGTACACTACAAACTGAAACCCATAAGTTCTGTGATTATCATCAACATAATTTTAGTACGCTATGACGATCACAAAAAACGTTGAATGAAACTTAATTTCATTTTAGAAAAATTCCCACATTTCACAGAAGAACAATTTGGTCATATCTCAGCAAAATTCAATACATTTGGATATATGAATTTGAAGCCGCTACTAAAACATGAATCAAGCACCTTTATAACCTCACCAAGCTCTAAAAACATACTCAGATATAAGAAAAACATTCACCTTTAGAAGCTGCTTTCTTCTTGCCCCCGTCCTCAGCATCAGCGTCGTCGTCTTCATTGCGTAATTTCTTCTGGTACATGACAGAGAAGTAGTTCATGATCTTGTCACGCCTGCACGCACACGAGACATAATTCACTACTTTAACGGCACAAGCTCGAGGACGGTCTCACGTTTCAATAGATAATTTCATATGTCTAGGCAAAAGTGCTATAAACTCAGGCGATGGAATCAATGTAGCACATTTAGGAGTTGATCATCATACTAATATCACCAGCCATTTTGGTCATGAAGTTACCGTCGTTTTGCTCTGGCAGGTTAGTCAACCCTAAAAATTATCCACTTATAAAATAAACTGAAAAATCACCGAGTAATCTTGCCATTCATAAAAAAATGCATGACAAAAACATTGCTACTCAATTGTTAATCTCGATGGACTGATGTCGATCTCTTAAATATTTTGCCAAGCACATTCATAACAATTTGGTTTCTCGACATGCATCACAGTAAGCAGTGGTCAGTACAGCCCTTCGTCGAGGTTCATTCTTAAATTTAATACACCAACAGCTCAAAAACACAGCTCTTGACTACCAATATTTTAGCTACACAATAGCGCATGTTACAGAAAATTATCTTTCAATGACAGTTTTAAAAGAAATTGGCATATTCAGGCAAATCAGCACGTATTAACTTATGTAAAATTATTATTAGTCCATGACTTTAAACTATGACTGCTGATGTAATCAATCATTCAACCAAACAAAACCTGGACACATTAAGTTGTAGATATCAAACAACTATACTTAGACTATCATTGAGACAATGCAGTAGAAATTTGTATGATAGTATATTTGATTACAGTAGAGAATCTTATAACTATCATAGATCGTGAACTAGATTTATTTGCTACTTTCAAGCCCTCGCAGTTTCTGATGAATAAACAGACTAGTCTCAAACGTAACAGGGAGATGAACACCAAATTACTAATCAGCACTTTCTAAATCTTGAACGTTTTCAAGCACGGCCGGCACCACATTTCAGCGACACAGACGTAATGAAACACTGAACAATGTAGCACACACACGGAACTCACCGCTCGAACTCTTTCTCTGCCTCCTCAGCATTGAGGGCCTTGTATCGGTTGATGGGCTGGAAGTTGTACCATTCCTCCACGGGATATGCCTCGAATGCACCATCCTTTGCCTGCAGGAACACGTACCAAGCCACGTTGTCTGATACACCGCCCTCACGGATGCCTTTGAATCTGGACGTGGACCATCAGTAATCAAATTAGAAGCAAGTTTAACACCAATCCTTGATAATATCATATATTACTAAAAACATGTATGCAACCTATCAACGAGTGAAATGTTTGAAGTGGAGTCTGAAATACATAAGAACTTGACTAATAGGACCTAATTCAATTGATGTACGTGCAGTGGTATTTTAAATATATGGATTCGTAAACTGATTTCAAGTTCGTAGAACCCACAATTCTTTTATAAATGAAACGAATTAAATAACAGTTACAAAACTGTTTATAACAAACGTACTCCTTTTATAACTGATAACTATTTCTTTCATTCAGTAAAATCAAAATAATGAAAAACTCATTCACAGTAACAACTAAGATTGACGAATACCGTGATCATTTAAATTTGTTCACAGACACAACAGAAGCACAACCAAAGAGCAGAGTTGACTAGACTTTACTTCTTGTCAATGGAGGTGGACGAAGACTTGTCCTTGACTGAGAGGAGCCAGGGCTGGTCGTCAGGTTTGTATTTCTTGATGTTGATGCCATAGCGCTTGCGCCGCGCTTCATCCCTCTGCTCTCGTCCAAACTCTGACCCTGCACCGAACCTGCAAAAGCGAGCAGCGTACAATACAGCAACTCTAATAGTCACTGTTTTGCTCTTATTTCATCACCGTGTGCCACATCAGAAATACGCTACGAAAACTAGTGGAAAACTTTACTACCACCAACGGAATTCACCGCAATCAAAGCTCAAAGTTGTCTGATATTGGATCATGCAAGAGATAATTCTTGGACAACAGGGATACGGAAGTTTACATTCGAACTATAGTTGAAAAACTAACAATTTAAACATAGGCAAGGTTTCACAATAAATACGGAACACTCTAAGCTCAAGGCAACAACTGATTTTAAAGCCCAATATACAGTTAATTGATCATAATTCTCCCACTACATACTGCTATTACTAAGTGTAAGCTGCAACTGAATAGCATGTTCAAGGCTGAAAAGTTTTATTGAAACATTTTTGTCATAATAAACTGAAAAAATATTCCGGTAGCCAAACCCATGACGAATAGTTAGGGTTGGTATTCAAGATCATACCCAGAAGACACCCATAAGAACTGCGAAAACAAAACGATTTTTATTTGATTTAAAATGCTGGTTTTTCTTTTTTAAGCAGAATAATACATTTAACCCTTTATCAGTCCCAGACAATGTGCTTATTCCGGCCACATGTCTTTTATAATAAATATGGAAGTACATACAAAGAATATGTTTAATTTCATTGGTGAGGGTGAGTAAAATACAAGAGAAATACTGCATCAGCAACAAAAATGAGACCCAAATGTGGGTCTGAGACGTAACAAGCTTATTGTGATCCACCACACGTCCAGTACCACATGGGTGTCTCGGGAGCCACAAATTCTGGTCCTTAACCAAGGTACTACTGTAAACTAAATAAAGTAGTAACAACATGAATTTTACAAAGTTGCAATCATGTTAAGTAACTAGCTACTAAGAATTAAAAACTTTTATGGAATAGATGAAGAAATTAGGAATTCTTTCCTGACCTAAGATGCCAGTAAATTGTTCAAGCGTTTAAGATTTGTCAGACCCCAATCTATTCAGCACATTGCTCCACATACATCAAGTGTTGAAAAAATTTGTTTAATTAAATCAGAACTTGCTTACCATGCATAAAGTTCAGCCATGAATTTGTTAAAACCGGTAGCCAATGATACTTTTGTTTGCTGCCATTGTTTTTGTTCAATTAATTGCCACTATTTCTCTGGTGTTAATGAAGGATATAACTGAATCAGAGAACATGTAATTCTCTTTCTACTAGAGATGGAGACCTACAAGGTGCGACAGGTTTTTTTAGTGAAACCACTCTTCAGCCGCGTTTTTTCTACTCCATACAAATTTTCCCCATTCCCTTTGTTCACCATTTACTGTTTATGACTGACATACACCACACTTACTTGGGTTGGTCATCATCTAGACTTTTAAATTCTTTATAGTTATTTTCCCGTTCCATCTTTGCACCATTCCAGTTCTTGAAGTTGACACCATTAGCATTGTGGAACCGCATCATGTGGTACTTTTTCTTGCTGTTCCTGCAAATGGGAAATGTTTTGATGGACAATTTACAACCGTTGATGAGGCAAAAGAAAGTTTTATTTCACTTCTAAGTTAAGATTTCCAAGGGGAAGCCATTTCAGTATCAACTACTAAAGTTGGATTGTCTAGGAACATGAAATTACTCTTTATTTTTATGTGAAGTTTCATGTGGATAAAAAAGTTTTAGCATCAATAATCGTACACTACCAAAGAAAGGCGATGAGCTAGAGATCCTTGTGTTGGTTGTGAAAGAGCAATACAATTAACTGCATCAGAAGTAGCACTTCATCTCCACAGAATAACAATTGATTAAATACTGTGCAAATGATGTACTTCTACTGAGCTTGAGGGGGTTCAGCTTGGCTGGATTGCAGAGAGTTTGATCCCTGTGTGAAACACTAACAGAATAAAGTAGCAAATATAAAATTGCACGCATAATCCCAGAAATTTCCAAGTAGTTTGCTGACCTCTACCCTCACAGGATAAATGAAAAAAAGGAGAGATAGGGTTTCTAAGTGCCATACAAAGTTCTAACTGCCTCATGTAACAAATAGGCATTGTGTGGCAGCTAGTTAGGGATATGTTTCACAATGCCAAGTTCCTCAAGTAAACTGACATAAAAAACAACATTGTTGCCAAGAGAATTTCAATAATCTCACCTGTTCTTGAGGAGTGCATAGTTCTATACTATACTGAAAACAATCCCTTTCAACACATATCCATAATGGGATGATTTATAATGCCCACATCTCACCATTCCGGACACAGTTTCAGTTAATTAATAACAATTCATACTCAACTTTAACAACCATTAACAGTTTTGAATATGTACAAACAAAAATATGACTATTACAATGAGAAAATAAACTGCACTTACTTGGGAACGCGCACAATGTACTCCTTCGGAGGAGGCTGTAAGAACGAAGTAATAATAAGAAACAATATTCAGTAAACACACAGTTATGTCTAACAATTGTTCAGAAGTAAGCACTTTAAACATTACCTGTTGAGTTTAGTTATAATATCTATGATAAATGTTAAATTTCAAGCTGAAGGTAATGCACTCCAAGCCATTTGATGACACACATAAGATGTGGTCCATGAGTGCAGAAAAAATACATAGCTCACTATTCTCCTCCATTTCAAAGCATAAAAATTTATTGTTGATCAAAATTATAGTAACCAACAAGTTTTATTTTGTTCAGTAGAGACTTAAAATTATTGAAAAAATCATTTACATAAATAAATGCCTTCATAAGACAAATGAGTTTATTTAATTAATAAATTCAATGCATACAACACAAATAACACAAACAAGACAAAACAGATTTCTGAACCCAAGAAAAGTTCCCAAAAATTAATCCAAACAATGACTAAAAAATTTAAATTTCCTTCAAGAATATAAAATTAAGCCTGATATATTTCTGAACTAGAAGCATATTTTACACAAGGGCAGTTTATATTGATTACTAGATCATTCCTGCAATTAGCCACAATAATCAACATCAGTACCTCCACAGCAAAAATCCTATACTACAGAAAGCTTAATTGTATTTTCTTGATTTAGATAAATTTCCTGAGCAAGAAGTTATAAATTATTTTCTCTGAGTCTGTAGAATTAGAAGATGAAGTTAATGGTGCAACTGACAAAGGCTCTGAGAGTGCTTCATCAAAGTGCAATGGGCACAGAGGTATGAAATTGAAGAATAAATGCCCAGATAAAGAATCAAAGGCAGTCACATAGTAGATGAGATGGTATGACAAAGAAAGAGAAAAATGATAATATAATTACTGCAAACAAACCCATAGCAGACTCCTGCAGCAGCAACATTGTTTTAGAGGAAGACAGGGGTACTGCAGAGTCAGTCCTAAGCAAAGTCATTGTCCCTCATGGTATCAAAACAAAAGAATACAGACTATCAATACTACATTCCTTCTGACTGACTTACTTGTGATGACATGACTGCAGGCTGAGATGAAACTGATGAAGACTGAGACTTGAAACTGATATAATGAACTAGTATATTCTAAATAATTATAATACACTTGAGATGAACAAAAAATGATTGAGTTAATAATGTTAGACACCAAGTTTGAAAAATCCTGTTCCTGTTTTCTGCAAAAACAGCCCTTGATGACTCAAGAGATGCTCAAATGATGGCCTGGAGAAAAGCAGGTTAAGGTCATGTACTTCAGAAGATAATGCACTGCATGGAATAGCACATAAAGCAGGAACAAGCTGAGTAATCCATTCTTGGGTTGCCACTCAAGTTCCATGCCATATAAAGTTAGGGCATCAATCACACACACACATCTCAATCATGTACAAGTATATCAATCACACACAGTCACTATGAGCAATGTGAGATAGGAGGAGAAAGAGAATGTCACTCAGTTATATATTTTTACCTAATATTTGTGACTTTCATTACACAATAATGATATAACTTGTGGTGCAAAGCAGTTATAAGACTAATGATACCCTACTATTCTACAACTTGCAGTAAATGAGTCATGTTAAGACTTATACAGCATTTGCATAACTTTTAGTCTGGAAAAATAACATTATTCATGTCACAATTATAACCTATGATTCTTAACTATTACACGACTTACTGTGCACAATATTTGCATGGTTACTACATGACAATTCCTACATGACCCAGAGTACACACAGGGATAATAAAATGTGTCAAGAGTCACCACTAGATCAAAGCAGCACTAGCAATACTTGCAAATCCTACCACATTCCCACACAGTTTCTGCATCTGGTGGGTTTAAAGGACATTTCTATGCTAATTTTTCAAATTTTAAGAAGATAAGAAAACAATTTCTTATAATCAGACTACTGACATCTTTATGGCCAATTACATTTTTTTACCATCAATATATTATTATGTGACAGAGGATATAATTTATCATTAAATTAGGGATCTACAAGATTATTTCATGAGCTATCAAGTCTGATCAATGATAAAAGTGAATTAATTCTTGAAATTGTCTCAACTTACCTGTTCAGAATTACATTTACAAATTAATTGCTAGTTTTACTTTGAACATAAAACCAGTCACCTTTCAGTAAGACTTTCAAGTTATTAGATAATATTTACAAAATATATTTACAGCTGGAATATTAAGGACTATATTCACATATAATATTTTTATACCAAGTTGGTCAATTGTAGATTTTTCAATCTTGGAACTGATTTTTGAGTCTCTGCTTCTGAAGTCAGGAAAGTTAGCCGAACATTGCACAACAAACACCAAGTAGTGATATGCAACTACAAAAGTTTTTCATACTTCTTGAGGATATATGAGAGCTGTTTTTTTTACCTCAGACACCAATAAGTATCATGTAATTTTTGTTTTTTTTTGTCATGCTGGCAACATATACAGGACATTTAGAATGCTTACTCAACATACTAGATTGTGTCTAGCTTGAAGTTAGTCAACACCAAAGCTTACCTACATTCATTCTCATTACATACTCTAAGGCATTCATCATTTTGAAGGTCTAACAATTAGGCTAAAAATCTTTTTACTCCTCCAGCAAGTCTAATTAAATATTCTGAATCTCTGCCTCCAAATTCAGAAACTCCAAGGTAGATTCATATACCACAAAATTTCATTAATTTTACAGCCTCCCTGTTTTTAACCATTGAACACTAACTTGTATTGCTGCAACTGCATAACAAAATATAAATTACTTCCTTTCAGAAGTATCACTAAAGTTCTCTTAGTAGCCTCACACATTCGTACATGAACAAACCATCGATAATTTTTACATTCCTTGCAAAAGCCTTTAAAAAAACTTGCATAAAAAATCTTGAAGAGATGAACAATGAATACAGGGAGTCATGGTTAGGTGATGTATTAATTTCACAAGTTTAGACCAATGTAATAATTTAATCTTTCTTCCAAAACGTATTTACGTCAGTAACGATAGTAAAAGTTACTTGAGCCATAATTATATATCTAATTTTCCAGCCGATAACGCATGTTCCCAACATTGAAAACATAAACACTACTATCAAGATCCTATCGATAAGCACTATCACTACTCTGAAGACGTACACATTAAGGATTCGAAAATCCAATGTATCTGTCCTGCATACTCGACTGGAAATATTTCTTTCTTTCTTAAAGTTACAAGCTACGGTATACACAATCCCGCACACGTGTTCCGTGAACTTACTCATGTTGTTTGTTGACTTTACTCCACAAGACCACAACTTTCATTCTGTAAGACTCTATGAGGCCATGTACGTCTCCCGCATCCAACACAAGTGTAATTCTGCAACTCTAGAGCTTGCACAAGTAGTAACAACATCACTGTAAGAAAAATTATTTTAATATGTAACAATATGTAGGACAAGTTTATCTTTTCAGTTTTCTAAATATCTCCAAAAAACTACTACATCAGTTAAATTTTTGGTTCCGTGTATTGTGGATTTATACTGTACTCATTTATATATCGAAATGAAGTTGATTTATTCATTCATTTTAACTTCATAGATAATTGGTCATGAATTGATTTGATAATACAGTTCATATGGAAATGTAATTTACAAATTAATGTGAATATTTTTTCCGAAAAAAAAATATATAACATGTGACTACAATTTTTCTCAATATTCATGTCCATCGAAAATATTGTTACATCAATAAAGAAGAGATATAAAATTTAACCTATGGTGCTGTGATAGATCAATATCGAATCAACTTTATACTTGTATAGATTGATAGCGGTATCAAGTTCCAATGCATGGAATCAGTTCTTTAATCAGTGATGCTAGAATTTTAATACTCGTGATAATTTGTAGACTCACAATCTTTGCTGAAACCACCTGTGCGTAGACTTAAATTCGCATCGCATCTTGCTGTATCGCTGCCTAGCAACTTACCGTATAACCCTTAACTTATTTTTAACCGATCCCTGAACACACTTCGTTGTCATTCCAGTATTCCGGTTACGACCCTGCTATCACTAACCCTATACCAACTGGTACAGGAATTACTCGTCTATCTGAACTAAACTTGCAAACTCGTAGGGTGACCTTACCGCAACCTGTTCAATTTCCTGACAACCTAAGCGACCGCCCCACTCGAAGCGGCCGCATGGTCACTCGTCCTGCGCGCTATCGTTAACTTTATCTAGACCGACTTTCCAGTCTTGAAACGAAGGAGATAGTGTAACATTACATCGCTGCTCATGCTCTTAGTATTTTCAAATTATGCGTTTTAATTAATCGCGTACAAATTAAATCGTACTTTTTACGATAAATTCCTTGTATTTTTATGATTAGGTTTTTGTAACTCTAAGTGAGATTCGTGTAAATTTGTAATTATAAAAATTCGCTGTATTTTATAAAAATCATCCTTAGTACTTACAGAACTGTCTCTATGGTTCTTTTAAAATTTCACCCTTCAGGAGCGTATCCCAGCTCTTTTTTTTTAAACGCCCAACTAGTATAACTAGTATATGAGCGTTTAAAGTGCGCATGAACGAAATGGCTCGTTCCCGTTGCCATATTTTATTCTTTTTTCTTCAAAACAGCTAACATTTTCTACCTGACATGACTCTTGGTCGTCTTAGTACAGGTCTTTGCATCATGCTTATAGACTCTGCAAACTGCTGCCTCATTCGAGACACAACAAAACAATGCGCGTCTAACCATCTGAAGACTGTCCACTTTTCAGTCTTCCTATCGCTTATCACTTCAGGGAGTCTTCCAGTCGCCTTTATGCGCATGCAGTAGTTCTGTCGTTACACAGTGATCTTTGATGTTATGTTAAAAACAGTTAGTGACGGGCACCAAATACAAGAAATGTATTTGAATACTAAATACATCGTTCTAATGTATTTAAGTACTAAATACTAACTACATTTTTCATATGTATTTAAATACTAAATACATTAAATGTATTTTAATACTATAGTACATACTTGTCTTCTCAAACTAAATTTACACATTGAAAAATGAAGATACCCTTAGATTGAATGTACTTAATAGACGTAAAGGTATAATTAATTTAGAATTATTATCTTGACGTCACTCTATGTGTACGAGCGCTGATCTGTCGTACGAGGAACTAGTTTCACTATAATTGAAACGTGACTAGAATTTTAAGCAGCAGAACTGGCAATTATTAGTGTCGAAAACTCTGACTCGACTCCTGCAGCTTATAAATCACATAGAAAAAAGAGTAAGAAAAGGATAGAGAGTATCATTTTGCTCTCAATTACTATTTTTTATTTAATTTCAAAACAAACATCAATAGAGTTCTGCAACATTCTGCCTATACTGTCCTGCATTATTTTCATAAATAGCTGATGCCTGACGATGCTCGAAAGAATTTTATCATATACGGTATATTGATGTGGACATAATTTAGGTACAATCCTTTGAAATGCATTCCATGAGAAGCCCCCTGGAAGTATGATTAAGGGAATTGTCTTTCACATATTTTTGAGACTTCGCGTTCTTCGCGGGGATAAATAGGATTTCCGAGCTGCTCCTAAGGAGGCACGCTGATACTGTCTGTCCTCGTCAGCCTCCTTTAAGAATTTAGTATTCCTCGACAGGAATTCGATTGAGCTTCCTACCTCAGTGAAATTATTCTTGGTTACTGTCAGGTTCCGTTGACAGCGATTATCGTCAGTTATCTTTATAGTGGATCCACTTCGTCTTCTCGTTATCTCGTATATTCTCGTATATTCCGTTTATCTCCTTTTTCTGAGATATGTATTCTACTGGTACAGTAAGGTAATGAAACGTCACTCCAGAGGTTGCTTTATTCTCTTCCAATCCGTAAGGGTGTCACACACCTGACACAAGTGAGTCAAATGGTAGCGACTGTAGGAACGTCAAGCTATGGGCGACCTTGATTTATATACTCGGTCTTATCTATGGCTCGCGTCCGGTGACCGTGAAGCAGCCACCTTGAACTTAGTCTACTGACAGAAGGCCCCCTCATGCGGGAGAACCGTCCTCGGTTCAGGTAATACATCAATATAACCTCGCAACAATTGGAAACATTTTGTACACACTTAAACACAAGCAAGCATAAAGCTATATAGTTAAACACCAGAACAAAAGTAACAGAGTTCAATTCTACGCGTGGTTACAGAATCGCAGACAAAATAGTATACAAGACAAGTTTAAAGAACGCAGAGCCAAATCGCAAACCACTTAACAGAGTTACAGCACTCTATAGAACGCAAAGGGGTTACGTAAAAATACGTGAGAAAAAAAATTACAAGCGTATAATAATCGGTTACACGTTTCGCAACAATGATTCTTTCAACACAACAGTAATAGTAATAATAAGAACGCGAAAATAATACACAATAATAACGCAACAATAATAATACGGAATTACACTTTCGGTTACATGGGTTGTAGAAATATTAGAAAACAAAATACCTTGAAATACAACGAAACAACACAACGCATGACCTACACCGTACGTTCCTGCATCAGCTCACAGTCACTTGAGTTTTCAATCACCCTAGGTGGCTTCGGTGGGGACGGACATCTCGGTCGTCGTGGGGATGGTGTTCTCAATAAATCGAATTGTCGAGGCTCGTCACCCCTCCTGGAACAGTTCGGGTATTTTGCTTTCCATCGCAGGAGTACGACGGATTGCCGTTTTCGACAGCTTCTCCACGGTTGGCTCCAAGAGTTGCAATTGGAATGCTGCCTGATCGACCAGGTGCAATTGCTCTAACTGTCGGAGCTCGAGGTCGTCACACTGTGACTACTGTTGCCTGAACCCTGGGATGATAGTGGGTCTACGGCAAATGCAATAGAGTGACTCCAACCAGGAATGCCAGGACCGTGATCTCAAAGATGGCCAAGCTGGATGCAGACCGAGGCTGTGCCGATGCTTAGGAAAACCACGAGCAGACGCGTACGGTACATCTGAATTAAAAAATACTAATTAGCAAACCCAAAGTAAATGAACCAAAACTCAAATACCTTCGGTTCTCTAAGTCTCAAAACAATTTTTTAGACAAACTCAGTTTACAATCGAATCACTCAAAAGATTGAATCCATAAGGGACAAGTGTAGGGGCTGTAGGAGTCTGTTGAATCGAGTCTGTTGTAGGATTAGTTTCGATATTTAAGTAGACCTTATTCCTCTGTTTTCTACTTGCGTGTCTTTCTCGTGTAGGAGGCCTCGGACCTGACCTCTTGCACGAATGTCTTCGATTCGTTCTCTATAGTTTTCATTCGTTCATTTTTTTCTCTAAAATGCTCTCTGTCCTTGTTGAAACGCTTTTCCAACGGCTGCAGAAGTACATCACTATTGACATTCATCTAATAACATGAAAAGATTAAAACCCATGACATTCAATGCATTATCTAAATCCAACAAAATATAATTTCTCCAAGTCATATCTTTGAAAATGGGGGACCTTCATATTTTAATACTATAAGACTTTTATTTTCAGCTGTAGTAACATTATATTAGTCGAAGTTTTCACGCTCCTAAACAACGTGCGTTATGTGCTCCTGATAATATATTCTATTAAAGAGTGTGAAAGTCATGTATAAATTTTACTCTTCCTAAACGTTAACGTGTCCTAAACGCACACAATGAAAATAGTGTTCAAAACATCAGAAGTTGTGCAAGAACTACAGCACAGCGCAATAATATGAAATGTTTAATAGTTTTGTCGTTAAGTTGATTTTTATGGCGATTAATGTTAAGCCAGCAAGAGCGAATAACTTTTAGACCGCGGCAGAAGACGGCAAAGTTGTGTTAAACGAACAATTTTTAGAATAAGAGGATGCCATTTGAAGCTCTCAATAATATCTCACTGTTCTTGAGATACGTCATAACCTTCATGTCTACTGAGGATTCGCTGAATGAGCTTTTCTTTTCGAAGCCGCATTACTCATCTTCTGACGACGTCGAGTTTGTCTCCTCTGAGGCATCGGCAGAACTTGCAGACTGGAATATCGAGGCCGAAATTGTGAGGTCATTTTTCAGTGAAGTCATTTTGCTCTTGCAGTCCCACACTTTTTTTATATTCATCTGTCGTTACTTGAAGGAAAAATGAGCAGTCGTAGCCAATGCAGCGTCATGAACGTCTGGCTCATCAACTAGCTGAAGGTATTTTTGAAACCTTTCCTGAAAGCCCTGAAAACTGCCTGTGAGAGTGGGACACAATGCTTTAACGTTTTTGACTTCAGTTCATCGAGTTTAATCGGCGCAGTAAGAAGGGTAGGTAGGAAGTGATCGTAGAAAATGGCCTCTTCTCCTTGTAGGTGATCGATTGCAGTAGCGAGGGGCCCTAAATCACATATATATATTCATCAATGAATTCTATTTCCGAGGTCTTCAGGATTGGCAGCTCTAGTGAATTCCATCTCGTAGCAGAGCCATTTTTTTAACCTCGCAAAACGCTTTAAGCCACCGTGGTCGAGTGGTCTGCGGCCTGTGTTAGGTATCAGGTCTCTGCTTCGGGCAGAACGACCGCGGGTTCGAAACCCGGCCATGAATACGAGCTGTTTCTCGTTTCGCGCCGTGAGTTTGCACTTATCGGTAAGCCCTCAACTCCCCGCCCATGGACACATCCCAGGATCGTCGCATGGAGCTCACCATCATCCTTACTCTAAGAATGTTAACCTTAAGAATTTGAAAAACCAATGTACTAATGTCTATGTACTGTGTACTTGATTGGAAATAAAGTTGTTTGTTTGTTTGTTTGTTAAGCGCAAAACTGTTCACTCTTTCCTATTCGCCTGGCATTATTAACTTTACAACGTCATTCTCGTCATGTGCATCTCACCTTCGTTCATTAGTGTTTCCTTCTATTTCAAGATGCACTTTGGGGTGTATATCAACACCATTCTACTCCAAATAAAAACATTATTCATCATTGTCTAATTATGTAGAACCAGTATGTAAATTTATAGCAAACTTGAAAACTTCAGATAAAATCAAAAGTCCTTCTCTTTTTTCCACTTTCTGTCATGCTAATCATATCGATTTGTGTTTAGTTAAGTATGTTCATACGATCATAACCCAAAATTAAATTGATCAATGTCCATTATACAGCTTGTGAATTGTTCTCTAAAATACTTCCATATGACACACCTGAAGATAGCTGATGCCAGAGGTGATCTGCAAAGATAAGAATTGTCCAACGACAGGAACTTCAGCAATAAAGTGATGCTCATAGTTTGGGTATGGAGCAGGGCCAGTATAATATCCTACTCTCTTGTAATCGGTGAAACTACCCGAAGCACCAGTCAATCCAACGCGAACATCCAAGTGGTGAAATTTTCTAGCAAAGTTTTGACTTGACTGTGCTATTAATAAGACGCTGCTTACTTTTCGCATCGAGCCAAAGTTGAAAACAACGAATGGATTTTCAACATCATCTGAGTTGAAGCAGCCGTCCATCGAAAAGTCGTGTACACCATCCAGCAAATTCTCAGGTATGCGATTAGGAACATAAATAGGGCTAGAATCATGGACGATGAAGCCAGACTGAGCAATTATGATGTTGTTTCGTCTGCCGTTAGTGAGACACTTCATCAGCGGAGGTCCGCTGGAATCTTTGTTACGTGCAGCGGAGATGAGGTTGAGTAGCAGTAGTCCTCCGCCTTCCTGGTGGCACACAGTTTTACACCATTCCCGAGCTCCACAAGCAGCTGTCATGTAGAGTCGCCTGAATCTGTCATCGTGGTGGTAGATCTGCATCTGTTCCTGCTGTACAGAACTCGAACCTAACCAAGTCTCACTGACTTCAGTGATTGTCCAGTCGTGATGGAATGCCGTCGCCAGCGATACAGCCAACAGCTTTAAATAAAGTTGCTTGGCTTCAAAAGGTGACCTCATCCCTGGAAAAAAAAGCTTGCCTCAAAATTATAATTGAGTGCATTTTAAAATGACTTATAATATAAGGCTGCTAATATATAGAATGTATGCAAACACAAATTAGGTGTCAGTGACACTCATTTTCTCTACTAAACCCGATTTTTCTTCCAATAACCATAGTTACTTTCGTGAAGCTGTAATTTTAACAAAAAAATTATACCAGGATTTTGCAGCATCGACTCTGGACACTGATGCTCTTCATATTTAATATTAATCTACATATATAATAGACTATGTATCTCCATCTCTCTCTCTCTCTCTCTCTCTCTCACACACTCTCTCTGTATCTGTGTGTGTCCGTCCCATTACTTCCTATCTATTACTAAAAAAATTTATTGAACTGAAATTAAAACGAGTAAAATGTATTATAAGCATTGCATTGTGGATACCAAACGAGCGGATTACTATAAAATATTCAATTTTTTCTGTTATTAGGTTTTGTTTCTTACACTACCATATTATCGGTGGATAAGATATAGAATGGAAATTCTGGATATATTGATAAAAATTTTCACAGGTAAAACGGAAAAACGTATTTTATTTCATAGATCCTCAATTTTATCTCTTTTAAACCAAGGAATTTCAACGGGTACTATCTGGGCCATGTTATCGGCAAATAAGAGGCAGAAAGGAAGTTCTGAATGAAATTAATAGGAAGTATTCATTTAAAACACAATAATTTGTTGTAAATCTTTAGTGTATTGATCTTTATAATAATTTCAAATTAGTCAAATCTAAGTCGTGGAATTTCCACGGGAACTGTCTAGTATATACAAAACTTCCATTCTGTATCTTATCCACCAATAATGTGGCCTGGATAGTACCCGTTAAAATTCCTTGATTTAAAATTGGCAAAATTCAGGACCTATGAAATAAATACATTTTTCAGTTTTACCCGTGCTACTATCAGAATCTGAATATTTTTCATGAATATGTACAAAACCTCCATTCTGCATCCTATCTACCGATAATATGGCTGTGTAAGAAAAAAACTTATATCAAAAACAATCGAGTATTTTATAGTGATCCGGCGCCTTTGGTATCCACAATACAATGCTTATACTACATGTATACCTCTTCTGATTTCAGTTAAATAATTTTTCTCCCATAATAGATGGGAAGTAATGGGACGGACACCACAGATACAGAGAGAGAGAGAGATGGAGATACATTGTCTATTATACATGTAGATTGCCAACAAAATAAATAGGCAAATAGGTAAATCCACTACTATTTTCATTAAACAGTATAGATAGATTCCTCTGACTCTGGAAGAAGTGATAGACTTTCAGTGTCAAAAATTGCGCGCAGTTCATGAATGATACGTAATCTTTTTTGTTACTTTCATTTTTTGTGAAGGAACTAAAATAACCATATGTTTAAAGGTTACTCTTTACTTCATTAAGGATCTCTATAAATAAAAATTATAAGAAGTATAACTGAAAGAACCAATATCCATACACGGTATCTACGAGAAATGTCCACGGTATCGATGCTGAAGTATTCATTTATGTGGGCACCTTGTACACACAATATTGTGAGGGATTATTGTTTCTTAGTTACTACTATAGTAAACCTTGCTACGCAGCAGCCGTTGACTCTCAGTCTCACATTACTCGATAATTAAAGTTTCAGAATGGGAGAATTTCTGAGACACCCTACACAGTTCTAATTCATTGACTGCGACTTTTTCTTTGCTCTGAAAGTAAACCATTAATCATGAAAATTTCCCATCTGAAAAGAAGCTATTTTCATGTATGTACTGAAATTATTTATTGGGTTCATGGTTTCTACACTTTAATACCTAACTGGGATATGTTCTTGATGAGCACTGCCCATCTCGAGCACCTAACATCAAGGTTTAGTTTAGAGACTTGACGATGACGGTCCAAGGAATTAAAACAAATGCAGGCAAACTCTGACACTCAACGAGCGTATTTGTAATAGTACGCAAGATACTAGGGAAATACACGCAGCAGAAAGACTAACAGGTATTTGATATGACCTTGGTTCATTGACCAAGTCATATCAGCATTAAGTAAAATCATATGTGTTGTACATATGTATAGATACATCATTACTAAGTGTAGGTAGCTGTGGTAAATATAGTCCAATAAGCTGCAAACTCAATTAGAACGTTGAAAACATTTTTGTGAAAAACTTATTAGACAAAGAAAATTTAAAATAACTTACTGATGAAACTTTAGCAGCTGTACTGATGCATGCAGCGCTGTACTCCCTGCAGGTTGCTTGATGGTACAACACTGCGGCATCAGTACCGCAAATGTTGATTATGAGAAATCATGCACTTAGTAAAGTGGACCAAAAAGAAAATTTTGACTCATACAATATTGCAAATTACTTGCATAGTTTTGTAGAATTGCAGACTTGTTTTCAATTGCATGAGTGGTTTCGAGTGTCTAAAAGCAAGCACGTGTTACAAGTTATTGACAGTCGTACCCACGGCCCTCGTACGTGAGCATAATTTGCCTCCGATCTAAGGGTACACACGAATTAGTTTCAAAGAGATTGAACCATCGATTTTCTCATTAGCAAACTCAGCTGCATAACACTGGATGTTTTGGTTGATCCAGAATGCAGGGTGTACCAGCGTAATGGCACACCAAAAGAAACAGGCATAACTCAAAAAGTTTGGTGGTCGGAAAAAAACGAATGCACGTCTGTGCAGCAGGTAAAAATTGTTTTGTACAGATTGCAATGTCTGCGTATTTTCGAAGGTTTTTATTTCACATGGTCAACCTTAAGTCTTGAACATTCATGTGCTGTTATATGCAGGCTATGTTATATACATGTGTTTCAAGCCTTATATTGTGGATACCACAATAAATACTCAAAATTCGACTTTCAACTTATATTATTTTGACAGCAGTGGCAAAAACTATTACCAGTAATTTAAAGAAATATCCAAGGGTACGTACAATTTTTTTAGAAATTTTGGATTTTCAGCAATCTCACCGAATGGTCAATATCTAGTTTGGAGGTAAAATTTTACACTCGAAAAGCATCAGAATCTTGCATTTGATTCGTCAAAATTGAGGACATACAACACGTATGCCTAAACAAGAGAGTGATCTAATATCGCTCGCTCTTCAATTTTCTCTTACTAAATATTTAAAGAAAGGCGGAGGGTGAATTATTCTTACCATTTGAACTGTAAGCCTTTTAGAATACCATGGTAGCATAGATACAGTGCAATTACCAAGACGAGTTGAAGTTTCTTAACACAAAACAGGGCCATAAAATTAGGATATTTAGTACAATAACATAAACAAAGAAAATATAAAATTTTCTAGAAAATCAAAACAATTCAAACTATTTTACGGCGAATACCTTATAGGATATCTGTTGTGCTGAAAATTATGCTGAAATTATAGCTTATCAACCATTTTAATACTAGTGTATCTGTGCCATCAAAAATGATGGCAAATACTGTTGGAAAGACATTAAATAAAATTACGTATAATAACACAATGCAATATATTTAGTCTGATACTAAGAATGACCGTCGTGTGTTTATATATTTATTTATTTATATATTTATTTATTTATTTATATGTTTTGTGTCACGCTCTTAAGAATAGATAGGAATAAATTAGCACTGGCGGTCTTTGTTTCAGTTCACTGGTAAATTAATACACTCATTTTCGCTGTACAAGTGCACCATAATAAGTCAGTTTAAAAAAAATCATAGAGATCCAGAGCCTTATATACTCGAGTCCGTATCGTGGATAGGGAGTTCGGCGGGGTATTGCATATTACAATATACATACACAAGCTCGCAGTTGCTTTCAGTAATGCTGAATTTCTGTATCTAGGACACGGCATGAATGGCTATAACTACTTCTATTGTAGCTCAAAAATACTGTATTCTAAGTGTTTATTATACACTAGATTTGCCATTATTTTTGATGGCACGGGTACACTAGTTAATATATAATTATCCAAAATTGACGGATAAAGTCCTTCTTTACAAGGATATGGAACACATTTAGGAACATTTCAACCTGCAGTCACTAAAATAGAATAGAATAGAATGAGGCTATAGGAACGAACCTTCTGGCCCATTCTTGGGTCGGATAATTACTTCGATAATTATTCGGTTGTTTACCCAAGTCCCATGCCGTATTTCTAGCCGCGTCAACCATGTCGGCAGCGGGATTCGAACCCGGGTCTTTCCGCTCGCAAGCAGATTCGCTCACCAGTCGACCAAGCTGGTGATAGTCGACCAAGCTGGTGGTAACTCTCATTACGCTTACTTTCTCGTCTTGAGAAGTAATTTTCCAGCTGAAGAAATAAACTCTCAAGTTAGGAAGTTCAGACTTCAGTTCATAAAGATATGTATACAAACGATTATTCCCTATAGCAACAGATAAGATTTACAAATCATGAGGTACAGCTTAAACTGCAAAAAAATGTTGACTGCAGAAGAATTCGCATACAAGACAATACTACAATATGAGGTCTGAGCAGGAAGGGTAAAATCTTGAATTTTGAAAATACAAGCTACACTGAAATTTCAAGTTATAATTCCTAATTTAGTGGTCCATTACTTAGCGTGATGTGCTGAGGATCCATAAAATTTAATCATTGGTAAAGTTAACTGAAAACCTCATTGCGTTTAATAAAATTGGATGTTAGATTTTAGAGAAAGAAAAAAAATGATGTGAGCGATAAGTTGAAACATGTCACGAATTATCAATATTTAGATTTTGATATGCAGTGACACGCAAAAGTATTCAATACATCAAAGTATTGTGATAATCTCAAATTCTAATCAATAATATTAGCTCAAATGAACATGAATCATTAATTTCAACGTAAATAGTCAGTTCTCAAAGGGATATTAAGAATTATTGCGTTTTTTCAATAAGTTTAAATTGTCTTCTATTATTGAAAGTTATCCAAAACTCTTTACATATTATTGTTTTATTGTATCTGGTTTTCTAAAAGGGTATGTTGTTTATATGTATGCTTCACCCTAGACTTACGTATCTCAAACGTCTTTCTGGTCCAGGCACGGATGACAATGCGAAGCAATGGAATTGAAAACATCAGGGAACATTTATTTTAGTACTAGTATGCATTCTCGTTCACTGCCTGCCCTCAGTTTAGCGTCAGGTGCAGTTGTCATTGCGTGGACTTTGTATTTCAAGATCCTTAAAAAAAATTGCAGTGACGTGAGGTCCGGGAAACGCTGAGGGTATTCTATGAAACCCCTTCATTCAATCCACCTGTTTGGTAAGACTTCATCATTGTTGAATCTAACATTGTAATGGGAATGGGGAGTGCCCCATTTTCGCTAAAAATAAGACTTCTCATCTTCAATGTCCTCTCAAATGCTTGGCGTGGTAGACTATTGCTGCGAGCTCAAGTAAATGCAACCAGTCTCAGTAACGTCGAAAAAAATTATCCAATTAATTCTTTCGATAAGCTCTTGATAACTCCTGAAAAATTAACTTGATGTTCCACCATAACATGCGAATTCTCAGGTCCTCAGTAGGCGCAATAGTTATTGTGGATCTGTTTAGAACTCATTCCTGAACTGCACCAGCACGTTAACTTTGTTTCCACACTTCCAGTAACATTTTAAATGATTTTTTTTGGTTGACGCTTAGTTTGAGGGCCATTATTAATTCTAATGGAATTAATCTGGAGTGAATAAAACGGACATCAGTTTGAAAATCTGTGTCGGCAAAACAAAAACATAATTTTCTATTTATTGAATGTTGAGAATTAAATGTGTTTTGATGGACGCTGGCTTTACACTGATTTAATGTGGCATACATTTTTTGAGACATCTGTATTAGATATGCATTTGCTATTTCTAGCTCTTTTCATGAATGAAAAACCATGATCCTTAACATTTACGATTTTAAAAATAATTCCATCTCGAGTGTTTCGAAGTTTGTCGATGGTTTCTAACTGGTCTCCTAGAAAACATGATCGAATAGCAAAGTATATCGTAAATTCGTGCATGTGCTGGCTCGAGCTTGAGAAATACACGTTAGTCCAAACATGAGACTCCTCATTGCAACATTACCACAGCTTGTCAATGAATGTCGTCTCATCGTGCGTAAACAGAGAATCGATTCAATTAATATTTTAGTTATGCTCAACTTCCGTGTTTAGAGAATAATTGTTTAAAGAAAAGTTGAAAGACTGTCTTGTTTTAATTGTTGATGTTCACTTCATCAGTAAAATTTAACATTAAAGTACAATAGTGCACGTGAGTGATCTACAATGTAAATTAAAGCAACCATAATCCGGAGCCAGACGAGATCCATGTTAACTACATTATTGATGAGGAGAGAGGCCGGTCAGATGCTAAACAGAGCCAGAAGCGTTGTCAGTATCATCAAGCCATACAAATGAAGCATTGTCTGTTACCAGTGCCACGAGCTACTGGTGACAAGTGCAAGCTCAGGAGAAAAAAGGAAGCTCCTTCTTCAAAATATTTGCAATCATGAGCAAAGAGAAATTATTGAATTTTTCTCATTCTTAACAGCAGAAAGTTGTGTTAGCAAACATTTTTAATAATTCTTCCTTTCATTGACGAGGCTTTCAGTGGGGAGAAGTTAAATTAATTTTTGTATCTTTTAATCGATATGTATATCTTGGTAACAGATATTTAAGCCCCAATCTACTACTCTGGTTTCTAAATTTGAAGCAAGTAATTGAAATTTTTAATTTCCGTGTCCAGTTGACAATATAATTTTACTAAATGCCCGCAAATATAAATATCTGCCTGTACAATGATATTTTGCACTGAAGATTGTGCACCAATGTTTTTATAACCATGAACTAGATTATGTTAGTGTACCTATCACATGCCTGAAGTTCAACGTTCATTGTGTGAACATCAAGGTACTGACACAGAAAAAGCCTGAAAGGCACTTTGCAGTAGAGGGAAATGGGAAGAACAGAAGTTGGACTGTTTCATGATGATATGACCACAGGGCTAGGTTTTTTAGATGTGGCAGCAGCTCGTAGAGTCCGGATGTATTTTTTACAATAACCCTATTACTATTATACTGTAATATAATCATCTGACCTTATAGGAGTCACCGCAACAGTTGTACCAAAGGAAACATTGCACAAAAGAATAAGGCAGAGAGATCTTTATCATCGGAGACCTGCTGCGTGTGTACCCATAATCGTTGTTCACAGTTTGCGTCTATGGGTGAAACCATACTTAACTACGTCAGTGTTCTTTCTGTGAACGAGTTTGGATTTAATTTTGAGAGGGATTTGCGATGGATTTGCATCTGGAGAAAACATGCAACACGATAGAAGCCCTTACATAATATAAAAATGAGTACTATAAAGGTGGATTAATAATGGTGTAGCAGATATGATAACTATCCAATCGGCTCTTAATGAAGTTCTTTGGGTAAATTGGTAATGTTTAATTGCTGCAATCTATCGTGACGAGATTTTGGCATCTCCTGTTCAGCTGTTTTGAGGTGCATCAACTTTTTCTGCAAACTAAAGTATTTTAATATATTTATTCCAGGACAAATTTATTTGACGAATGAATGTTTTGTGTATATGAGATACGAACGCTGACCCGTGTTTTTGTACTCCACGCAACTGCTCTTGTCTCCTACTTCATGCTGTATGTGAAGTCGTCTGGTATACTCTCATGATGAAAGGCGAAAATTATCTTCGTATTATGCATTTTCACTCACTCAGGGCCATGATAAGTAACTGGGAAAAAGTATCGTTTATTATATATCATGTAGAAACTTCAAGTAAATTGTGATGTCTAAATTACCACACCGAAATACTTAAATTCAATGTTTTATTATTTTTCAGATTCTAGATATTGTAGTCTAAACACACGTATTTATCAAAAGAAGAAAAAATGCGGATGAAGTTTAGCTATGGTAATGAAGTTTAAGAGAGTCAAAGAGTGCATTCAGTTTACACTCAAGACTTTCCGCTTCAAAATGAGACCAAACATCAAAAGTAGAAGTTTAGAGGTTTAGGGTCTTGGATGAGATCATAAACTGTTGCACTGAGGCTCCATAACAGCGGAAAATTTCGAGTTTTCTCCCGTGCAGTGCTGCTGTTGGTGTCCATGTTTATTTGTACGAACTAAAAAACAATTCTAACTCTCAAGACCCAAGAGAGTTTGAGCTTGAGAAATTTTGGGGTCAGGTATCCTGAACTTGAGAGAATGGAAACGAGAGTTCCACAGAAAGTATTGCATCAGTTTTGTAACGGTTCCCACCTATAATCTTGAGTTCTTGACATTCTACTACTAGCCCAGATCAATTCATTGATACCTCCACAGAAAACGGAGCATGCATGAATTAAGCAGCGCGTGAGCAGCCAGAACAGCATACCAGGACACGGCGTTGCGTGGTGTGAGGGCGCCGGCACAGGTGAAGGTCAGGTAACTCCAGCATTTCGAGTTCCAACTCCAGTTATTGTCAGGAGGCCGTGGAGTGAGGGTGCGCACCGGTGTCTCGCTGCTGAGTGCTGAGTAAACACGTATGTTTTAAGGTGAGGTAATTCATGAAACATGGTGTAATTTTGATTCTATTAAAAATAAAATCCACTGGAACCTGTATGGAAAGTTTTACTTTTTCTCAGTAAAATCGAAAGAAATTCTGTAATTCACAGTCTCTAAAATACAGTACTGTTCAAGTATTTAAGGAAAGTTAGCATTGATTAGTTGAAAATCATTGATTGATTTGCAGGCCCAGTTTTTCATTTAAGTCGAACGTATGTGAAACAAGTTTGAGTAATTATCACACTATCTTTTGCCATTGGTGATTTTACAGATGTTTTGTCTAAGCAGATCCTTTTTCCCCCCTGAAATATCTTATGAATCATTTTTTATTCCTCTTGGTGATAAAAATGCATCAAAGATCCACAGAATACCAGAGGTTACTCATTCATTAAACTTGAATAATAATTAGGATACTTTGTGTTAGCCTATAGATCTTCTATTAAGGTAAATAATGGTTAAACTTCCCTCTAAATTCCATCATTCCCTAA
The DNA here is from genome assembly GCA_006783055.1 of Trinorchestia longiramus. Taxonomy (NCBI): domain Eukaryota; kingdom Metazoa; phylum Arthropoda; class Malacostraca; order Amphipoda; family Talitridae; genus Trinorchestia; species Trinorchestia longiramus. The sequence continues at coordinate 1,246,977 of VCRD01000001.1, read as the reverse complement.
AGCCAATGGTTTGGTAGAAAATATAACTGCGTCTAGTAATGTGATCCAGAGTGTTAGCTTACACGTTTTCTCTGAAGAAAATCCCATCCGGAAACCAGCATCTCCATGGATGGCAGTTCTCAAGCTGCTCTAGTTCGATTAATGCTAGATTGGCAGCACCTGTCAATACCTGCGTCATTCAAATGTAATTTATTTTTAGCACAGCTTCGTTCGAGGAAGGCGTTAAGCTTTCAGAGTGCACATCAGAATACATGGTGCAGCAACATAATTCCTTGTTTTTAAAGCAAAGCGCTTTGAAAAAGGAAGTTATGTTGTCGCACCCTGTACCTATCAGGCAAATGTGTTGCGCTTGATATTCATGTTGCACAGCATATCTAAATGATTGACTTCCGACTATCATACCAAAGCCATTTCAATTGCCCCCGTTGCCTAAAATTTTATTCTGAACAGTTACGAACACTACACCATCTGTTGATCCAACTTTCTCGACATTGTGAGGTATTTAGTGTTACAGTACGTTCCACGTCAGATCTTCTTACTCCTAGGCCATATACGCCTATTGCCCTTATGGATTTAAATAAATGCTTGAGTTATTTAGCCATTATCGTAAATAATAATCTACCTATTTATAATATCAGGTCATCACATAAGTTCTGTTCGAATTTTAGCTTTTTTTAAATTGAACGAAATTTAAAAAGTATTTTATTATGTCTAATGGAACTGAACTTTGTTTTTATTTTTAGATGCGTTTGAACTGATAAAATTTTATTTCAAAGAACAATAAAATTAAATTTTGTTCGATTAAAATCCTGCTATCATGGAAGTACCCAAGAATCATTTGAGGCACATAATGCTTTATGAGTTCAAGAAAGGAAACTCAGCAGCCAAAGCGGCTAGAAACATTCAATCAGTTTATGGAGAGGCATGTGTGAATGAAAGAACTTGCAGAAGATGGTTTGCGAAATTCACAGTTGGAGATTTCACCCTTGAAGATGACGTCCAGTTGAGTTTGATGAAAAGCTTCTTGAAGCAGCCCATGGAGAAAATCCTGCTTTATCAGCTGAAGAATTGGCAGTGGTTCTCAGTTCAAACCATACAACTGTTCATCGTCATCTTTAAAAAATTGGAAAAGCTCCTAAACTTGGCAAGTGGGTGCCTCATGAATGAAAATTTGGACAGAACTTATGGGATGACCTGATATGTTCCTCCTAGACCAAGAGTGCAACTGTTTTAAGAAAGGAGTACGTTAGTTTGGTTCCAGATGGAGACACTTCTCAGTGTAAATATATGAAAGGTGAACTTCAGTTACTTCTAGAAAACAAAGTTACTCAAAACCATAAAGAATTTCTTTCAACGATGTGGGCATGTGTGATCTTGTTTTATCAGGCGTTGACTTATGTGAATGTATTTATTTTTTGGTGAATGGCTTACAGTGCATTTTCTATACTATAAATTGAATTCCCGCAGTTGTGAGACTTACGTGTGCATGAGTCAGCACGGTTCTTACCCATTTGTTCACGTGTGACGATTTTCGCCCGTTGCAGCAGACGCGTAAAATCAGAAAATAATCCTAAAGTAGGGTAATAGAAGCAAAACCTAAAAAATTCCTAGAAATGGAGTTTATTGATCATTGTTTGGTAGTAGGATTATATAATATTTAGTCACTAGCTGGAATCTGACGCAGAGCTGCTCGCGCCAGGAATCGATGCTCATCGCTCAAGTGGTAACATACTTGACTTTGATCAGTGATACCTCACTTACGTAGGGTTCACGGACCCACATTGCATTCATGAACTCATGGCGCAGTGAAATACACGCACTTCAACCGCATGCACTCATCCACTCGTACGTTTTGCAGCTGTGCGAAATTATTTAGGGGGTACACTATCTGTTTGTGACGCAGGAGCGAGGCACTCCGAAGACCCAATTTTAAGGAGTGGCATCGCTAGAATGGTAAAAATATGTTCCTCTGAATAAAAAGTGAAAGCCTCTAGGCTGGCTTTCCATTAACGGTTTATTTCTGACACCACCATGCAGGAACTCTAATTTTTTGGCACAAGGTTAAAAAACACATACATCGTACCTGTTACCTACACATTAATGTACCAATTATTTATTGCTACTGCGGTTGTCTTAAATTTGTTCAATGTTTCTTCACTGTCAAAATTATCGTATTCCACCTATCAATGGTGACTAAAGTCAGAAGAGGCTTGTGGTTAATAAAATGAGTTGTTTCAGAAGCTGTAAGTCATTGTTTCAATATTGTTTAGCTCGTACTGCATACGACGATCAAATTTCAGGGGTTAAACTGTCTTTATTCGTAACAATAATATAATCATATAATCGTGGAGAGACAATTGTGAAAACTTAAGCTATGTAACTTCACTTACTGGCAAAGAACCTTTTTCCTGGAGACATTTGGAGGCCATGGGACTCCAAATATCTGAAATACTAGAATAATACTATTTGAAATAATATGTAAGAAACTTCAACATATTTTAAGTGTACTTCAGATGTAGTAAACGCGATATATTAATTCATATCACCCAAAACGTCTCGTTGTCTTTTTTATTTACTCTATATACTGTAGCTTTGGTTATTCAATTTAGGCTTTTGCAGCGTGATAAAAGTATAAAAAAATTTTTAACATTATGTTTAAAGAAGATTGACTCGGTTCAATAAATAATTATGATACAAATTTATATGCAATACTGTACGATTTACAGATAATGATGTTAAAACAATAACTCATAAAAATATTAAATCGTTATACGTATAGTGATAAAAATGGGAACACTGATACGGTATTAGTTAGAACTTTGTGTTTATTGTTTCAAATGTTTAAAATGCCTTCCAAGCTGACCCATGCACAGCTCTACATATTCTCTTCTTGATGCGTCTTTGCCATCTTTCTGGCATCTTTCTCACTCATGTTGGCTGTAAAGTTCTCCAGAATATGTTTCAACTCTACCAAAGTACTTGGTGACACCCCACGTTGTGTGTCATGACCTGGGCCCAGAAAGGGAAATCAAGGGAGATCATGTCTGGAGAGTATGGGGGATCAACGGTGATCGGTCCGACGTCAAATCAATCTATCACCAAACTTGAATTCCAGGAACTGAAGACACGGACCTGTCAAATGACAGCTGCATTGTTTAAACCAGTTCTGACGTCTAGTGACCACATCATTGACCGCATACTAGACTGTGTTCTTCAGAACCTTCTTCAGGTAGACATCAAAATTGACAGATCCTTTAAACCAACCCACAGGGAGAATTCTCCTATCCATCATCCCCATCCGTGACATATTTTTTTACGTGAGCCTTCTTGCACTCGATTACAGAGTGGAGATTTATTGAGGTGCTGTGATTGCTGATTTGTTTGTTTATTAACTGGTGCATAACAAACTTATTTTTAGCTGATCAAATTAGAAACTGGAAACAGTCCTCGAAACTGAGCCATGAAATACAAGCTGCAGCCTGGATTTCTTGTTTACGAACTGAGAATTTAGGTCAGGTGCGGCTTGTAGGCTTTCCAATTGAGATATTTTCTCAGAATTGGCCAGATGGTTCTATAGCTGAAGCCCAACAAGTTTGCAGAATGTTTAATGTGGGATTTTGAATTTGTTCAAAAAAATTCTTTGCCGTCTCTAGGTTCTGTAATGCTACAAACTTCTTGCCATGGGAACGAGAGGTCTAACTGAAACCATTGGGTTAAATTTCTTCACAATTCTGTTAAATGCCATAATGTTTTTGACCTGACGTGGATGGATGGGGAAGAATTTTATTTTCGATGGTTTTTCGACCTGATTGATGCTCTGAAGTTGCCCGAATGCAAAGATGATGAACGACGACTGTTGCTCAGTGAATGGAGAATTTTGTTTGAGATGACGACTGGGGCTTCGTAGTTTTACCCTTTTCGGGCCTCTTTAGGAATAAAATATAATAGAATGTGGAAATTCATACTCCTTTATATGAATGTCCGATCTCTGTGGTAGTATAGACACTCTTGTTTCATTAAAATATAGCGTTTAAATATTCTTTATTAAGTACAGTTTTAACATCGCTATCTGTAGATGACACTGCAGATCCCGTACTTTCTGAGCGCTATTAACAGTCTTGAATTACAGTTTTTATAAGCTAAATATAATGAAATTTCAAAGCATTTCATATACCAAAATATCGTTAGGCTTTAAGGTTTAATTTCAGATGTATGCTTTACTCTAATTTATTAGTAGGGGTGTTTGAATATTTTAGGTAGAGAAGCTCGTTTGCGCATTAGGCTGTCGTTCAAGCACAGGTACTCATCAAAATATTCCTCGCTAGCAAGCAGAGTACATACAAGCACATGAAAACCTTATACCCTTATCAATATAAAACAATCACATATGAGATAAAATTTCATTCGAACTATCATTATCATATCATACTTTCCTCACATAACGAGTGACTAAATACGGCTATCATTAATACTGATTAATCAAAATCCTAAAACTACTAGTGAAAGCAGTTAGTACAGTGAGTATCTAAAAGAATCCTGTTTATTTATAACAAACGGTTCTTTCAAATTTTTAAGATTTGAGCGGGTTTAGAACAAACCTTTGTTTACTTGAGATTTCATTAAAATAGGTTAAAGAATTTAAATGAAATGAAGAAGTGAGCCACATCACACAATATTATTTTAGGTGCATGAAACTTTGCCACCATGTTGGAAGGTACCGGGCTGCTGTTGAAGTTTTCTCATCTTCTACTGACTACGGAACATTACATTTTCAGAGTTGTTTTGTCTTCACTCTCTGCGCTTATTGTAGCAGAGTTTTACTGATTTTTCCCTCTTCCGAAATAATAGTTCATGTTATTACATTTGACAGTGCGTGCTGGTTTACTACCATTCTTGTGTGTGCAGAGATATTAATTAATACCGACTTGCCGAAGACTAAATAATTTTCGCTCAAAAAGGAGCCTCAATCGGTATCAATTTCTCTGCTCTGAAGACGTTTCCAATCATCTTCGATAGTATCTTGTTTCCTCTCATTGGACACAATTTTATGTTGATCATGCCATATATGTTTTGGTGGTCAGATAGGAAATTGAAATCATTCAACATGTGGATCAACATGGACAGGTATGCTCATTTTGGTAGCAACCAGAATGAAATAATTCACAACCTAAATGAAGGACTGTCAGAGAAGCATTTGAGGGCTTCCTAACGGCATTGGGTTTGAGTTACATTTGTTAATTTACTCTGCATCTTTCCTAAGACGATTCTTCGCATTAATCATCTCCAAATGGCGTCTGACATCATCTAAGAACTAACTCGACTCTATTACCAATGAAATTATTCATAATTTAGACCTCCAACTTGCCTACTCTTTGAAATACGAGCGTTAGCACAAAATAAGTTATGGATCGGTAAATTCATCAGGAAAATCTTTCGAAAATAAATTTTCTGAATAAAATTGAAGGTGTAAATGAGATGGTATCGCTAAAAAAATATCGATACTTTCTTTCAACTTATAATCAACTTTGAGACGTTACAGGGAGCGAGCAGATGTTTGCGGAGAAGGCATTGTTGGTTCAGGTGGAGAGAGTAATTAAAGGAGCGCATGCACGCAATAGTCACCATAACGAGTCCTAATATTGCAGTTGGTAGTTATTTGCATCACGTACAAAAGAGATAAGGTCAGTAGGCGTCGCGAGCTGTTAACCGTTACCTGCCCCGCTGATTGAAAGGATAATGTTGAACACGCGAGGATCATGGAGGAAGTAACTCAGAATAACGATCCAGAAATATTATTGAATACAAGCTGTGGTGGGTTGTTAGGAGAAATTGCAGCATTTTGCATACGTATTGCGCTCTACACAGAACGTCATTGCTACATTTCGTGCAAGTACTGTGTCTTAAAATAAAAATACGCAGTTGAAGTATAAAGAGCAATAAAAAATATCCCATGTGCAAAAAGAATGATTCTCAACCACAAAGCTTTTGAGAACTAGAGGCCCAACGAGTATGTATGTATACTGACTGTTGGAAGACTTGCACGGGATTCCAAAACTGCTTTACTACACAAAGTTGCTCTACAAATATCCCTAGGTCGGACGAACGATCTAGTTATTATAGATGCGTCGAAAAATGTCGATACCTACAGTACCGTCCATAATTATGGAGCAAGTAATTGAACTTCCAAATCTTAAAAACTAGTGCATAAATTTTTCTGAATTTTTAACTTAATGTAGACATAACGTAACTGAACTATTTTGTAAATTTTCAAGTTACTTGAAATAATACAATAAAAGTTATTGATGATTTTATTAATTTTAGGTGTTCAAAATTAAGTTACATAATAACAAAAGTAGCTTTGAAATTGTAAAAAATAGCAGTTTTCTTTTAAGTAAAGACAAAGACGAAGAAAGAAAACATCACTTAACATCACTGAAACAATTGTAACCATGGCCAAACGAATGAAAGTTGATGCAGCTGGTAAATCAAAAATTCTTAAATTACGCAAGAAAAATCAGACAATTGAACAAATTGGTAAACTGGTGAAGCGTCCTATAAGTGTTGTGAGTCCAATTGAAGGGTGGAAAGCACTAGTGGACTACTTGCATTTTTTCCCACAGGAGAAAATGCAAGTTGTCCACTAGTGCTGTCCACCCTTCATATAGTAAACTACTGGATCGTAATTGCCTCCGTCTGCGCTGTGTTAGCGACAGCACGGGAGTGGACTACTTGCATTTTTTCCCGTGGAAAATATATTATATTTACCATGGGAAAAAATGCAAGTAGTCCACTAGTGCTTTCCACCCTTCAATTTTGAAACATTGTAATGAAGCTGGTAGGCTAACTAATACAAAGAAGTCGGGCAGACTAAGGAAAACTACACCAAGAGAGGACAGAGGTATGCAACGTCCAGCACTAAAACACCGTTTTCTGACTACGGGTATAATTTCTCGCCAAATTGAAGGTGACACAAATGTTTCACGACAAACTGTGTCCAGACGATTGCAATATAACCAATAACGGGCATGCATAAAAATAGGCTTTCGACTACTTGGCAACTGTTATTCATCTATTTTTCGAATAGTTATCATTTAATTCAATAACAACTAAAAATGAATGTGCATTTTTCAAAAAAAACATTACCCTCCATTATGCAAACAAGAATGATTTTTAGAAGTTAAAACGTTGTCTAAAGTGGGCTTAAAATTTCAAAACTTAAATCTCGCGTTGATAATTTCAGACACACTTCACCAATAAAATTTCTTCCACCAAATATAGTATCTGTAAAAGTATTAGAAAGAGAAAAGTAAGAGACAAGTGTGAAGCTTAACTTAGACTCTAGCGTAGTAAGTTCGTGTGTGTGCAGATATTCTGTCATATTTTAGAACGAGACACACTCGGTTAACCTGTTAGTCAAAAGGTGTACTCCTATAACTAGAAGTAAAGCAAACTGAATTAAGAAGACAGGTAGAAACATTGGTTTTATTAATAATTACACTTATGATTGAACTTTTAAAGGATAGCTCATCCATCCTGGAGAGAAATATGACCGAATTTGGATGCTGACAAGAAATATTCGTAAAAACTGGCAAAAATAAAAATTGGGATCCACATACTGAATGTATTCGTACAAGCATTGTATTTCAAGCGTGGTCGTCCAGCAGAGGTTTGTGATTGTGAAGCAGGATTCTTTATAGGGTTCTTAAAATACTCGTATCGAACGTAACATCATATCCATGGTTTTATGTAAAGTATTACTTTTTACAGATACAGGTGTTGATAGAATATGGAATGCCACGCTTAACGGGGAGACAACTTGTGTTGCACGCGGAATTTGCATAGCATTTCAAAACCTTTCATTTAAACAGACAATTAACTTTTCCATGTAATATAAGCTCAAACGTGACCATGTTGACTGTTTAAATCATCTTGTTTTAGGTAATAATAACAAAGTCATAACATTCGCCCTTACCTATACCAGTAGTGCCTTTTGGAACACAAAAAGGATGGATTACACCACCGCTGTCCAAGAACACGGCCACTCTCGTTTTTTTCAGCACTAACGCGTACTCAAAATTCATTTTGGTGGGGATAAGTCCGAGCGCTTTCATTGCAGTGACTGGCCCTTCATTTCAGGATAGAAAAACAGCATCTGCGTCTCACTCATTGTGACAATCGGTAAAAAAGTCCCATTCATGCCGCCATCATGCGTGGACACCGTCTGGCAGTATGCCACGCACGCAGCCTTCTGGTCATCCGTCAGCATTTGTGGTCACCAGTTGGAGGACACTTTTCCCATTTTCAGATCTCTATGCAGGACTGAGTGCACAGAACCCACGGAAATGGCAACTTAGGAGACAATGGGGTCAACACTCATTCGGCGATTCAACAACTTTCTAAGCTCGCTCGATCATGTCGGCAGACCGGCTGGCACACGGTCGGGATTGTCTTGGTTTGTTGTCATATGACGTTCTGCCTTTTTGGAATTGTTGCACCCATAAACGCACATTAGTCACATCGATGAAAACGTCATCACATGTTTACTCAACCTGCGATGAATTTCAATCGGTGTCACACCACGAAGATGGCAAAAACGAATCACTGCATGCTGTTCTTGTAATGAAAACGTTGTTATTTTTGTTTTTAAAAACAGCCATCACTCTCCCTGCTGTTACTAGATTCCTGTGTGCCGTACGGTGCTGCCATCTCTATCACCCGTTCACAACGAGTGTGCGCTTATTTCAAAGCAAACCATATGTTTCTATCTCTTTCCAGTTCTGAAAAAATTGGAGGTGCTATAACTTGAATACACTTTGTACGGGGACGGTTGCATCATGCTAAGAGGCTTTGAAGAACATGGGACTTTCAGTATTGAGTGAAAAAGACCATGGAAGAGTGCACGTGTGTTCTTTCACCAAGACAACGCACCAACACAACAGGCGTAAGCTACGCTGCAGTTTCTTCGGAACAACAACTTTGAAGGGATTTCTCATACTCACTACTCACATAACTTGGCTCCTAACAACTTTTGGCTGTTTCCAACGATGGAAAACACTCTCTGTGGTTGCACCTTCACTAGCCGTGTCGTTATTGCATCAGTGATTTTCGACTGGCCAAACTAGACTCCATGAGAAGATTTTGGAGTAGCCATGGAATTACGGCAGCGACTTTGTGAAAAATGTTTACGGTTGCAGGAAGATTACGTTGAGAAGTTACACAAGTTTCACAGTTTTTGTATAATCAATGCGTGATAAAAATTGGAAGTGTTAAAACTTAAATGCACCTCGTAGTAGAGTTACGATGGAGATGTAAAAATTAATCAATACGGGAAAAACAAAGAGTAAATGTAACCCTTAATCAAAGGCTGGAATTGGTCAGTATGAGAATTGGTTTGCGCATCCGAGGTAATCATTCTCGTCTAAAAATTTGTCTAAACAACACAACTGTGAATGAAGATGCTGAGGCATTTTTCCAACGGGGAAGTACCAGTAAATTGGTAACTGAGAATCATGTTCGTTGTGTGATTGAAAATTCATCCAGGACGAGAATTTTGATTTAATCGTCTATGTTTTTATTTGATTCAACGTCACTGGGGCAAACGATACTGGACTTGCGCATCTAAAGCACAAGTCTAGCTTCGAAACTCAATCCAGGAAATGAGTTTCCTTGTTATCGATTTTGTCCTGTTTGCAACACAGGAAATATTTCAGTTCATTTCATAATCGTCAAGTTCATCTAAGGTCTCTACAAGCCTCAACCTCAAGCTGCATCACAGAAGGATGGAACGCTAGGATTAGAAATTGAAACCCAAATGACATTACATATACTATAAATTATTTCGAAAATAAAATTTGATTGACTCAACTACTCATTTTGTCTGCTATTTTGTAAAGGAGGTAAAAATAGTAGAGCAAGATATATTATTTTTGCCGTTGGATGTATATTTTTCATCTGTTTTCGCGGACTATCTACTAAAATTTATATTTAATCCATGGTGAATGTAGTGTATAAAAATTATTTTTCATATGCTTTCTACATGGGTATTGCGCCGGAGTAAGCATTACCACCTCGAACTTTGCTTTCAAAATACTGGATCTAATTTAAATTGCCATGAATTGCTCTAGCAATCGTAAACATTGTGCTGACGAACTTTTCCGAAGTTAATAATACCCGGCATATTGACAGCAGAGTTCTGAAAAACTTTTTTGTATGAACTCGTCGCTTTATACATTTCACAACGCTTTGGATTTGGATTGGATAAAAGCTTGACTTTTGAAAGGTAATCAAACCAATTAATTCTATAGAATAAAATAGAATAGAATAAGGCAATAGGAACGAGCCGTTCGGTCTAACATTGGGTTTTTACCCAAGTCCCATGCTGTCTAAAGTAAAGTCATCAATCACGCACATACGCCTCAATCAAGCAAACCATATCAGTCACACACACTGCACTCAAGCACAGATATTTCAGTCATGCACATGTACCACAATCATGTACATTCCCCAGGAGTTAGGGATTTAGAATTATTATTGTACGTTATATTATTTTGTTCCTTGTCCAATATTTGTTGAGACGATTTTTGAATGTATTCACAGTACCAACAGAAACGACGTTTTCAGGCAAATGATTCCAAGTTTTGGCTATCTTGACTGGAAAGAAGTTTAGAGGCTATGATGTTTTGAAGTTTCTTATTATTAGTTTGTAAGAATAGAATCAAATAAGGCAGTATAAACCAGCAGTTTGGCCCATTCTTGGGCTGCTACCAAAGTCTCAAGTTAGGAACAAATGGCAGTCTGAAGGATCAAATTGGAGAAAATAAGAAAAATGAGCAATTATCCTTCACCAAGTTTCTGGATCTTCTGTCATGTGACTTACAATATCACATTTTGTCCTAATGAAATACTTCTCCTTTTCGATGCCCACAAGCGTTTTTTCCTCAAAGAGGCGTCTAAATTCTTTAATTGTTGGCAGTAAACTTTAGCAATGATTTTTCCAATGGTTGGTACCAACTTAGAGCGGATGACTCTCGCAATCTAACCAAACAGAAAAAAGAACTATTTTTGCATGAAGTAATGCTTTGATTTATGATTGGAGAGGGGTAAATAATCCCCCACCCCTCGGGTATCGCTGAATCCCGTTTACCGAACCATTTTCTACGATGTTTAATATTTTAATCAAAAAAACATTTTTCATCACTAGTCATCAGTCTCCCCCAAAAAGTGAGATGAGTTTACGATTTTAAAGAGAAAAGTAGATCTCAACTCAGGATGGGGCATGCTTCAGATGATTCATGAGGGACCAATTTTCCAAAATTTGAAACCTTTTCAATTTGTTGAAGCTGACGGTGAACGGTTGTATGATTTGACCGGGCCTTTCTGGCCAATTTTTCAACTGATATTACAAGATCTATTCTGAGTCACACAGAGTTTTCCATTAAACTCAACTGAGTGTCGTGTTCACGCCCCTTCTTTAAGGCTAGAATATCCATTGCTGAATCTTGCAAATTATATTCTGCAAGTTTTTTTATTCAGGCACTCTTAGCTCACTTAGTTTCAGCTGCCGATCTGTCTTTGTTAAACTGACACAGCATTATGTGCATAAAATGTCCCAAAATACTTCCCTGATTTAAGGGACAGAAGAAGTAAAATTCTAATTGCAAAACCCTACAACATAAAATTCAAGTCGCTTAAACTTATCTCAGTCCACATAAATATTACTCAATGCCAACTGACATATTAAAATACTGTTGAATTTCAGATAAATCAAAATAGTACGGAATTAATGGAATGACCAAGTTTGAACGTGTGAATGCTAATAAAATGGCTTTACTACTGCGCTGAGTTTGGGATATTTTCTCGCTATACTTCTGCTCTTATAATCCCTGAGGTTCTCATTTAAGTGCAATGAATGTCAAATCATTTTGAGATTCTCTATTATTCTGTTATTCCCCGCAGGTTTTTGGCTACAAGACGGTGTCTGCGTAAAACACAGAACACTGCGCAGATTACGAATGTTTTTTTTAAGTAGTGTAACAAATCTTCTGCTGCAACCAACCATTGTTGAGGCACCCTCGGTAGCCATTGTAGTAATATTCCGAGAAAATCATTGTATTCCTTGAACTAATCCACCAAACGGGGAAAAAGTTGTTTCATCTTTCGCATCATCTTTGAAGCATTTAAAAAATAAAACTCATCGACAATACTTTTAAGTTTGGGCTATTATGCTTTACATAGGCATGAGAATGTTTGAAAAGCTGCTTCATCAAGTTGTTATAGTGCTGAAGCTCAAATATCAAGGTCTCTTCCACATCATGGGACATGTCATCAATGCACCGTTGCATTGTGTTTGCACCAAACGGTATGCATTGTAGAACAGACTGTGTGTTTTCTTAACATCATTAATAATATCTGTAATTATGGTTAGAAATAGAATGAGGCATTAGGAACGAGCCGTTTAGCACATTTTTGGGTCGATACCTAAGTCCCATGCCGTAATTTTAGCTGCTGATGGTCAAATACGAACAGACCACGGCGGTTACGAATCCCGAACCAGGGTTTTTCCGCATTGCAAGCGGGTTCGCTCACCAGTCGACTAAGCGGGCGGCAAACGGGTAGGTTATACCATGGTTGTACGACGAACGATTTTGACTAAGTGCCGTTTACTCAAATAAAAGAGAGGCACAACTTTTGAATTCCCTTTTTTTGCATGAGAATCTGAACCTTAGCCTACTTTCCAATATAATTCTCCTTTTTATTGATACATTTATCACATCGAATGGCGAGCTTATGAATTCAGTCCTCATAGAAATCTGTTACCTGATTTATTAACACTTTGACTGCGATGTGTACCATATATGGTACACGTACTGTGTTATTCGTACGGACTAATTTTAGAATCGCAGTCAAAGTGTTAAACACGTCAACACGGCCGTTCTGGTGTTGAAATCGTCGTCGTAGCGCTGCCAGCTAATGTGCTCCTCTAAGTGTAAAAGCAAATGATAATCATTAGACGCTAGCTCAAGGCTATGCAAAGGGTGATCAAATTATTCCCAGCCCAATGAAGCGACGAAATCTTGGGTCCAATAAGCTATGCTTGAACGAGCATTGTCGTGAAGTAAATCGATCCTTGTATAGTTTGCACAATCGGGTAAGGGTTTTCTGCCATTGGCGACCGCGTTAGAGTAAGACTGGAAGCGCATGGCGCTTGGAATTCTTCTTGCATCGCTCCAAAACTACAAACTTCCTGTTGAAGCGAGGTAGTCTGGGAGGCTCTCCATCATCAGGATTATGAAATTTGTACCTCAGTGGAACTTACTGAAGTCAGTGCGGTCGATCTTGTTCACATGACAAGTTGAAGTCATGGTTTCGAACTTCTTGGAATAATGCTTTCTTTGTCCAGTACTGAAAAATATGATCATGAATATAATGTAGAAAAACAGTTATTTTACGATGTTGAAAACACTAGGTGGAGTGCTATCTCTGCCTGCGATTTTATGCACGTTAATGGTCTTTAGAGTTTTCTTATCCCCAATAAGTTCATTATCATGATGTATCAAGCAGCTTCATGATTAGCCATTTACATATACCTTAAAAAATGAACACGTACTTGTATTTGGCACTGAGTTTGTCTCACAGCTCACATAGTACCCGAATTATTCACTCTGCATGCATTTCCATTGTTCTAACCAACCTTCAACACCCTCATATTAGCAAAGAATTCCTTAAAACACTTGCTCAGGGTTAATTTAGTCTTAAAACACTGTTTTCTCATTGTTGTATACTTTTCAAACAGTTCTTTCAGTACCATCTCCTGAAGCAAACATAAACTCAGCTTATCAAGCAAAAATCTTTTCTGCTACGCTATTTACATGTGCTTTAAATTTACTCGTCAGAACATAACCACTCAGGCACCCAGCTAAACAGGACTTAAAGTTATGAACTACTAAATTCATATTTTTAGCAAACATATATGTGAACAATTTTTCTCTCACTCTACCTTGTAGTATGAATAAACCTCAGTAAAAAATTGGTATTGGAAATACCTCGTAATTACTCAAAATCTTTCCTAAAAGCATATATCAAATAAACCATCATTTTTGCTTCACTTGCTCCCCCATTGATTTCATCTTCCTCACTTGGCCCTTGTAGCGCTCTTCACTGGCCTTCGTTGGCAGGGTTTTGTTGAATGCAATCCGCTGTTGTGCTTTTATAATTAAAATTTAAATCCTTTACTTCCCCTTTCTTTTGTTTTCCCCCTTGCATTGCCTTAGCAGCCTCATCTTCCACTTTCGTACTCACTTCTCTTAATATTACTAGACACTGCGTCATTTCAAGACCCTTTTCTCCATGAAACAAATATACCCCAAAAATATTACTCGTTATTCTACTTAAGGAAACTCTTTTACCTTCCTGAGTTCTCGTTAGTATGAAAAACGATATAACTAGAACTGTGAAAATCTGAGTAGATTATTAGAAGAAAAGAGACGTGCTTTGAGATCATTTCATTTCAGGGGAAAATTCGCCCGAAACATCTACTTTAAATAATTCTAAATATTGGATCTGGTACTGAATATCATTCAAAACTGTAATTTTGAAGTTAGAAACTGATGATATTCATCTATAAGTTACTATTGTAAATATTTTGCTTAAGTGCAACAGATTTTATTTGAGAACCAAATTGATTCATTTTGAATGAATAATTCTTGTAAATTATACGTAATATCGTTAGTCCCCTTTTCTATTTTTTCTCTCTGGAACAACGAGAAAACAAAAGTTTGACACCCATTCAAAACTCAATTAACTACACATAATTTTAATAATTTAGCAGTTTCATTTCATCCTCAAACGTCATGCTCGAACAAAGTTAAGTGCCAGAGGAAGCTGCAGAGCTTTGCCAGCAAGTTACTTGCTATTGCTGTGTCGAAGATAGCCTTCAGGCGTCGCTTTGTCTGCAACAGATAGTGCTATTTCTTTTTTATTTCGAAACAGGCCTCAAACGGTCTCTGTTTTTGAGATGAGGATAAATCGTTTGAAATTTTCCTATATGGTAATTTTGTTTTTGCTTGATGTCCTCTAACTGTCTGGCTTAGGAAAAGTGGAAGGTAGACCCAACACAGAAAATATTTCATCCATTTGCACACTGGAACCCTCGTCCGTCACCTGTCCGCGCTAACGACCGAGTCGATATAGTGTTACTCTTTGCTCTGCAGTTCTAAAACCTGTGAGAATGTTTATTTTATTTTTTAGGGATGCTTTTGTGTGGTACCGGCATATGCATCATGCTTTGAGCTCTGTTCGATATATTTAAAATGAGTATTTTTATTCGACATTCGCAGTTGTACCGTCTAAAGTTGATATTCACTATGAATTGTTTTCATTCAAGTTAATACTTATGTCTTGTAGTCGTATAATGATTATTTTCAATTTTAAATAGAATGAAACTAGGTTAAATTTTCACTTGTTTCATTAAATAAATATATCTATGGCTTTCAAACACGAGTCTAACAATTCTTTTCTGGAAAAACACCTTAATACGGAAACGGCAAGAGAAACTTTGCCTACATGGCTGGTATAAGGGCACTCGATAGTTCCGCGGAAATTATTATAAAGGTGAATGGATTAATGATTTACGACCAATAATTGTGTTTTAAATGAATACTTTTCATTAATATATACAAAACTTCCATTCTGTATCTCATCTACTTATAACATGGCCCAGATAGTACCCGTCGAAATTCCTTGGTTTAAAAGTTATCAAATTAAGGATTATGAAATAAAATTCAATTTTCAGTTTACCTGATGTATACTATCAGAATCTAAATATTTTTCATGATTACATACGGAACTTCCATTTTATATCTTATCTACCAATAATAAAGCCATGTAAGAGAAGAAAGCTAATAACAGAAAAAATGGAGTATTTTATAGTGATCTGGCGCCCATGGTATATACAATACAATGCTTGGGATGCATGTTTATCCGTTCTGATTTAATTTCAAGACTTTTTCTTGAGTAATAGATAGGAAGTAATGGGACAGACACCCACAGATAGATAGAGAGACAAAGAAGATGTTGATACACTATCTATTTTAAATGTAGTTGAGTGAGTGTCAGTATTACACTCAGATATGATTGCTGTCTTACAGCGAAAGAAAAAGTCTTGTAGTCAAAAAGCGAGGGTTGCATTTTTCAAACTTCTACGTATTGTTCTCAAAACTGATTTTATACTGCATCCAATAGATAAGACTTCGTAAAAACTGTTCTGTACGTATGTGTGTATTAACGTAAGGTTGGTTCACTGATGCATTCCAAAGGGGAAACACAGACATGATTTCTGTAAAAAATACAATATACTGTAAATAAGGCCTAAGAAAAGGATTGGTTCAAGCCAATTTATGGTGGCATTAACTAGCTGAGTTAGCTTCTTCATCAGCTCAGAAGATATTTAAGAATAATTTAGCAATGCATCCATATAAAATTTAGATTTACCAAGAATTGCAGGAACAAGATTTTGAGCGTTGTGTTCCGGTTTGTGAGTGGATCCTCCAGAAGAATGATGAAGACCCAGATTTTGTTGGAAGGTTGATTTGTCAGATGAAGCTCATTTCAGCTTAAACGGATATGTCAACAAGAGCACTGCTTGTTGCATATGTTGTCAACAAGAACACTGCTTGTTGCATATGTTGTCAACAAGAAGAACACTGCTTGTTGCATATGTTGTCAACAAGAACACTGCTTGTTGCATATGTTGTCAACAAGAACACTGCTTGTTGCATATGTTGTCAACAAGAACACTGCTTGTTGCATATGTTGTCAACAAGAAGAACATTGCTTGTTGCATATGTTGTCAACAAGAAGAACATTGCTTGTTGCATATGTTGTCAACAAGAAGAACATTGCTTGTTGCATATGTTGTTAACCAGAAGAACATCAGAAGACAGCGAATTGAACTTGACCTCAACAGCGCCGTAATGAACAGCCTGCGTAATCGTGCCGATTTTTTTCGTCGCTAAGGGGGTATGAAGAATATTGTAGTTAAAAAGTAATTAAAATAAAACTAGTGTTGCGCAAAATGTAATAAATACTTACTTTTTTAAAATCCATCGGATAATATAGGAATTATTAAATATTCTTTTAGGCCCAATATATAACAAACGATATTGTACTTCTTACAAATTTTATGAAAGAGGTACTGTTGTTGATTACTGTTTTTACTGCAAATATTTTCCAGAAAGATTACTACAGCTGAAACATGGCACTATTATTATGTCATTAATATATAAAGGGGTTAAAATTTTATACATTTTGATGTTTCAATAGTTAATTAAAAATGACGTATTATTTTTTGGATTTTCGCACTGAAATTGTACATATTCCATTGATTCATTCGTTTTAGGACGGTGTTTAGTAGAATATCAAAAATGAATATTATGGTGATTCCTTATAATTTCTTTAGCCACAAATGAGTGCCAATTTTCCAGGAATATTTTTAGTCTCCTCTTCAATCAATGTGAACATCAATTCAAAGGAGATTTTGCCAAATAAAATTCAGAGCGGTAACTTTTAAATGACCATCGTCGAGCACGAGGCATATGCTAATTGACTACAAAAAGTTGCTACAAACATCAATCGTCGATCAGCTCAAATTTGTATTTTACGTAGAAAGTGAACGATGGAAAAATTCGAACGAAAAATGATAGAATTTTTAAGGCGGTGTGATAATTAATTTCCACTCATTCATCGCCTGCGTAGATGTTGCGCAGGTCTGGTGATTTAGCCCTCTGTATCAGATCGTGCCCACATACTGTAGGTCCGTTTATACAGTGTATCATTCACAAGCCTGCAGAGGCTCCTGAGTATGAGCATGTAGCTGTGCATGTAGTTTGCTAATTGACAACCTTGCATCCTTAACGCTACGACAGGAATAAGATGGTAATAGGTCCAAAGACACACGTATTTATCAATCCTGAAAAGTTTCCCATGCTTTTCTCACTCATATTAGAAAATTTTAATCACATAAATTAAAATCGCTAATGTTGAATGAATTGTTCAAGGTGTTGATTACTCATTCAGATTCCGAGTACTTGAGAATTGAGATTACTCGAGTACTCTAATGAAGCCTCTCTCGAATTTCACTCGAGTTAAATTTCGCTGCATTGGCATCATCAGGAGTTCTTTTGGGATATGATCGTGAAGATATGGTCCGTACTGCCTCCATCTTATGCTTTGTTTTGCTGGGTTAAGCGGTACGAGTTTCCGAAAAATTTCATTTACATTTTATGGAAGCAAGCTTTGCTTTTAAAAATTTCATAAATCTAATTTGTATCATGGCAATAAGTATTTCAGAAATAGGCTTTAGAAATAATATGAAGTTAAAAAATAGACGCCAAACCTTTCAACAGAATCCAGTTTTTCAGTTGCAGTTTTGAAAATATCGACAGACCTACACCACGCTTATGCAATGTACGATTTTTGTGCGTAATTGGATGCCATGTCCAAGGGTATGCATAGTTACATACCCTTGGAGAGATAATTATTTGTAGCTTTATTATTTGTACAGCATATAGGTAACGAGTATTTGAAATTCAAATCAAATGAAAAGTGACACATGAAGAACTAGGCAGCTCTAGTGGGAAACATGGGTTAAGCAGTCAGCTGACTGTTCTAAGTCTCATACGCAGGGTTGAACAGCGTCAGTCATAAGTCGGATTTCCAACTTTAGAGATACGCAGTGATTCTCTGAAAGCACAACTGATATTACGCTACTGTGTCAGAAAAGTGACCTAATACCATGAATTGTTTTGAGTTGTTTTATAAGACATGACAATGTATGTTGAATAGCATGAGCACAGTTTTTTATGACCTTGTACTTATTGCTAAAAATGATCTACAGATGAATTTCATTCGAAAAAGTTCTTTAGTTTGATTTGCATTCAAAGCTATAATTTGGTATTAAATAAATAAGAAAATCATTGCTTAATTTTATTCAATGAAAATGTATCCGCCATCCCCGTGATCAGTTAATGCATTTTAATAAACAATTCATGTCTCTGCCATCTACTTCAAAAGTTCAAGATATATTCCGAAAACTCCAGCACAAATTTTTCTCACAACACCATCTATATTCAGTTAATAATATGTAACAGAACCACACAATCCCATCTGCACCGGCAACCAATCACCAAATTTCATTTCTGACGGTAATACACATACGTTCTACTATTTTCCAAATATATTTTTACAGCTTCAGCCTTCCACCCATATCATACAGATCCAATCGCTTCTACATGCTGTAGATCTTTCATTAACTTAGTCGTAAACCTCTCTATTGAATACTAAATTAAGCATTTCATTGCATGACAACCTAAAATTAATTCTATTTCCTGAGTACAGCACTTCTCACATGCTTGTTTTACTATATGCACACTCCAACATTTCTCAAACCCAAACTGCTCCTTCCCTCTGAACTAACCAGACCCTGTTCTTATTCTACCGTGCAGTTCTCTACAATACATTTTACCAGCGGTAAATTTTGTTTATGGGTGCGCTAATTTGTTTAACACGTGTCTCCAACTCAATTCCTTCAACTACGATGATATATTAAATTTGAGAGGAACACATCCGTAACATTCCTTAACAATAACCACTGCCCAAGCAAAAATGTTATTTTATATTGTTTTATTCTTTTACACCCTGTTTCCTATGCCAAATGTCTTACATTACTGATAAACAAACTTACTACACTTTTGATTCTTATAATTTCAAACAAGAATATACCTCTTTTTGCTCAGTAGTCATTAGTTTATGGATACAGTTGCGTTCTTTGTGCATCGGAATGCGCTGACTGGACGTAGTCTTAAGACGTGCGTTGTGGAGCAGAGAATATTAGTTCTCGTGAAGTGGAATACTTGACCTGGCCACTGCATGTGCTCTTGGACAAACATACACTGTTATGTGACATAAACGGGGTGCAGAAACATAAGTTCCTTCTTTCAAAGCGCTTTGCTCTGAAAAAAAAGGAAATTATGTTGTTGCACTTTGTACTTATACATACAACCATACTAGTCAGCTTAATATGATACTTGTCAAATTTCTTCTATTGTAGAGTCTTAGGATCTCTGTTCATTTTTAAAATCAAACGACCTCTCAAACAGAAAGGGAGCATTTATCCTCCAGCTGGTTGTTTCCGCATAACTGAACATTAACGCAATGTTATTGGTTGCTTTCATTTTCGTCTTGCTTTGTTTGACTTTCAATGTGGTACTTTAACACTATTAATATCAAACCCAGACCTGGTATAATTGTTGGCTGATGATGGGTTGAAATCTGTAGGATTCCATGTTATTACATAAAACAATCCTTCTGCTTTCCTTTTTCCCTTAATTTGCATTGCAATTGGCAAGCCATTTATTCGAGAGGTTGAACTGCTCGATACTGCCAGCTCTGCCAGAGAACCATGTAATGGTGAGATAGTGCAGTCCACTGCTGATGGTGTCCATTGTGCGCATACTAAATTGAAGTAGTACATACATATATCTATCTATAGGTAGAATTTAGTAATTCAAGAGTACTATATCAATATATTATTTCACTACTCGTACTTAAAAAAGGTTTTCCCCAAGTTAAAAATGACTTCATTCGCGTGATTTTCGATATAATATATTTGACCAGTACTATCGTAGGCAACATAAAGTGGCGTTTACTTTAATGACATTGTGGAGTATTCATCCCACAGATGTTCAGTAGGAAAGGAGATCTATGTAGTACGGGACTTTTACACCTACCGTCTTTTCACTCATTAATATACCGTCATAATTAGGAGTGCATTCTTCGGGTTGTTGCCCCAGTGGCTCCAAGACGTCTACTTGTCTTATGAAAATAATTGATCTCTTAATTAAGGAGCGTACATGTTTTAAGAGATGAACCCAAAAAACAGAACTGGTCATGCTAATGATAATCCGTAAATAGGTGATTTGTATAAAAGTATTATAAACATTAGTTATACACATTTGTGAATATTTGTTAGATTGATCGACTATTTCTGCATTTTGATAAGCTGATAATAGTCGGCAAACTGAAGAGAATTTAATGCTTAACATGAGCCTTAGAGGGATACATACATAGGAATATAATAACGAAAGTATCGTTGTCGACTTGGGAAAGCGTTTTAATTTGTTTAAAAGGAACATAAAATGATCTCAATTATTTTACTATGAATATCCTACTAACATTAAGTTCATCTATGTCGTACTATAGAAAATTGTTGGTGCATTTATCAAGCACCAAATTAGTTAAATGGTTTCATAGGAAAATTTACTTATGAAAACATGGAGTTCTATTTGTTACAGTGAAGGTCACCAGGGAGTACGCCATGATATAGGCAGCTATATCGTGAACATCCCTTGGCCCAAACAATATCAAGTTGGAATAACAAAATCAGTAGCAACTATTATCTTTATATTTATTGGACGGTTTAGACCCTTTTATATCTAGACATGGATTTCTTATGTTAAGAGTCTGATGTGCAAAAATAATGAACCGTTGGTGTAGAACTGAAGAAATGTAAGGATTGTATAAAACAATGAATGCAAAAATTATTATGAGTCCTTGGAATGGCGATTGCACATTCACCAGATCTCAATACAATGCAATACTTGCCATGCAATTTTCAGAGACAAATTTGAAGTCAGTTTTCTTCGCCAACGTTTCTGAGAAAACCGGAGTAAACATTATTTCAATAAAGGGAGGGAATTTTTTCGTATAAAATCTAGATATTTTTCAGGACCTATTTCAAGACTGATCAAGGCTGTTCTTAGGTATGCAGGAAAAAACATAATCTCTAAATTATTTACTCCTGTTAGTTAGTGTTTTAATTCAACAGGTGCTTCAATTACTGTGACTAGCTCTTGTTCATGAAAATGCATCAGTACGTGATAAATTCTGCTAACAAAGCAGGCAAAGTAAGCAAATACTTTGATATTAATTAGCGTATATGCTAGGAGTTGACATAAGAATTACTTGTGAGTAATTCCTCTTGATATATTAGATACCTGGATTCAAAATATCTCCTTCTAGGAAATTAGGATTCTCCCTCCGTGCTGTTCCGATGATGAACCAGAGAACCTGCCTCGAATTTCCCCCCTAATCTCCTGTGAACACAAACAATTCCCTGGTAACTCTTACTTGGGATGTTCCATTTATCTTCGTGAAGCTCGCGCTCTGTTTTTCATGATATCAAATTCTAAAACTTGAATTTTGAATTTTTCCGATAATAATGAATTACAACCTCGTTCTTTCTAACTCGTCATGAGTTTAGAAAATTTAATAGTTTCCTTTTATCCTTTGAGGTTTTTGTACCATTTTAACCCTTCCTGCTCAGAATCACAATTTGGGAAAGAATGTTTTGATGGTGGGTAGTTTGCTTGCTAGTTCTGTGGAGTGGCTGCACACTTGGCCTCGTTACCGTTGGTTTTGTTGCTCTGTTAGTCTCAGTCAGGAGCGCAACTGCGCAGTGCTGGTCAACGTTTTTAAACTAATACATACATACATCGATTCCGTGACCAGTTATTGCTCTGTGAGCACTTGCATTACACAGTGCGATGTACAAAATTATTTTTCGCTACATTCCTAGTAGCTAATTTCTAAATTTTTAGAAGATTCTAAATTGATATGCAGAATCACTGTACGTTTGGCTGCAACATTTTCTCGATCGCTTTATAGAGTAACACATTAATTGCCACAACATTTTCTTAACACTCAACGACAAAAATACCCCACAACACTTCAAGGAATGTGGGGATGATGGAGTTAGTAGTAACTGCTCTCATACTTTACCAGTATGCTAATTACCAGCACCACTGCCATCTTATCGCCGCTGGCAGCGCTACTTTATGCGCTCCTCACCCACAAACGCAGCACCGTCCTGCTGTCTCAGAGCAAGCGTCATGCCTGCAGCACCACTCCACATGATGAGGCTCACTTTGATTTGCCTTGAATCAAATAAGTGGACGAGAGACAGAACGAGAGAGACCTCCCTACAAGATAAAAGTTTTACAAGATAATGACAGCACGCATGGTATCAGGTTGTAACGGAAGTTTTGTTCATTTCTTGAATTATAATTTAGGGCGTCATTAAATCAATTTAACTTATAAATGACATATGTGCAACCATCTAAATCACTAAAATATTATTTATTCTTTCAGATTTTCTTAAAATTATTATAATAAATAACTATTGTTGATCCAAATGTACACTCCAAGTAAAGAACACATTAGGTATATTTTACTGTATAAATTTCAGAAGGGCAAACCAGCAATTCCAGCTGCGAGATCCCTCAAAGACATTTGTAGAAATGATGTGGTGAATAAAGAGATCTGGAGAAAATGTTTTCAGGTTTGAAAAAATGTGACTTCGTCTAAAGGACAAAAAAATGATACTCCAAAGGACTCAATTCTGAAGAATAAGAGCAATCATTAATGGAAGTTCTACCCGTACAACTAGAGAACCGACCAAGGAGTTTAATGCAACCCATATGACTATATAGCGTGATAAGGCTTAGACTCCTTGCACAATGCAAGGAGTTTGTGTATTGTGAAACGCATTCATACTAATGATTACGCGCTTCTTGATCCATGATTATCCTTCGTCGTCGTTACTGCTCCACAGATGCTCGTCTAGATAAGAATAGAATCTAAGCATGAGTTCGATTTGTATTTCATCTATTTAGAATTATTTTATTGGTTGTTGAGTCGTCGGTTAAACTAGATTATCTTGTCTGAATTTTCATCCGTTTCCTTCTTTACCCGTAGCATAGATGGATGTTTCCTACCCGGTTACGGTTGCTCTGAATGCTTTACTCCCCCGTTGTCTCGTCGTGGAGACTTTGGTTCTTCAGTCGGCAATTCCTTCCTACGTTGATGACCGAGCTTTTTACCGCTGTTCTTGGTCTGCTTTTAGAGAGCTAAAGTGCTTTTAACTTAATAGCAAGAGAGCCCTAACGTTTGGAAATTGACATGTTTGAAAATTCTAATGTTTCGTTTTGGAACTGCTCCACATTGAAGTTCTCTGAGTACACTTGCACCGCTAATTCACATTAGTTGGGGACCGGTTCATTTGATTCAGTGTATAGGGCAATTTTGTTAAAAATAACGATTCTCGCTTGTGTCCATGAAGAAAGTTATTCACGGATAGAATAAATTGAACTACTGCGTGGAAAATGGTATGTAAATACCGTACAGACGCAGACCAACATTGTAGGAAGACAAACCCTGGCGAGGAGAAAATAATCATCTCCTCTCTCCCTTTGGGATGATTGAGACACACATCAAATTACAGTTTGAGTAGGGAGAGAGTAACAGTATATCGCAAGAAAACAGAAGCAGCACTACATTGCATGCGCAGAGGAAGTGTCATTGCTGATGGTGGTGCGTGAAAGAGTTTGCACAAGATTGCTGAGGAATTCATATTGGTTTCTGCTTTACGAGAACTAACTGTGTTTGAAAGAGCCATCAGACTTATCTCGTAGCCCTAGATGTCAGGTTACTTCATACCATAACGAGCCTATACAGGAAAAACACCTTCCCACAAAATATATCTTTCTTAATGCTAAATTGGCTCATTTTTCTCATCACGGGAAAGTTAGTCATGATAAATGTTCTTTTATGAAAATATTCGAGACGCTATTGTTTGCGGCAGGAACTATAATTTCTCGATATTTTTAAGTAATATTTTGCAAAGGAATTTTGATGTACTACTGATTCCCAGTCGCTCGTCTCACTGTTCTTAAATTGATATTTCCAAAAACTAGGAACCTCCGCTCTCGGTGAAGGAACATTTATCTAGATGTTCCTGCTCACTCTCATGGATCAACTCTCTTTAATGAGAAAATATTGTATGAATCAAATTAATTCCAAATATGGCGGAAAATTATCTTTTCAGCATTTCAAAAGAACATTTAGATCCATGGTCCATTTCCAGAAAATATATCAAAAGAACTACACATGAAAAGAAATTTATTTCGATCGTTCCGCTTGAACAGTTCTTCCAAGGATATGGAAGAAAGGTGTGTAGGGTTTAACGATCATCTGCATATTATCAGAGGGTGAGTGGTCTGTATTTCATTGTGAGAGCGTTCAATTCATTCGTGTTCATATGACTCCAGCACGCGACGGTCAAAATTTCTCGAGTTCGAGTCTAGTATTGACAACTATGATTTCAGTGTAATAACTCGTTCTCATGAATTTTTTCGGCACAGCTCACCCATACCAGAATGAGAGGAACACAAAATTACAGAATTATTTTCTAATCTTCTTTCACAGTATTTGAGTTACGTCCTATTTCAACTTTGGGTCCTTTTATGATATATCAGGAGCCCGAACGTTTTGTATGTTTTTTGAATCATGATATAGATATGATTTCGGGAATCCCATAAAAATGAACTAACGACTGATGTTCAACCTTATCTCATTTGTAACTTTGGTTGCACTCGTGATGCATTACAGTAAGTGAGTTCCATTGACAAATTTGGGGGGGATTGCATAACATGAGACCATAGCCATCTAACAGGTCGCGTGATTCTCTTCGCTGGAGACCTTACCAAGTTAGAACTACTTAGTAGAAAAACTACCTACAAACAGCAAATTGAGCTGTACTAGTTTCACCAAGAACTCATCAATATAGTTTTATACGTAAGCTAACGTTATTTTTCCGATTTCCGTTCTACTTATTATGTCATGGCATGTCAGCATTCTGAAAAATCGATCTTTTGGGCAAGATTTTCTGCTTTTACGTATTAGTGAAAAACTGCCACTGTTTGCACGGTCTTCGAATGAGGACCATGTGACGCCCGCTGTATGATAACTATGATAATCAGGTCAATGTTTTACAAAAAACTCAATACAGTAAATATTACCCTTCCTGAAGTTCTTGTTGGAAATTCTGATATAATCAAAACAAATTATTGTCAAACGACTGGCTAGATATATTTTAAGTAAGCGTGATGGCATAAGAAACATGAAGACACGGTTAGCAACAAATTTTTCAATTAAAAATATCCTGAAATAAACTTTTCGTACATTACTACAACATGATCATCCAAGTTAAAATGAGTGTAAATGTTAATGACAATACTATTGATAAAAATGATCAATAAAAATAATTGGAGAACGATTAAAGCACCAGTCGAAGCTAAAATATTAACACTCATGAACAAATTTGTCTATTTATGCTGGGTTGGAATTGATGATATAAAATCCTGTTCAGAAATTAAAAACTAACATTATAATTGAATGATTTAACTCTAAACTTGCTGCATTCATGTACTGATCTATATCTACGGAGTTACACATTTTGTGTGCTATAATGTAAAGATTTCGAAATTTCTCAGTCGATACAGGAAGATATTCTCTCTACTCACTTAGTGAGCTACTTCGCTGAGAGTATAGATTTCTCCGTTTTACCATGGCGTGTATCATACTATTAGGCCGTTAAGTATGAAATGTACGATTTTCGTGTTCACCAAATTTAAAAATCGTTAGCATTCACGTGTCAACCTATCCATCTTTAGTTTTTGAGCATTAAGCAGCTACATCATCACTTGCTCATTAGCCATTTATGGTAACTGATCTTATTGTAAGCTGCTTAACGCATTTCAATATTTTTGAACCAATGAATGCATCAAAAATTCGTGTTGTTAACGTATATGAGTTTCATCTCGGAACAAGTGCATCTCGGACAGTTCGAAATGTTAATGAGGTGTTTGGAGAAGGTCCAGCGAATGATTGCACAGTGCGTCGTTGGTTTGTGAAATTTCAGTCTGGTGACTTTACTCTTGAAAATGAGCCTCATAGTAGGCCTGCTACCAAGCTGGACAATGATGAGTTGCAGGCTGTAGTGGAGGTGGATGTGTATCAAACTGCGAGTGAGTTAGTAACGAGGTTTGAGGGTTGGACCAGATGGTGCGTAACTCTGGGGAGATGCTCAGGCGCTGATTAGTCAACACTGGTGAAAACTATCGTTATAGGGACTGCTTCTTGCAGAATAGATGTGATTCAAAATTGCACATGAGTGTAAGCTCAACACTAGAATCTGATTTCATTTCTACGGTAGACTATTACAATGTTATTGACGTATTAAATGTCAAGTGTAACTCCTGGAAACAGACTATGACGTCAATGTACAGACCGTCACCCTCAGTCTAATACTTGCATACTTATTAGTTGTTTAGATTATCACATTTGATCGTATAAAATAACGAGTATTGTTACTAGTCGCAAGAATTACTGTAGTGAGTGATCCTCCTTTTTTACGGCATTCTTTTAAACTGTCATCCAATTATATGGGAAAAAATTAGTTCAGAGTATCCATTCAAATGGCATTGAATTTCTTCGATACGGGATGGCGTTCTCGTTTTAAATAGAAACCCAACAGAAGACAGGTTGTGCTTGAAAATACAGTAAACAATTGTTCCTAAAGCTGTGAATTGAACCCGGGGCAGACAGAAATTACCCATTAATAAAAAGGCGGTTATTATAAATGAATCCTGTGAACAAGAAAGAGTGGTAAGACGCTGCAAACCAGTTAAATATTCAAGAAATTACAGTATGACCCGTGAAGAAAAATTAAGAGCGTATTCAGATGTGTGTGAGTAACATTTTAACATGACATGTATACGTAATACAATGATACATAAATTTGAAAACTGCTGGTCTGCGTCTTTCACAGACGCTACACAAAGAGGTGTTCCTTGTAGTACGAGGTCAATTTAACTAAGGCAAATTGATTATACACTGAAGTGATAGGTTAAAGAAGAGCTGCAAAGCTCTTTTTTTTGCAGCAAGTAGAAGATGGTTTCAGGAACTCTAATCATCAGTAGTATAGATCATTGTGACAATCAGGGATGATTAAACTCGAACAATAACAGTACCCAACAATCCAGAAATCTTATTTATAGCGAGTTTTATAAGTCCCAACTTACTGTATAGATGGAGGATTGCTTGCATTACTGGGTGCAGATAATCTCTCATTTACTTCTTATGAACATTGAAAAAAACGAACACATTGATTAAACAATTCATATGAACAAGAAAATACGAAAAATATCTTCGCTGTGCTGTATAAAGAAAGACCAGTTTGAACGGCAAAAAAAATTGGCCGATTGCCATTTCTCTTTACCAGCCTTAAAAGATTTCTGTTAAGATTCAGGAACCAAAACAAGATTCGAGGAAAAAACAGGAAATGCTACTAACCCGGAAAATATTTGAGATTTACGTGTCCTATAAAGAAGCGCTTGACTTATAAGGATTTTACTCATTTCTCAATTACTGAAGCTAGTGTTATTAATTCCTCACATTTGCATGTGAACTATTTTCGTCTCTACTTACCTGCAAAAGGAAACAAATGTAATAGCTTGAATTTCACATTTTACAAATTAATGTGTGTACCGTTCGATAATGTGCTTGTTAATGATTGATATTAAACATTAAAATGATACATCGTAAAAAAAATCAGTGATCTGTTTTTTGACCACGTTTAAGTGAAAACGTTATTTCGTTCCTCAATTTTAGATCCTCAAAAAGCAGTAAAATGTTAAATGACCATAGTTGTATAATATCATTTAGCGAACCTGGAAATTGAAGAAATAGTTCAAGTACTGTAAGTTGACGCGCAGTGAAAGTTTCAAAGGTACTGATTCCCATTTTTTGAAGATTTCGAAGTTTTTATATACATTCCTTAATTTTGGACAGCACTGCACCATAACGCCATTCAATTTTCCACTGATAATCGAATAAATGCACACTGACGAGATAACTCATTCTGTAGCAGTGGAAGTCATAGATATTCAGGTCTTTCGTGTTGATGTTCCAATAACATTGTTACTGGTCTGGATTGCTTACATCTTTTAATTCAAGTGCTTTAGTCCCACCTGTGTCGTATTTTTCTAATGAATCAGAAAGCTTCATCCAATAGTTGGCTTGTCATTCTGTTCTCTGATGAACAATCAGCCCTGCAGTCTCGCTGCTAAACATGGATTAAAATGTGCTCTGTAATTGCAATAAGTTTACATTGATTTCATTCAAGTGTGGGGGTTTCTTTAGAGTATTCTAGGTATAAGGGAGCTGATCTTCAATGAGTACTTATATTTTGCAGTGATACTGGTGATAGTCATGAAAAATACATCTAGTTATGAAAAATACATCACCCAATTCCTAATTTTTTTGCAAAAAATTCTTTTAAACCGTTAATTAACGTCTTAGCAACATGTATTGGACTGATGTTAGTGTTTGTTTCATTACAGTACATCTCTCCAATTTAATTCGCGGACAGACTCTAATTTGCAGATTCACTGCCAGGTTATAATTCGTTCATTTGTTCTAAAACCAGGTTTTGAGTACTGTCTTCCACATGCAATGAACATTAAGCAACAAATAAAGCGCTTTTTATAAATAAAATATTTCATTATCGGTAGCAATTGAATTTTTCATGCTTGATTACGATCAATCGCACTAAGAGCCGTCTGATAAATTGTGTTATCAGATTTGAAATCGCTCAATCACCTCGAGTGAGATTTTTTTATTTTGGGTTTTCTTTGTCACCAAACTCAGTGAAGGCATTCCTGACATCCTCCGTCAGGGCGGAGTTTTGTGAAGAATGATTGGCTACCTTAACATTCCGGCAGGGATCCTCCAGGCATTATATCTGTGTAGCTCTTAACTCTATTGGCTTTATATGAACGCTGAGAAAAGTTGTGTGATTTGTTCCTGTCCCGGCAGAATACGGGATAGGCACGGCGTTCAAGACTCAGGTGCGGTAAATTCCTCGGAGAAATTTGTCCACATTTGATATCCAACTTAGAAATTCTACGCAGCGACCAATTAATGATTTTTGTTTTTAATTATTCTGAAGTCACTTCAAGACCATGCAAGCATGAATAATCAATATTTTATTTCCACTCTCACATTAGAAAGCCCGTGCCTAACACAAAACGAGGTTATCGGATCCAATTTGCAGCTTCATTGAGCCAAATTAGGTTGCTCCTGTTCATGTGAGGAGAAAATTGATTTTGCTTATTAATACAACAAAATTGCCTGAAATACATCATTCGTTATTTTCCTACTGTAAAAAAAACGCAGGAATGTAAGATGAAGAAATGTAACGTGCCGTTAGAAGTCTATCGTATGGCTGCTTTCGCACTGTTAGATCTGAAATCGTATGCACATTTTTCATTCAAATCAAAACAAAATGAACCTTTCTTATTCAAGAGCCTTTAAGCCTCTTATTGTAGACTTGTATTTATGATTTCTAAATTAAAATCAGAGTACAATTTTTCAGAGGTATGCCTGTTATTGAAATTTGTGATACACCTTTGCACTTGATATGAAGGAACATCACAAGTACACGTCGCAAAGTCAGAAATCTTAAGGAAAGTTGAAACATTAAACTCAGCTTCGCAGCGGGCTCAAAATCAAAGTCGCCACAAAAAAAAATTAAAATGAGTCCGAAGCTCGAGTAACCATTTATTCAGAGAAATCTACTAGAAACTTTGTTTCTAAGAGGTTCATCCATAATGAGTTCATGAATAAATAAATGCCGTGGGATGAAGTCTGCTGGGTTTCACAGCATTTCATTGACCTGGAGAACCAAAGAGCCACGCTGTGCTCGTTGCTAAAGGATTTTGAGCAATTTGGAATCGTGGTCCAAAGCTTCAATAAAAATTGACGAAAAACAAAAAACCAAGAAATCAACAATAATTCAGAACAAAAATCCACATTGATTGTTGTTACCTCTGCTCGCCACGTCAGGCAAAAAGTCCCTCTATTCTTCGTTCCACGATACATATTTGTCAATGAAAACACAAGTATTCCCATTTTTTAAACCATTTATCTCCTGGACTACTAAAAATGTCAGTCAATTCGAATGAACCTTGTCCAAGACTTAGCACCACGCTACAAGGCGAAGAAAGCCATTGAAGCTATACAAGAAAACACCTACTTCCGGCTCATGACAGTATGGCATCCAATTCCATATGTTCCACGAATCGTGCAATAATTTTTGACCATGAATTATGTAATTATTGTGTAAATTTAGTAATATTATTCAGTACCGTGAGTCATGTATTTAGTGCGTACCAAGTACCGCATAAATACTGGGTGAGCCGAAAAAAAGGGAACACACCTTTAATTAAAAATCTTGATTGTTTGGCAGATCTTATCATGCCATACCGCACATCATTCGAAAGCCTGTTGATTTGACTTTGAAGATAAAGTTTTGTCATTGTTGTGTACTGTAAAATGGCTTCCCAGCGAGATGAACGAGTGGAGGTGTCTGCACTTCTTCGAGCTGGAATCAAAGTGAGTGAGGTCGCAAATCTGGTCGGAGTATCCCGTACAAACGTCTATGTGATCAGACGTGCTGGCAGTGGTCGAAAAAGTATTGTGGATCTAGACAGTTTGTGGGATGCCATTCAAAGCAGTCCCTTGACGTCCATGAGCTAACACGCCAGGAAGCTTGGGGTTAGAGCTGCCACAGTTGGACGAGCAGTCGCAAAGCTGGGAGGCAAGTCTCTTGTCATTGTTGAAAGGCCGCTGCTCACGCCAGCCATCCGCGCTAAGCGGTTTGAACATTGCCTGAGGCTCATGAATGATATCAAGTCTGCTCCACTTGGTCGGGTGATCATCTTCTCAGATGAGAAAACTTGAACAGTTAACCCGGTGAGAAACATTAAAGCCTGCACATTGAAGCCAAGGTCTGTTGCGTTCGCCACCCAAACATCACCGCCCTTAAAGCATCTGTTGACCAGGAGTGGATGACCATGAACACGGACTACGTTGTCAAGACCTGTAAACCCTTCACGTACAGTCTCGAGGCCATCATCGCTGTGGATGGCAGTTATATTGAATACAATTGAAGATTACACCGGTATTTTTATTGCCTGAGAATGTTGCTCACTTTAGTCAAGGAGTTTATAAGGTACCAAGGGCAGAATCTACATTTAGGGTTTGTTCAGTTTTTTTTCGCCCCACCCATTACGTACTGTGTACCAATTGATGGCTATTGTCCTTCCTGGTTCCTTATATCTTACTACTGCTGTGATGCCTGTGCGTGGTCAATGTGCGATAGCGTGAGACTCGTGTAGCATCGCATGAATGAAGCACTAGTATCTCCCCTACTATGATATTCTAGGTTTCATTATTTTGATGAACTATGTTTGGATGTATTTGAAAGAGGCCAAAATCATAACATTTAATTCTGCAGAAAAAAACAATGCTGTAGGGATATAGAAAACTCGCAAGATTTGAATGATGAGGGGAAGCTTGTTCGCTGAAAATTTTTGAAAGATTATTAAAGATTTAAATGAAGTTGAAACGGGACATACTCAATAAGATACATTAGAGTTTCTAAAATTTCATTCAATACGACAAAATTTCCTTACATTTTCAAGTACTAATATCACGAAATATAATTATGTTCCGGTATGTGTTTTCTCCACTCTTCATTAATACTGAATGAAGCTTTTATCGTCCTGAAACGCTCAGTAGCGAGTGGTCATTCAAGAAATCTTCTTGACTTTTCCGGCAAAACACATCGAAAATAGCAGCAACGTAGCAAACTGGGTCGCTATATAGACTCGTTACCAGTCATCCCTAATCCAAGAAGTTGCCCTTGCGGCACGCGTTGCCTTCCCTAAAGGGGATGCACCTCTTTTTCTCGTAGTTATGCCGAGGCACCTGGAAGCCGCTCTAACTTCTGTCGCCTTCTTAGCTCCCTGTGTCGAAATCTGAACCCTTAAAAACTGTGGCACATCAGGGTTCTTATCGCATTTCTCATGAACAACTACACTTAACTCTTGTTCAACTCTAGCGATATTTTTTTGCTGTGAAAATGAATAGAGTTGAACTTTTCTGATTTATTCTTTACGCTTTACTGTTGATGGCTCAAATCAAGTGGGACTACAGATTACTGTGCGCAATATATTTCACAGGCAGGCTTTTTATTGTGCTACCTGCAACATCTTGCAGGCAATAAGTATAGTACAGTTCGATCAGTATTAAATTTAGATTTCAAATGAAAAGAGACTTTAAGAGAAACGTGAGTTCATGCATTAGCAGAGAGCAACTAATAATTATTCACATCAATTACCTTGTACAACCAAATGAGACATTATGAAAAGTAGTTCCCTCCCTCGGACCCTCGACTGGCGAACTCAATTCAACCTCGGACTTGAACCATAACCAGAATTTGTCTTCACCTAAATCTTGTTAATAATAATAATAATAATAATAATAATAATTGTACTTACAAATACTTGTAAATACAATCAATCTGTTACAGTACTTGACCAGAGTTTAACCTTTAGATTTTGTTTCAGTTGGACAATATAGTACGAATATTATTCGAGTATATAAAATAAAGGAAGAAATAAATATATGTATATAGGGCTAAAGACAAGAAAAAATATAAAATTATATATTAAGGCTTTTAATTCATTTTGGTTGTTAGTATCAGCTGGCACATGCAGTGGAGTTAAGGAGGATGGGGCTACAGCTTCGAAAGTAAATCCCCTTCTATAAAAAGAGCTGACTGCCCATACACGATTGTACGGGACACCCCGACCAGATTTGCGACGTCACTCACTTTGATTCCCGCACGAAGAAGTGCAGACACCTCCACTCGTTTATATTGCTGGGAAGCCATTTTACAGTACAAAACAGTAACAAAACTTCATCAAATTAACAGGATTTCTGATGATATACGGCAAGGTACGATAAGAGTCGCCAAACAATCAAAATTTTTAATTAGAGGTGTGTTCAGTTTTTTTTCGGCCCATCCGGGATGTACTGGCGTATATTCCGTTAAGAGACGAAATTTCAAGAGCAAGTTATTAATCCATGAGATATTTTTGTCAGTTGGTACAGCTACTTTCATAAATACCATAACATTCGTGTTACCTATGCCCTTGAATTATCCCATACGATTAGTGGGAGTTTAGCCTTATTAACTGTTACGATTTGAGAAATACAGCTGTTTGTTAATTTCCTGGAAAGTAGTGCACGAGAAAAAAGCATGATCTTGAAATTGCTATGAACTAACTATGTAATTTGAAAAAAACTCGTACAAGTTAGGGCTGAAGCGGAATGAACACTTGGAAATAAAATTGATTATTATATTGATATTAATTATAAAGTACATGACGTGATCACCCCGAGGATTTACTAAAAAACTGTTCCCTATTCTTTTTTTGTAATTATATTATTTCTCATGTTCCGTTTTATTCTTTGTGGAATTAATTTTTAAACTGTCAGACAATAAAGCGCTTGTTTACTTGTTGCTCATTATTTTCAAGAGGCACTTCGCTCCTTCAAGCCTCGCGTAGCATATTGGCAGAAGTACCCTTTGCTGTGACGTTACAAATGCAGAAATTAATAGCTACTTATATTTTATTGCCTTAATTGTGTTATCCTATTTTCCCTCTTCATATTTGTGCTGAAAAATCTTTCACATTTCCAATGATGGAACGCTTGTGAACGTATTGTGTATGGCGCGCTGCCTAAAATTCTTCATTCCTTCATTTTATCCCAATATATGTATCATCCACCCCAACCTTCAGACTTCCTCAGTGAAACCCACAGGCAGCTCAATTGCACTCTGGTTTGCATTCCCACATCTTAATTCCCTCTGCTCCTGGCCTAGCAGTTTGACATTCTTCAGCACCTCCTAGCTTATAGCTTGTGCTGCAAAGCATCGAACGTTCCTAATTTTAGTGAAAAACTATCTCCCACCACATAACACTACTTCATTCAAAGACACAAGGGATTTTAGGTTGGGAAAGGAGAAGTAGGTTGATTTAATAATTACCACTTGCGTTAGCGTAGAGTAAACCTGTTCGTATCTCCTTCATTGGTTTACGTCCTAGCACTGCCCTCTTCTTCTGGGTGATGATGCAAATGTTTCATAGCATTATTACCCAGTCTTTTAATCCCTGCGTACTGGTTAACGTTTAATAATTTTACCACAGCCCGCTGAGGGAGGGTGGGTGATAATTTTTACGTGCTCGCAGCCGCTCAGCTTCTGGTTAACTTCTCGTCCATGGAAAGTCGCACGATCACGAGAGAAATACATAACAGTAAATAAAATGGAAATAAATTAATATTTGTTGTCTGGCCGGTACCATTTTACCCACGGACTGGTACCGGCCGGTTCATTTTTTTGAAAATAAACTAATCTCATCACCATTGAAAGTTTGCGTTAAACCTACTCGTCAAATTCAATGTCGTTGGTAAATTACTCCATGAATACGTTATCAGCACTGTTATCTAACCTGGTGTACGCAATAAGTAATTTTACTTTTTTACAGCAGCAATCAGGAGTGACATATACACTAAAAACAGCAGAAAATTCACAGCAAGTTGGAAATTCAATTTATACTGCAAATTACAGAACAACTAAGCGTAAGTATTTATAACTGCAATTGGAAACGTTGTAACTGAGTCAGCAGGGTGCGTTTCTATTCCGGAGTATCGGGCATTCTCAAAAGTTTGTCGTAATCCGACTTGTTCATTACTATAGGGGCACGTAATCTAAGCATCTTCTGTACTTGTATTTGTAGGTATGTTTACTAGTGCGATTTGACATTAAACTGTACCAGAATGTGCCTAAATTTCTTTTTGATTGGATGTTGGGTGGTTTACTGCCTGTTTAATACTCCACGTTACATCTTTAGAGCCCTTGTTTTTCAAACAATGAAATGTACCCAGTTGTAACCGAAAAGAAACTAGTACTTAAATAGTTAATAGTTGGACATTGTTATATTTTATTTCATATGTCCTCTGGTTCCGTCCATGGCAAACTGAAGACACTTAGCGAAAGACCTGTAAGAGTCACGAAGGACTATTTGAGGGATTTAGTCTTCTATGTCTTCGAGTGACTAGCTGGGTGTCAATCTCACCAGTCTCAGACCAAGATCAACCATTTTGTCTGCTGTAACACTGAACAAAAGGTTAGTAGCGCGAAGGATTTCAGCTTTTGCAAAACGTTTGTCTACAGTTTTTGCAAATAATAGCTGTTTCTCTGATATGTCTAAGGAGAGATTTTCAAGTCTTTATGGAGAATGGTGGATATGGATCCAACGAATACATGCCCCTCACATGTTAAATTTCTAAGGAATCTCTTTGGATTCCTTTTGAGCTTTTCTGTTGTGGATTTAACCAGTTGTGAGATTCTAGCCACTCCAGAATGACCTTCTCCTTTTCTTTTCGAGGATGTTTAATAAATCCTACCACTTGGTAGTCTTAATTGTCATTCACATTATTTTAACCATTAATATCGTTAATTTATCTCTCCTTTCTTATTTTCTTGGCGTTAGCTACGTTAGAATTTTTTAGCCATGTAACCAAGTACACGCAGTAAACAAGCTCTTCAAACAATGTATTCCTTTTTATTCATTTCTGAGAATATATTAAACGAATCATGTTAAATCAAAATTTGAAGGTTGAAACTCAAATGATTCCTATAGCATTTTGTCATGAACGAACGCCATTGATAACTGAATGATTTAGCTCGCTCCGTCATTATTAAGTACTACAAGGACCTAATATTTGATGTTTTTCCGTTCATTTGAATACATTAAATTCTTAATTACCAATTCATTACATCTTAGCATAAATCGTATTATATATGTGACCTCGTACTTATCGCTTGGTGACCTCGTGTGGTATAAAGTACAACATTTTTCTTTTGGTCATTTCAAAGAGTATAAATCTGTGAACAATTGAAACAACGTATAATATTTTAGGCAACAATATATTTAGATTTGAAGCTGCGCCCTACCATTATAGAACCACGGTTTGGCTAGACACGGTTTGAGTTCTTTCAAATAGGTACTCCGGTTGCCGTATGGGATTCATTCATAGTTTTCTTTATTTAAATGCCTTACATTTTCGAATAAAAGACTCATGCTGAGTTTAAAAAAAAACAACTTGGGAAAAAGTTCAGAGCATGTAATTAATTTTTAGGGATACGTTCACCGTAGCCCTGAACTTGAAAAATCGAAAGAAATTAAGATAGTTAACAAATTAACATATCTTAAACATAGAAAGCGCTCAAAGACTTACATAATATACATACGATATAAGCAAAAGCCATTAATGTGTGACCTTATTTATGCATCATAACGCAGTGAGACATACAGTAGTTTATAGCAGACGAATAACAATAGAAACTCTATTTATAGTTAATCAGAAAGAAAGGTTCTGAGATTCGATATATTTTCGTGGTGTGAGAGGCTCTTCCGTGTCTGGTAATCAGAAACCAGTAATAAGAGATGGCTCTGTATATAGAGATCCGTGTGGCTTGGGCTTAGCAGGCTTCTATTATTTATTCTATTTTGAGAAAAATGGCCGACATATCGATTTGCTGTTGTATTATGATGTCCCAACAAGCACACCATTTTATACTTGAATATTTATTTTCGAGTTCTTAATTGTTTTTACTGCAGAAGAGTGGAAATTCTCTTCATTACATGAGCTACACACTAATACGTATGAACATTTTGACTTTGATTTGAATCTAATATTGAGAGAACTGTATTTACTTACAGGAGTATCTGTGTTAAAATTTAGATAGTGGGGACTAAGTGTATAAGTCTTCATTCGAAAGAAAGATTACCCGTATAATATAAAATTACTATAAAATTTAGGTTTGTTTCAACAAGAGCTACGGAGTTGAAGAATGAGTAAAAGGTTTAGAAAAAAATAGAGTCAGTAGGAACAAATAAAGTAGGATGCATCTAGAAGCTTAGGAGGTTTAGATTTAAGTGTGAGTGTACTATTAAAATAGTGAATACTATTTAGGAAATATTTAGTACCCTCTTGTTAGGAATAAAACCCCAAAAAGTATAAGGTGTCGAGTCTGGGATCAGGTTATGAGACAAGTCACAGTCTGACATCAGGAATTAGAGGGGTAATTGTTTTGAACAAGCTTGCTTTGAGTGCGTCAGCGTGGCTTCCTGGAGGTTTTTGCACCGAATTTCCGATTTTCTGCGGTTGTTTGTGAACTCGTGTAGAACAAGAAGCTCTAAGCTCTTATAACACGTGATATGACAGTGTTCGTATATTGGCATGCTGAAACGATTTGTAACGTAAAAAAGATTCAACAGAGGTGTCTTTTTTGATGTTCCAGAACAGAACTCTACGCTTCGGAGTAAGTTTATGTGTTCTTACAAATCATTGTCCCAACGGCGTTGAAATCTTTTTGAAGTTCAGATTGAGTCGTTGGATGGCTCCTGTTATTTATTTGTGGCAATATCATTTGAAATTTTAGAAAAGCGCCATGTGTGTTGTAGACAACAATTGACTGTTAAAGTTTGAGCTAATGAATCGAGTCACCAGAGGTTGAAATTAATATTTCTAAGTTGATCAAAATTTTCTCAAAGCCGAAACCACAATTATGACGCCCAACAATATGCTATGGTGCGCTTTAACAATTCTTTTGATCTTGATGTAGTATAATTAAGGAATAATATATGGCATTTCTTATCCTCCAGTTATCTAGCAATAAATAAGATCATATGTAGCTGCCAACCAACTGCAAAGCTTTATCTAAAAGGTCACACCAGAAAACATTACACAGCTAGCTATATACAAGCATTACACAGCTAACCATTTACAAGCATTACACAGCTAACCATTTACAAGCATTACACAGCTAACTACAAGCATTACACAGCTAGCTATTACAAGCATTATACAGCTAGCTATTTCCAAACATTACACAGCTAACTATTTACAAACATTACACAAACTCTCGTACTAGCTTTGCATTTAAACGCAGTAGCCTCTATTGTAAAGTATTTAACCATCCAAAGTATAGTATTTTTCTATTTTTTGCTCCCCGAAAGTTAATGATTACATAATAGCCTTAACTAAGCTAGAACGCGTCTGAAGCTTATGATTGTATATTTAAGACGAAACCTTTGATCAGATAAGAAAAAATATAGTAATATAAAAAAAATAATATAGTAATATAAATAATATTACTAATATTGTTCGACGAAAAAAAATTGTAACCAATAACAATGATTTTTTTATTATTAAATAGTCTGTTGTACAATACTAATTGCGTTTATATATAGTTGTAAAATATTTCACAATTTTTTCTTGTTTGAATCATCGATCAATAACCTTATTTTATAACACATAACCGATGCCTAACTTACTTCTTAACCATATCCTTAACATTAATCTAATTATACTCCGAGTGCAAAGGGGAAGATGAGAAACCCAGTCCTCTACAGAAAGGTTTGAAGTTATAAAACTCATGTTGAAAAACTCTCAGTCTTGAATCCATCTCCGATAAATCGAAAGCAATAATAATAGTAGTAAGTAATGCGACACATTAGGGGTTTTGCCTGATATTTCTTGCTTGTTAAGTATCAATATTTAAGTGACTAACTTACTTGAGAATTCTTACAGCATAACATTCTCCTTCCCGTGATGAAAGAGAGTGCGACTGGAGCAGTTTGGTGTCTACTCTTCAGTGAGGGTTGTTGCGTCGTGCGTTAGAGACCTGCATTAAGAAAACAACTAACTCAGTTCGAGCCGATTTCTAACGCAAAGTATAATATTCTAACAACATTTTTTGCTTCACAACATCTGTTATCACATCTTGAATTCTCTTGGTAATTTTTATTTATTCGCACTCATTTGCCGATTTTGGTTTCTATTCTAGTGCTTGTGTAGACATAACATTTTCCTTATCCCTTTGGCTATCGAATGCTGTTATGTTTTTAACAGAAAAATCGTCCAAATGTACTTTCTTCGAAAGTGTCATTAAAGCAACACATACGCTATATTATGCATATTCTTACAGAATTTTAAAATATCCAGCTATACTATTAACCAGAATTTAAATAGTTTTGTAATGTTGGAAAAACTTTCTCCAGATAATTCTCGCCATGTGATGATCTTGTAAATGGACTCCTCGACATGACATGACATCAACTACTCCCAAGCCACTCATTTATCTCTGAGACCTTCGTATCCCATTTCGCGCTTTCGACTGCTCGTAAGTGAAAAGAAATGCAGCCCCTGAGCTTAAATAATAGGCAGGTTCCATTGGAACGAGGTCAGTTCAGCCGTTCCTGGTTGCAGGAAATTGGAGGCTGATTTTGCAGGCTTTTCTCATTCCGTCGTAGTTTCACATAATAAAAAACCTTAATGAAAACCTTTCGAAATTAGTATATGAGATTAGTTTCAAAATTAGATGACATGAACTTTAAATCGTAGACACATTTCAGATTAAAATTCGGTAAAAGATTATGCGCAGACGCTTACTCTCCCTACTTTCGATTAAGACAAAAATTTTTTGTCAATTATTTTTTGCGATTTTTCTATCGTATTTGCAAATGTACACGGTGGGTACGCCGGGTTGCGCGGAAAAATTATAGTTTGAGTTCCTGTGAAAAATATTCGGGATAATTTTGCACAATCTTCCATAGACTCCAAACAGGCCGCTGTGTCGTTTTGGTTGATGGCTGGGCAACTCATGCAGGAAATTCATTTAAATTTCTTCTAATGTATTTTCTTTTAATATTTCCACGTTCATCTAAGGTATATCACTTGAGCAATGTTGTTCAAGCAGTTTTAAAAAATGAATACATGTAAAAAATTTACCGTGATTTTTTCTTAATATTCAAAACATGCGAACATGTCTGTAAAGTTGGTCAAGTTCACAGTGCGTTTATAGTTACTAATTGTTTCTAAAAATAATTACTCATTTCTCCTTTTTTAATAATGGCAGGAGACGAACTAAAATTCTGCACATAATTGCTACATCTTTCAGTAGAATGTATGCTTCTGAAATTACTAGTCTCTTATTATTTGTTCGCATACGAATTGTGTAACAGTGAAT
This sequence comes from Trinorchestia longiramus, assembly GCA_006783055.1. Lineage (NCBI taxonomy): Eukaryota > Metazoa > Arthropoda > Malacostraca > Amphipoda > Talitridae > Trinorchestia > Trinorchestia longiramus. The sequence goes on along the minus strand of VCRD01000001.1, from coordinate 1,206,074 downwards.
TCAGATTGGTGGTTGGTGATTAGCAATAAACAGTGACAACATGGGGAAAATTAAACAATATTAAAATCTATTTACATTGAATTCATACAGAAAACAGACGTTTATAATTCTTATACCAGTTTTCAAACATAGGTTAGCTAGAATACACCATATCATGTTACTAATTTCTCTTATTTTCACAATTTATTTTAAAATATCATTAGGTTCTACGCATAAATTCAGTACCAACATACATCTCCTGTTCACCAAAAGATACTGACACGATCGAGTTTTAACAACCCGCACGTGAAGCACAAAACGCGGTTCTATGCACTGACAACCTGCTGCTTCTTGCATAATACTTAAGTGGTTTTGCATTTTCAATCCACACGAGACCAAGTCAATGTTGCTAAGATTGAGGCGGCGGGTATTCACGAAAGAATAATGAGAACCGATGATCAGGGAGGGATAGTGGCATCCCGTAGGACAAGCCTCTGTTCCTCTTCTCTGCCGTGATCCACCATTCATCTACCCTCCTTCTCAACCTGAAAGAGTAGTCTCCTGAAAACCTTAAATAGGTTCATGGAAAATCATTCGAAATAATGGTCGGAGTGTTCTATTCGATATTTGATTTTATACGTAAGATTTCATACATATAGTCCTCTGCTTGCAAAATGGATTATTGAATATTTCAAGCTCTCCCACTTTTATCTCCGCTTCTTAAACTGCATTTGAGTATAAACAAAAAATCAACTAAGAAAAGTAGAAGTTGATATTACTTATCACGCACAGAAACCTCACCAGTACACTTCAAGTCAAAGCATTAACAACTAGACAAACTCTGATCAATACACACAGTATTTTAAATTCACAGTTTACCTTGAGAGCTTCAGAATATTTTGATGACTATTTCTAGAAGTATTATTGAAATACAAAATCAAATTTACGCAGTTTGCTTGCATTTCGAAGTATCCATACACAGAGTTTAAACAAAAGAAGCGGGCCTAGAAATTTAAAATTCGTCTTCGTGAGACTTGATGCCAAGCATGAAAATTCTTTGGGGCTTCAAAATTATGTTTGTTCAAGATTATCAAAAAAGAGGAACTCAACTTGAAACGACTATAATTTTAATAAATAATTTTGAAACGGTTTGAAAATGCCAGGTTTGAAGCATTTATTAATTTATCACTGGTTAGAGGTTCCAATTGTTTTTCAAAACACCTGGACTGTCGATTGCTTTTGGATGAAGATAGAAGCTTTTTTAATGGAGAGAGTGTCATTGAGTGGCTGAAGCACAAGCCAGACAATTCAATATCATGTTGTCTGAACAAACACAGACGTCACAATTCTTGTTTACGAGTTCATGCTAAGTCTCATGACTTCAATACTCATAATGCACATAGGAGAGTAGTGTAATTCCAATGTACTATTTGCAATTGAAATCAGTGCAACTATTCTATTAGATATTGTGTTGTTGCAAACATACCAAAGTCTGCTTACTCCTACTAAATTTAGAACAAATGATGCGTCTTACGTCCGAACTGGGCAGTTCTGATTATTTCCCCAAAAAATATGACAAGAAAAGGATTATTTCAGTGTGATTGCATTGAATTCATTGTTAATTATTCTTATCTCAAAATATTCTTAACATCAAAAGTTATTTGAAGATCTTGGTCCAAAAATAATTTGCCATTGAATAAAGTTTTGGTTATACTAGGAAAAGTATACTATTTAAGGGCATTATCAGATCCATCATCTCATAACTCTCTTATCAGATCAAGCCTTATTTCTTCACTGAATTAAAACTCCCAAACAAGGGCATTGTATGCTATTTCTGAAAAATTTAATCACATTTAGGTACGGTGAACGTTTCTGTGTACGCAATTTTTTTTCGTTTGTTATATTTCATTGCATCACAGGAGTGGCTCAAGACAACGGACATTTTTTCCCTGAAGACAACTAGCTAAACAAGGTAAATTTCTCTCCCAATACTGACATCTAGTTAGAGCTTGGTATTAAATGTTCTTAAAATTTAATTATTTAACAAATGCTTACATTAATATACTGTTCGTAATAATAATTAAATGCCAAAAACAAAACTTACTAATAACATACAATATACAGACATATTACCCCTACATGGCACATGTAACTTCTACAGGAACACAGCTCGATGGATTTCTAGGTCCACTCGATACTTGTCTTCTAATTTTTCCCGAACGGTTGAGCTTGCCAGTCTATCCAATAAAACATGTTCAGGAAATTCTTAAGTGCAGTTGAGTGAGCCTTAACTAGTGTCAGAGTCCATGTACATTCCCTCACGACCAGAGTTCGCTGCCACTCTGCTGCGGAAATGCTGGTATTTTAACATCATTTGGGAGTTATTTTAAATGTATTTCTGAGCATTTCCGTGAGGGATTAATCCAACGTAGATGTTAATTTTTTTTGGTCTGTAAGATTAATGAGTTAGATAAGCACAGGAAGCCTGAATATCACGAGCCCAGGGTGCGGTTTAAAGCCAGACTCGAATTTTTTCTCATTTCTAATCCTCGCTAGGCATTTCCCTTAGAAAAGAAAAACTATGACAGTCATCTAACGGTCGTCTGCATATATGCCATAACCAAATAAACAACGTCTGATCCCAATATAGTCACGTAGGCACATTTCATAATTTTTGTATAGCCTGTTACATGGTCATAACGCACTCAGTTTCACGATTTAAATTTTCTACAATATTATGCTTGCATTCAGAAATTTGTCGGATGACATTGGTCTCATACGGGAGTGGTTTGCATCATTGAAAAATAACTTCGCTGCCTGATTCATCTTCCTCTTCTTGTCTTGCTGTATTTGCAAACCGGAATGATTTGTTAACATTTTTGGCACTAAACCCTACGGAGCCATATCTCCATGTAGCTTTATGAATTAGATAAAACTCATTGCCGTGTATTAATAACTTATTGCCAATAGCCCATCATATCCTACATAATGTACTCCGGATGAAAGATACGGGGATTATTCTGATTTTTTTTGTTCATGTAAACTATTCTGAAAAAAATCGGTAATATCATGGGTGGGCTCCAGTTGAAGTTGTGGTTGTGAAGCTCATGTTTTTATCATTCTTTCTCTCATAATGCAAGTGAAAATTTTGATTATATGTTATTTGACTTTAATCTCGATGGTGTACATTTTATATTACGATTTTTAATTTCCCCATAATGATATTAGAAGTGAAAACTTCTGTTTCGTAGCACTAGAAAACTGTCATTGGCTTCACAGCATCGAGATTAACCATATATTTTAAAAATAAACATGGATAATAAGGGCCACGCAATGCAATCAATACTCAGATCTAGGAACGAAGATGATACTGTAATTGAGTGATGTTTTCATGGCTCCCAGACTCTCCTCTGCGAAACTTGGTCTAAGGCTTTTAGACTGCAGTAGTGAATGCTCCGTTTGTGAATGCGCACCAGATACCTCCACTTGAGAGAGTGTGCTACTTGTCTTCAGCTCGTAGAGTGTCTTAATCGTCTCCAACTGCACTCAAACATTTCTTTTGTAGTTTTATACTCTTTGATTCTGATGTATATAAACTTAGTATAATAATACCAATTCATTTTTTAGTTTCACTGACAAAGTCCTGTAGGATTTAGTTAGTGCTGCTGAAACAGCCAATTACTGCTGAACGCGTGTCCCATCTGTGCAACAACCTGTAACTGCTTGTAAAGCCACTGCAATTACTGCTCGTATTCGTAGTCACCAGGCGTTTAAATTGCCAGTCAACGCAAAGACGTTTTAGGTGGTGGCGGGGCTTTGAAGGCTTGCCTATTTGCGCTTGACGCTCAAATTACTGATAATTGCAATGGCCAAAATTATATTTTTGGCGTAATATTCCAAGTAATTGCAGTTCATTTGCGTTAGTTGTTCATAGAACCTTTTACTATCGTTGTACAGTGTAATGCTTGACTGTTTTGGCCACAGCAGCTTATAACGAGTGGGATCTGCATATATGATGTAAAAACATGATGCAAATATGATGTGCCTCCTATCCTTAGCATCCGCCGAAATAACATATATGTAACTATACCTTTCGGTAGAGAAAAATCATGATAAATATAAAGTACTCAATTAGTTCAGCTATCACGAAGTCTATGCAACATGCCATTAAGCTCTATGATTGTACGAAGTGCTGAAAATGAATAGAATGAGGAGTTAGGAACGAGCCTTTTGGCCCATTCTTGGATTGAACCCAAGTCCCATGCTGTTATTCCAGCCAAGCGATGGTCATACACAAACTGGCCACCGCGGCAGCGGGTCTCGAACCCGGGTCTTTTCGCATCGCAAGCGAATTCGCTCACCAGTCGATCAATCTGGTGGTGAAGTACTGAAAATGAATAGATTATGAAATGATTATAACTAAATGATGTCAAGGTTGTATCAGCATCTACACATGTTTTTTGCCTGAATTCTGTCTATGTAGTATTCCATCCTTCAGAGTATTTCGAGTAAAATGTATTAAAGCAGGAGAACGTGAGAATGACTCAAATGCACCGCCTCGTCCTTATAAATTTTCACTGGAAACTCTCCTTATGTGGGCTCCCACGCCTCTGTAGTAATGTGACGGCGTGTCGCCTTGATGAAAGAACAAATATCGTTTCCTTCAGATTCTCGTATGACGCCTAAAATGAATGTGTGTAGTGTGTTCTAGTACACCTAACTAGTTACACTTCCTTTTAGGAAAAATAGTCCCACTAGACCACAAGATGGCACTCCACACCATGCCTTGACAAACACTTTGACTTTGCTGAAATGTGTCAACATTCATTTGGCGGACGTTTTATTGGGACCAGGTTGAACGTAATAGAATAGAGGTACTGAAACTTGTACAGATTTAGAATTTACTCTATCATAAAGATTGCCACTATGATTTCACCTAAAAAGTTTAGTTCATTTAATAAAATACAGGCTTATTCTCAAGCTGCTGAATTAGGAAACTCATAAGTACTTTATTTCATTCACGTTATGTTTGAGATTTTTTTATTTTACATCTCTCTTTATGTCAAACACTTCTGTCAACAGAAGACTGAGCTTCAATTGAAAAAACTAATTTTATTTCTCAAAATTTTCGACTTCCTGCTTCTATTTGAGCCGCCACCCATAACAATCGATCATCCTTGTATTCCTGGCTTCACGAGGTGTATGGAGAGTTACAGTCATCGTTGGAGCTGGAGGGGAAACAGTCAGGAAAGTCATGCACGAGAACAGAGTAAATCTTGCCATAGGAAGAAGGTTTCTAGTTTATTTTGAATGGAATTTATTGTTTCTATGGAAATTCATAATGAAATAAATCATAAAATATTATATCTTGAATTTTGCAGTGTCACTAGTTATGGTGTTTCTGAGTTCCTCTCTAAGAGAGCTGGAGTGCTGTCTACCTTGATCAGCATCACTTAATGAATTGGTCATCTTCAGAAGTGTACCTACCTTCAAAAGACAAAAAACCTATGATATTGGAATTTTTTTAGATTTTAGCGTTGAAGTAAGGTAAGCCTTATTTTTACCTTTCTTTTTTCTTCCTATGAAAAAGGTCCGTACATTGACCCTGTCATCATTTTTTTGTTTTTACATACAAGTCGTTATTCGTTTATTCGACAAGTTGTTTGCTGTGGGTTGTCTGTGGGAGATTAGTAAATTGTGCTTGGGAGTCCTTGCTGAACTAAAGTACAGTAGGACTCTGTAATTCGAACACCCATCAACTCGAACACTCCCCAATCTGAACACATTTTCGAACAGATGTCTTCTGCAATCCAAACACGAAAAAATGCCAGCTAAATTACGTCTGCCCGTCATTTTGCCTCGCTCCCGCCAGCTCGCTTGCACTTCGCTGCGAGCGCCTCTCTGCGTTCCGGTTGAAATTTTTTGCATATCTCCTAGAAATAAGCTTTCATTATGGTTCCCTAAAAAATGAAAAAATGACAGTGCAAGTAGTGGAAGGAATTTGATGGGCTATGGTATAGAAATGAAGGAAATGATAGAAAAACGTGATAATTCAGTTCGTGTTTCTAACCTGGTCTTACAGTATGAGATGAATTTTACGATAAGTACATTGTTGGAAGCCCAAAGAAACAATAAAAGATGCTGACCCGGCTAAAAGGGTGTTTGGTATCCAATCTAATACTAAAAATGACCGTCACATGTTTTTATATTTACTAGATCCACGCGTGAAAAATCACGGTTTTTGCTAAATTTTTCATTTTAATTTGCCAGTGGACGCGGGCTTTGCAAAAGAGTTTCCCCATTGATGGATGTGCCTTTGGTATCCACAATACAATGATTTCAATACATGTATACCCTACGAAATTTCATCTTATTTAAATCCGTAAGAGCGTCTATTATACAGAATGGCCCATAGTAAGGTACCTTTTTAAAGGTATTTTCAAAAAAATCACAATTCTGAAAACAATAACTCAATTTCCAAAATCTTTGGCCTTATACTAAGTGGTAGCCAGGTTACTGGTCAGACTAATTTGAAACATTTCTTTTCGCATTATCAATTAAAAAGATCAAAGCACCATGATGAATTTCAACAGAAAAAGGTCCAAAGAAAATTTATATTTCTAAAAATAAACCGATTGTGTATTCTGGATACCATAATGCAAGTAAAAGGGAATTGAATTGCCACAGAAAATAATGCAGTAGAATGATTTCTTGTATTTCTTAAGCTTTATGCTTGTTGCTATCAAAGCTATCGATTAGAAGAGTGTGACACATGGACAGACGGACGAACGCGGCTCTTATTATAGTATAGATTTATTTATTTATATGTCGCGTGCCACGCTCTTAAGAATAGATAGCACTGGCGGGCTTGGTTTCAGTTCACTGGTAAATTAATACACTCATTTTCGCTGTACAAGCGCACCATAATAAGTCACTTTAAAAAAATCATAGAGATCCAGAGCCTTATATACTCGAGTCCGTATCGTGGATAGGGAGTTCGGCGGGGTATAGCATATTACAATATACATACAAAAGCTCGCTGTTGCTTTCAGTAATGCTGAATTTCTGTATCTAGGACATGGCATGAATGGCTATAACTAATTCTATTGTAGCTCAAAAATACTGCATTCTAAGTGTTTATTATACACTAGATTTGCCATTATTTTTGATGGCACGGCTACGCTAGTATAAAATAAAAGGCCTACGCATTTAAAAAGGTTGAATAATCATTATTTCTTTGGATAAATGAGAGATAACTTTAATGATAGTGTTAATGAATCTCTAATATGGGAAAAAGTTAGACACTTGGATGGTGATTTACTAGCCAAAATTCTTGGTTTAGAGGGCACTTTGCATATACTCGTAGATGTCGCATACCTCCACAGACTTCTGAATCTGTTTTTCTAAGTACTCTGTTTTTGTTTCAATCGTGATATCCGTCATTGGACAGCTACGGAAAAAGTAATGAAAACATTCTACATGGTGTCGTGAACAAAATTTGACGTCCTTGTCGTCGAGAATACAACATTTTAGCTCATACCTGCCATCGGTTATTCATAGCGAAATAATTTTAATTTTCTAAAGAGGAAAAGAATTACTCATGGAGTACGAAATAAAACAAGGACAAATATATTTTAATACTCTTACATCAACTGCGAAATATTTTTCATCTAAATTGTTATGAAACTCAAATCCAATGTTTGAGCTTCACCTGACACGAACTTTCAAGCGTGTAAGTGCCTCGCTGTTCGGATCAATAGCGAGAATGTGAAGGGAAATTCGCTAAAAATATATCGTAATCCTAGGTTTCTATGAAATCTTGAACAAGTAAGTAGTTGAAATACTCCTATCTTCTACTGATATATCGTGTCATTTAATCTCTAGTGATGTTTCCATTTTTATAATTTGTAGTTTGAGTTTTAAAATGAATGCTCAATATCAGCTTGAGACGAACATCAGTCAGCAGAGCTGGTTCTCTTCCCTGCAAAGTTGCAGGTTGGGTCCTCTTGTAAATGACGCTGCGGTGGTGGGGCTTACCAAATATTTACTTTTGCTCTGCACAAAATTTCAGAGGCTTTGCCTGAGACTTATGAATCATGCAGGAGTGATCTCTGAGGGTGATGTATATACAGCAAGAGGGTATCACGGTGGTCTTTTTACTCTGACGTGGTTGCCGCCGCGTCCCCTTTGCAAGTTTTAATTCAGTTTTTGCAACTGGCTTGAATTTTGCAGTCATGTTGATGCTCCATCTAGTATTCATGAGTACTGAATTCATTTTCACAGTAAGCCTTTTTTAGCAACTTATACTACGTACCAGTCTCACTCAATGCACAAGATGAATTTCCCAATCTACTATTTATTTAAATTGGTTCATTGACATTAAATCACAAGAATAGTTTTCTCATACTAATTTGTACGCACAGTCTATTTCTCATTCATGACAACTGATTATTTGAATTTATTATACTAGTAAGATTTTTTCTATCCCTAATAGCAGAAGCTTTAAGAATATCGAATAATTTCATTATTAATTTAATATACATATAATTGTGAATTGGAATGGCTGATTAAAAATTTTAATAGATGGTAAAACTCGATTGTGCACAAATAATACGTAATTTGACAATTTTTATAAATAGATGAACGAATGGAAGCTGTCTTAAAAATCCTCCATGAATAATAAAGCCATAACTTATTTTGCAACCATAAAAAACTTTCTGATGTTTTTGTTATCATATGATATACATATGTATGTACTCTCAGTTTATTTGCAGGAGAGCAAAAGAAATTACTGTCAGAAGTCATATCAGGGCAAATGTACGTTGAAAATAGTTAATTTAGTTGGTGGAGATACTACAACGCATATTAAGAGCCAATTCATCACACATTCACGTATTCAGGATGCAAATGAAGAATGAAGCCGCAGTGCCCTTTTCTACTGCAGATGCATAGCTGTTCCTGCATTGCACTTTACCGTTCTGAGTTTGTCATAGCAAAAGCGTGCCTGCACAAGCAAAGCTTTGCCTTGAATGCGGCTTGACATCTGAGCCTGCAGTACACCTGAATTTCCGGGAGCTCATCTTATACATAAAGATACTAAATGAAAATATAATATTAAATTTGTATAAGCAGAAGCATTTCCTCATGCGTTATGGTATGAATAACTACGCAGGGTTGAGCGACTAGCGTTACAACTTTTAGAACCCATGTTTATTAAACGAACATATGTATGAAATAGAATATGACAACAGAAACGTGCTGTGTGGTCCATTCGTGGGCTGCTACCCAGATCCCAAGCCGTCTAAAATTATACCTGAATTCTTGTCATACATTGAGTCAGTATTTTATAACACTGAGGGTTGTCTTACAGATACAACAAAAAAGAAATAGTTGTTGTACACATATGTAATCGTTAGAAATTAACACATTGCATTGATCCAATTCTTTCTTTCTTTCTTTGACATTAGTGTCTCCAAATTTTACTGATGTGTCACTGAAATCTTACTCTCCAGTACAGACCAGATGCTGCAATAGAGAGGATTCAAATCTGGCGATAAAAGAGTGGGAAATGAAGTGAAAATATTGGATGTCAACCACTTTTGTTTTCTAAGCACTATGTAAGGGTCCAAGTCTTATTGAAATGGCCACTGGTGTCTTTTAAAATGTTTTCGAGCCCCAGGCACCAAAGACTGCAAAAAATGTCATTGAGGTATTTTTTGGAGTACTTTGAACCTTTTCTCCTACAAAATAATGGACTTGTCCCAGTTTCCGTGCTCGTGGTCCAAATTATCACTGCCATCGCTCTGTCTTCGAGTGGCTATCCGGGAGTAAATTTCTCCAGTTCCAGACCAAAATTGATCCTTTCATACACAAAATTTTTTCTGGACATAGAATTTATTTTTTTCCCTGAACACGAGATGCGGTAGTGTGCCTTCGCTTCTACGATCGACATGGATTTTAATTCGCGCAACTCGTTTATCTACAGGTTTCACATGTGACAGTGGTTCCTTTTGATGCCTGAGTGCGAGGTATGCAAGTCTGTGTGGATAATAGTGGACATGGTTCGAGTAGATATATTCCCTTCCTATGCAAGATTGTTAAGAGATCTCTTTGTTGTTTTGAGTTTTTTTTGCGGATTTCACGAGTTTTGAGGTTCTGGTAGTTCGAGGATGGCCTTGTCCAAGCTATTCGTGATATGTTCAGTCTCTTTGAACCACTTCAACGTTCCCCACACGTGCATTTTGTTAACTTTTAAGGCTTTAGTAATATCCGTTTGAGATTTTTCAACCCAATGAAACTATAAAATAGCTACTGTTTCATCTAAATATTCAACTACATAATACATATCATGTTTGAGAAAGATATAATGCCTTTAATTCACATAATCCTATGATATATAAAAAATAATAGAATGCTGGTCTGAATATTTCATTTCACACTTAAATGCAACGATAATTATTGAACACCTTGTATACACTACTGGTAATATGTGCAGCATGCATTTAATACTTTCGAGAGTGCAAAAAGAGATTCATGTTTGATTCTGACTAGTAAAGCCACTCAAGGTAGGGTGAAATATCATAGTTTTCAGTATACATTCTAAGACGAATTCCAAAATATGTAGATAGAGGATGGAAGACATCATACCGATGCAATTAGAATAGAATAAGGCAATAGAAACGAGCCGCTTGGCCCATTCTTGGTTCAATACCGAAGTCCCATGCCGTCTGTACCGAAGTCCCATGCCGTCTTGAAGTCCCATGCCGTCTAATACTGCCGCAATTCGATAATACTTTTTTGCAAAACATTATACTGGGATTTGTGCAAAAAAATAAAACTTGAACAATATTCTGGGAAACTCAAAGTTTATGATTGTGAGAATAATTTTACGATTTATATTTATTGATAGGACTGAACTGTGAAAGACAAAGCATATAGTTCTGTAAAATATAACTGGAATCGAGCTCGCAAGGGTTTTCTCCAATTTTCATGGGGTATTTATTTTGCACGTTACTTGATAAACACATTATTCCTCAGTGTTTTTATTATATATTTTTTACACGAATGCACTGCATTTTCAGTTGTGTGCGCTCTGTATTGCAGTGTGAGAGCTTAACTCGCCTATACGTGAAGACCTGCGCCACATGATATCCGATGGTACATGTCGTCCTTGCCCACCAGGTAATTTACGTGATTTTCATCTGCATTCAAGCATCCAACAACATTGTGGTTACAGACATGGTTATGCAATTAAATGATGGAGATGATTTGAAACTGGAGGTTTTTACTCGTTTCTAATTTAGTATCTTGTGTTTTTCATCTAGGGACAACACTCTATATCAAACGTTAATTGTGCAAACTTTTTATTTGTCTCGTCATATTAGTGTAATGGTAATGAAGCACTCAGATATTTTATTCCATTATCTTTCCTCACATTTGAGACGATATTTAACAGCAGCTTCAAATGACGTTCAAAGAAAGTATATGTATTATGAGATTTTCCTTTTCTACTACCTTGAGATTTATAAGTTTAGAACAGCATTTCACTGCTGAATCCCTTGAATGATTTACAAGATTTGATTAGCATTTTAGTCACCTTTGATGAAAATTTTGATGACATTTCTTAATGAATTATTGACGAGTACCCAATTAGCTGAAATTGTTAACCGATTGTAACTGTCGTCTACTATCTTTGTTTCATAACATTTTTTACAAAATATCACTTAGTGTACAAACTTATATTTTAAAAAATGTAACATTTGAATTTACGGTTTCTAGGATCTTTTTGAAATGTGCTCAAGCTGAAATCGTTTATTTATTTAGATTCTTTGTTTTCCAACATTTTATAAGCGTTTTAAACGAAATTACTGTATAGTGATTGTTTACTGAGGCAGTTACCATATTTTGGCTCGTGAATATTTATGAAATGCTATCAAAACTATTTATTATTACTCCAAAATGCAGTCACAAATGCTACCACGCATGAGCACACACACACACCCATAGATGCCCTAGCGTGAGCAAGGTTTTGGGTGACCATAGTTTAGTGTTTTATTCCTGCAATTCACTTAGGACTTCTGCCACTGGACACTAACATGCGCTCGACACGCTACAGTTGCACGCAGCCTTGGCTTAACTAGGGCGTGGAACAACATAAAAAAGCCTGTAAACACAGTGAAAGAAAACTCATAGGACTTGTTGTGTTGGACTTAGATGCGTTAAAGGGCAATCAAAGCCTGTAACGACTGCGAGGCAAAACATATACGACTTAGATGTATTGAAATTCTTTACGCACATCTACCTAAATCCACGTTTGGTTTCGATAATAAAAGAAGTTGAGGTTATTCCCTATAAACAAATTCCATTTCCTTCATGCAATGGGTGCGTCGGTGTGTAAATTGGACATTGCATTGTTAACTCATCGAGTGTACACGCATTAATAAAGGTGATACAAATTTGAGTTCAAATGGTTGGATTTTGAAAACGTTTTATTGGAAAAATGATCCATGAAATGCTGAGTTTGAGGTTGAACCATGTAGTCAAAACCAAAGGGTGCAAAATACAAATGGTAGGTTCCTGGGACACCTATGTATATTTGTATAAACTGGAAATTGCTGTTAATAAGCCAGAGGCCAGGGCTCCAATTTCGATGTCTGTGAAATTGGAGCTATGTAACAGATGAAGCCGGCCACCACAGTCAACAACGCATTCATTAGAGTATCATGTCTCTAATAATGAAAACAGAGCTGAAAATAATGCAAGCCATAATTTGATGGAGTATCAAAAGAGTTAAAATATAAGCCTGGAACCTTTTTATTATTGTTTTGAAAAAACTGTACGTATGAATAATACAATGTCAGTTGTAAAAAGTTATTCATGGACTAGTTAAAAACAAATTAATGTTTTATCTTTATGATTTTATTTAACCTTCTTAAGAACCCATCAATTGTTAGTTTAAATGACAGCTGAGTTCTGTAGTATCTCTATTTTTCAAAAAAAGCAATCACTAAATTCAGATAAATTTAATTATTTCAACCTTCAATAAATGGATGCTGACAAAGAGAATCTACGACACTGTAAGCTTTATAAATACAAAAAAAGGACATCACCAGCACAAGCTGATCGAAACATTCTTTTATCTGTGAAAACAATGCTTTGATTGTTCAAAAATAGCAGTTTATTAATTTTTTTCCGCAGGATTTTGATCTGAAGGATGGTTCACGTTCAGGAAGACTAAAGTCAATTGATGAGGAAGCCAGTAAAAATGCAAAAGAGGCCAATCCAAAGCCCACCAGTAGTGAATTAGTTTAACTGTTCAATACAACTTAAACGGACATGATGTCAATCCTTCATGAATTGCGGAAGATTTCAATACCGGAGCAATGGGTTTCTTATAATTTGAATGATGCTAACCGCAAGCAAAAATTAACTGTCTACACATTTTTACTTTTAATTAAACGTAGGGATCTATTTTTGGAAATAATTGCTTGGGCAGGTAAAAATGGGTTCTTAATAACAATAGTCAACGCAAAAAACAGTGGCTGAGTAAAAATAACAGTCCACAGCCAGTTCTGAGGTGAGGACAACATTCAAGCGAGATCATGCTGTGTATACGACGGGCCATGAGTGATCTTGTGGTTCTCCATGAGCTATACAATTCAAACCAAACAATGATATCTGCAAAACACTGCTCAAAACTTGAAGATCTAAGAACTGCCTTATCGAAAAAAATAGCATTGCTGAATTGGCAAGGTATTGGAGTTCAGCATGACAATGCTAAACCTCACTCAGCGACAGTCACTGAGGAAAAATTGATGAACATAAATTGAAAAGTGCTATCTCACTCACGCTATTCACCTGACATCGTTCCATCTGATTACTCTCTTTTTAGGTCTTAAGAATATCACTAAAGTAATACAATTTATTAAAATTTTGTGCATCGAAAAATATATCTGTTTTTTTTTTCTCTTTATAACTCAAATATTTTCTGAAAGAAGCAACGAAATCTTAGTGAAACGAAAGAGAAGTGTGTTTGAAAATGAAGAAAACTATTGCCAATATTAAAAATTAGAAATTTGCAATTTTTCGAGCTGATGATGTGTTTATTTTTCATCCTAACAGCCTTCGGCGCCAAAGGAAGATATAAAATAAAAATGGACCGTTAGGAGATGAAATATCTTCGGTAAAAATATGAGTTTTCTGGGTATATTTATTAGAAGCCGATGGATAAGTGCCAGAAAACTTCTCTGACAGTTTAGGTGGTTGCTACGCTTGAAAAATTAGTTTAAATTGAAAGATTGTGTTGAAATCAGGATGTAATTTGGCTTGACTAAACAAGATATCTGATAATGTAGTTTATAGTTAATATTATTTCATGATAATTTTTCTTTTGATATAACCAGGATTTTTTATTTATTCACATATTTCTTGGGCATTTAAAAGCGAAAGAATTACTAAAATATCTTTAATTCTTGAGAATAATTCCATATTGCTCATTTAATTCTAATGTGAAGACAAGCTATCTTCCGAGATTTCAGATATTTTATTATTGATTGCATTAGAGGCGTGAGTTTTGCACAGCTTTGACGTCATAGCTTCCAGATGACCACATGAAACCCTTACGATGGAACAGTAAAGCTGACGCAAAACCATAAGTCTATTCACGCGCTGTAGTTCACATTTGTACAGTCTAAATGTAAATATTTGCTTCTAGAAGTTTTTCCAAATATATGTTCTTCACTGAATTCTATGTAACGTAGGAGTTTAGTGAGTTTGTATATTAACAAGCATATATATAGTAGTATGAAAAACTCATTTCCTCTTCAGATTGCGAGTGTTAAATATTTTTATGTATTTTGAATGCCTAAACTTTTAGGTTTTTCGTTTCTAACAGAACTCCTGATGAAGGTGAACTACGAAACGTTTCAGAGTGTAAACATATTCAGTTCCCTGATTTCTTCATCTCTTTTGCATTATTTTTTTCAAGGATTGCTGCTGGAATCTAAGTGGATTCATTATTTCTGCTCATTACCTCATGAAAGTTTGTAAGGCTCTGGGAAGACGCCGACTGCAAGAAGTTTTGGCATTGTTTCTTCCAAAACTCTCATGTGCCGCATACTTTTGCGCTGTTTCACTCTCATTAACATTTAAAATTGATTTCATAAACTCATAACATGCATACAGAGCTTATAATTGTTGGTAGTAACAGCTATATAGTCAGTACAAGTATTTTTCGAATTCATTGTTAACATCTTAAAATAATGTGCATTGAAAAAATGGAACACTTTCCCGTAGATTAATGTACGTATATACGTGTATGTTTCAGAAACTGTCAGTCAAAGTCAAACTTTCAATTTTGCGAACATGAATTTCAATTTGTCTGCGAGACACAACAGTGAGAACGTTATAAACTGAGAGTATACTTGCCTAATCTACAAGGATGAAATTCAAAAAAGTTCGAATATTATTTTTGAGGGAAATTTAGCACGAGAGAGAGTGCGTGTAAACTAGATGATTGCTTAATGTGTTATACTGTGAGCATCAACTTAACCTGATAAAATATGAGGAACGAAGAAGTTTTATTTGCTTCTCAGTAAAACAACAATGAAATGTGAACTACTGGAATTTGTTCTCTGGTCCCAATCAGAAAGTTTGAATTGCCGTGTTGTTCCAATGATAAGTGGTTGACAACTTCAATCATTGCTTGTATCATTTATTTTAATGCAGTTAAACTTTTCATCGTTTTAAGTTGATTTTATGTTTCGAACAGAGGATTATTAAGGAAAAACCGAAGTTTTTCAAAAGTTACATGAAAGCTAACTTCAGAATCGATACTCCCCTGCATGGATGGGCATGCCTTGCAGTCGGCCCTCAGCCAAAGTGCGCGCGCAGTTCACATGTTTGGAGATAACTGGCACAACTATTATCTACAACTGGTAATGCTGTTTTTTTAACAGTTATTTTCAACCAAAGAAACCTAGAAAATGAAACCTAAATCCGTCGTCCTCAATTTCTTACATTTTTTTGTAGACTGACCTAATGAAAAAAAGAACTACCCAAGATACACTGCTTAAGATGAAAAATGTTTCCCCGTTTTTACGAAGAAAGAAAGTCATCTGCAGATCTCAAAATAAATGACAAGGATTCATGAGTTTGACTAAACGCTAATTTCCCAATAAATTATTCATTTGTGCTGATAGCATATGTTCAGTTAAATTTTTTTTTGTTTATTTTTATTTTTATGTTAGTGTCTTATGAAGCAACACACTTTTTCCGGCAGTTCTTTCTTTACTTGCGGCTTACCTGGATTTTCTTGGTATCTACAATACTAACACTGTAGGTGGTTCAGTGTTTTCTTAAAATTTTCATCGCCATTGCTTGTTGATAGCCGTGATCTTTAGAGCCGTTATTTTGAGTGGTATTTGACAGTTAAGGCGGTTGTTGGACTGATAACAATTTGGGCTTAGTAAAAAATTGGGGCACAATCTGCACTGTCTAAGCAGGCGCACACACACACTTATGTACACCTCTCGAGCTGCGTACTCATCCATATGGTTAATTGGATATATCAAAAAGTGATGTTATGCACAAATGAAAACACAGTAGTGTGCACAGCTATATACACTTCCATTTTTAAATTCTATTGGTTGTTGATCACCCAGATCGCCTATCACTTCAAAAACGTAAGGACTATTTAAACCGTTTTTTCCACTTCTCTATTTGTATGTTTCTCTTTCATTTCTATGTTTAAACTTTCTGCAAGTTCAAGTTAGGCTCTTGCTCTTCCACGTCAAGTTTTGGGCGAAATTCAATCCAAAGTATGTATGTTCTAAATGTTCTCGATCACGGCAATTCGACGATGATATAAATACTAAACAGAACACAGTGATTTGCGAGCACACTGACTTAACTTTAAAGTAATAAATAATTGAGACTGTTCAGTAGAGTTCTATGTGAAGTTATGACAAGAGGCCTCATTCTGTCATTTCATTTCGAACTTATCATTCTTATTAACTTTTTATATCACAACTCAAATGAAGGGAAGAGTTGATTACGATGATACTGGCAATGCACCGAAAATTTGTTTCACCTCATATTTTACGATTCATTTTTAGGGACACTGAGTCCCAATTTTGAAGTCTAAGTAACATGAATGTTTGGAAAATGCACAGATATAAGGTCAAAATTTAACAGTAGTAAATTTTAAGCGATTTAAAATGTTTAAACATTTTATCAGTCTTCATACACAAACACCGTCGGTTTTATGAAGGTTTACGGGTAAATCGAGAGCTGTAATGAATAAATATTTCGGAAACGATGGGTGCTACTAAAAAATACACAGTAGTACTCTATAGAATGAGCATATAGGGATACAAGATTATCATCTCTCTGAAATGAGACTCATTCAAATACGTAAAACTACGAGTGCCTTAGTCAGACCATTGGCTGTAAAAAATTTTCCTGACTGAAACACTGAGCAAGGATGGTTTCATGTGCCTGACAGTCTTAATCATCGGCAAGAAAATATTTTGCGCTCCTCTATGCACACACAAAAGTTTTTGCTTCCCGGATTTTTAGAGGATAAATGCATGTAAACTAATCGTGTTCCCTTGAACTCATGACAATACAAAGTCCTGAATATTCACGGTTCATAGTTGCTTTGAAGAGCACTGAGCCATAATGTCCTGCACGCACAGTCATTAGAAAAGTTACTGAGGAATGTAAGGCTAACCTCCAAAGGAAACATTTAGCTTCTTTTTTACAGAAATTT
Source organism: Trinorchestia longiramus (assembly GCA_006783055.1). Lineage (NCBI taxonomy): Eukaryota > Metazoa > Arthropoda > Malacostraca > Amphipoda > Talitridae > Trinorchestia > Trinorchestia longiramus. The sequence continues at coordinate 1,188,325 of VCRD01000001.1, read as the reverse complement.
ACTTTTTAAACAAACTTATCCTACACATCTTTTTCAAAGTTGAAAATTTGAATTAATAACCATGCAGTTGCGGATGTATGGTATATGAAGTTTAATTGCTGCTGTAAATGAATTTCAATCCTTTGCATTAACAATCCATTTTCAATCTTTTTTTTCAATCCTTCGCATAAACGAAACCAAATACAAATTCATATTCTCCTTTACTGGTTTATAATTGTTTGGTAAAACCAAGCATCTATTTTTATGGGCTAAAGTTTTCTGAACCTGCCATGCAGACTGAGTTATTATGCTGAAAACATGAGAGGCCGCTCTTGAGGTTCGTACAGAAGTCTCAGATCAAAATCCTCGTCACGTGCCAAAGTTGGGAGTAAGTCACGAATTATTTGGACGCAATCAACTTGGTGCGTGCGTCGCCCATTGCTGCTTTCTGAATTTATTGTGTCGCTGAACTGAGAACTGAGATATTTTTCCGTGGAAATTTCACGCAGCACCTGCTTGAAAGAAGAGGATGCATATCATTGACGATATACATTCATTCATGATTTACGTTGAAGTATTAGGTACTAATTTATTTTGGAATTGATTTCCAAATCTTTTATTTTAGATACTTAGATTGAGAATTTCACTTTATGTTCTGTAAATGAACTAATATCATTGAAGTTAACACAATGGTTTTTCGATTCCTGACTTAACAGAAATTCCCCAAGTTTTAAAAACAACAAGGACAAGGAAATTTGGCGTACATTTCTAAGCCAAGGAAAATATCATGCAATTTCCTGAACCTGCCAGCTGTACACTTAAAAATATTTTCATTTTTCGAAAATGATGAGTGTTAGAGGTGCTAGGTGAGCCTACACTTTGGTTTGTTTTGAAAGGCGCGATCGCTCAATTTATGAGAGCTCACACTAGAGGTCGTAAATTGTCGTCCAAGGCGTCATTGAAGTCTGAAATCTCTCTCTCAGAGTCGCAGGATTGATGGTCTCACAAATGATGAAGAAATGCTCGTGTTGCAGGATGTGAATGCATCATTGCGCTTGGCTGCATGATGGATCGCCTGATCTTGAAACGAGTTTTCATTGTTGTGCAATTTAGTCATGGCAGCTGTGAGGCTGAATGCTGAATTCAATTTTTTGAAATGAGAAGAAGGTTCTCATTCAGCAGGGCGGAGGTAAATGACCGTATGAAAATGAGTTCCCCAAAAGAAATAAATAGAAGCAACTAAGAAGGTTTGAAGTTCCGTATTGAACATCTAAAAATGCTCTCTACTAATTTCAATCCACTACTTCTACATAATTTCCTGACGAATAAAATTCAAAACGTTTTATTTAAAACAGTGGAATCTACATCAATCGTTGAAATTCACTGAATTAAGGGAGTAACTTTATGAACGCTTGTTTGAAACAGTGATGAATGGTTCCTCATTTTTAATATGCTGTTCAGCAGGAGATCGGTATAAAATTAAATCGTTATTCAGGTAAGGAAAATGAAAGAAAATAATGTTATTTTATTAAATTAATTTAATACCTGAAGCATTCTACTCTGCTAATGTTTATGATACAAGTATGAAACCCTCAGTACTAGGAAACGCATGATCGGGATACTCTCAGTTTTGTGGCGTGTTTCTACGAAAATAATTTTTTCAACTATCAAAAGAGAAATGGCGAAGAAAAGCTTCCTGAGTCGACAGGTGAACTAATAAAATGTGACACAACGTTAATCAATATGCAAATGAAAGATTTTCACCATCATCTTTATCTAGAACTACGTTTGGTAGTTCTTGGGTGGTACTTAAAATGCTTAAATGGTACTTAAAATGCCATCATTGATATTTCTAATCAGTGCATGCTTATCGTGCGACGAACTTTCATTCTCTGCGTTTGGTGTGCTCTGATTTTTCAAAACCTAGCAAGGTGTTAACATAAAGAACTCTAAAGAAAGAGATTTCAGGATTCTCGCTTTCGAGGTTCTTGTGTCCACATAATAACACGACACTGAAAATTAATTTGCAAACTGAAACGAGGGTTCAAATCTGCTGTCAGGAGTTGATCCATCCTGAAGTAACTAGAATTGTCACATAAATATTAATTTGTCAATGTAAGCAATCAAAATATGAATGATTTATGCAGTTTTTACCAGTGAAGCTGATATTTCAGTTTAACACGTTGAGTGCGATACGACCCACCGGTGGGTCACTCAGGTTAGGTTCTGTAATATTTTCAAAGCTTTCTAATGACTGTGTGTACAAAGTAAAGATTTGCACCGGCTAAATAATCGCATTCAACGTGTTAAAATGTGTGAGATATTACAGAGAACAGATTCTGCGAAAGTGGTCAGCTATTTTTTAGAATACTGAGTGTAATACTTAACTAGGCATTTGGAATTTGACTTCAGGTTAACCCTGAAGAGGTTATTTTCAAGCTAAAAACTGTTTTCTGAACTGTGGGCTGGGCACTGTCCTGCTGGAACCAGAGAAATACGTCTTCAGGATCTTGAAAAATATTTTCAAGTACGGGGACAATGCCATGGACTGATAGAAATCTTGTTTTCCTGCTCGGGTCATTTCTAGAAATGAGGACGTCCTGTAACCGCTGAGATCTCCAGATCTGGCTCTCTTTGATTTGTTTATATGGGATTGTGTGAAGAAATAGGTTTTCAGCGTAAATACAGATAGTATCACTGACATGAAGGAGAAAGCGAGGGAAGTCATCGAAGCTAGACGCAGTTAAACTCTACGGAACGATTGCGATGATTTCGATCGCCGGTTATCCCGTTGCATTGAAGCCAAGTGAGCTAAGTTTTAAATTTTTTGCATAAGTAAATGAATTTTTACTTTCTCAGCTTTTCGATGGAGGTTGTATTTATTTCTTCCACTGAACAGAAGATAAGTTATTGCAAATTTAGGAGTATATACATACATTTTTTTGACCACCCTGAAGTGTCACGCCATTATTTATGCCCTGCATTCGGCACACAATTACCAATATTTTTGAGAGTGCTTTCTTAATTGTTCTTGAAATGGTACGATACAGTTTCAATAAAATTTGATAATTAGTCTTAGGGTGAACCATTAGTAAAAAGCAGCAAAGACTTGGTCTGAGGACAGAGCTGGGCATTCCTGTCGTTGAAGAAACAGTGAGATGAGGTATTGAATTTCATACCTTACGTCTCGAGAAACACGTCGAATTGTAAAACGATATCCTTCGGACAGACTCGAGAAAAATTGAATTATGTTTGCTTAACCCAGTTTGTCATGACTCTTGCAAAACCAATACCAATATCAATAAGAATGTTATCCCTCCTGTGTAACAATACAATGAGGGATTTTTCTCTTTTTAAGGTATAGTCAATTAGTAACAGTGAAGGAAATTATGCATTTGGTAGCCTTCATACATATAAGTACAAAAAGAAACGTTTATGCATAGAAGTTTGAATTTTGATAAGGACTGATCTTTCATTAAGGTAATGATGTGAAGAACACTGAGTTAGATGCCTGTATATGGCGCGGTCAAAAGTATGCATGATACGTAGTGTGTCTCGAACGACCTAAGAAAGTGCTACACTCGAATCCAAAAGAAAACATTTGGAGAGGCCCAATGAATATCATTGCTATGAAAGCGAATAACAATGCAGATAAATGTCTGCTATAGACGTCAAATGAAGATTGTTGTTCTGGTAAAAAGGTACAGGTAAAAAAGTGATTTCTATCGTTTTAGAAGAAGTTTCAGTAATCGAGTGATATTACACTATGACTTAGCTTTAAAAAATGAATTAACTTACTTTCTAGGATTAGAATATATACTACAATAAGAGGAAAAGAGAGCCGTTATTTTCTCAACAAATGACGCTTCCGTACATAAAAATGACATTTCGCAATACTAACAAGTAAAAATAAATACCCAAATCACAAACTAACAGTTACAAATAACATGCATCTGACTCTCATATGAATAATAAAGACGTCCCAGATACTTGTTATCACTGTGTTTCTTATGTAGACTATTTTTTATGATGTTATTTATGAAAAGGGCAATTCATGACATGTGATCAGTCATTTATTCAGATTATTTAAACATGTTTTCCAGATTTAAAGAGTATTTCGTAAGTTTGGAACCAAGTTATCTGTACATAACGCAAATGAACTGACTAAAGTTCAAGAATTATTTTCTTGCTTGTTTGAACTCGTTAGAGGTTATTTTGTTAACTTCTGAACTTGGTCTAGACTTTGAACTGAAGTCAACTCTAGTTCAGTGTGATTCAGTGCTCCGAATTACAAGATGAACGCTAGAACTTCACATCAGTTCGTTTGAAACAAGCGAAGTGTTTGCCGCCTGAAAATTAATTTGATGAAAGTTGGTTCTGTTAAGAGTTAAATTCAGATACAAATTGAAGTCTAAAGTAGGCCGTGCTTACGACGAAGCTGCGAAGAATGCTTTATACAACCTCAGTTGCATCGCAGGCATCTCGAATATTAATTTCGTTTACATTGATAACATTCAGGAGAAGAGCGCAACATGGATTTGAACGTTGGAGTCCTACTACAGTTATTGTTCATCGTTATTTTAGAGGAGTGATTTAATAGAAAGCACAGCGTCATTGCAAAAAATTCCTCTTATTCCCGTTTAGGATCTACACCATCTTCAGGCGGGCTGTGGTTTGAGCGCCTCCCATAAATTAAAATGTTGATCTCACTAGAAAATTATTTTATATTAGATATTCATCACCAAATAACGACATACTTCTCAATTCTCACGATATCAAAAAGTGGGCGCAGAACTGTATACAGGGATATCAAACATTTCCAGGAGACCCAGTGCATAAAGTCGTAACAGGATTGGTCGTCCAAGAACTGCAATGGCTAAAAATGTAAAGAAAAATATTGCATCAAAGATTGTAAGAATTCCACGAAGATCAATGAGAAGCATGGTTGCACATCTCGAAGTATCCAGAGAGTCATTTCGCCGGGTGGTAAAACGAGACACGGGACTTCAATCTCTCAAGCTGAGAACTGATCACAGCCTGACTAAGGCCACAATGGAAAAAAGACTAGCAAGATGTCGTACGTTACTTCGTCGGGTCACAATCCAGAGCCATAACTGTTCTTTTCATAAATGAGGTAGTTTTTACGGTTCAACAAATTTTGAAACGCCAAAACAATAGACGTCTAGTAAGAAACACTGCATCAATACCTGAAAACATTAGAAACGTTCGGCGAATTCAAAAACCTATTTCTGTCATGGTCTAAGTAGGAGTCCCATCAAATGGAAAAAAAACCCTTGTTTTTGTTGCAGAAGGAGTCAATCAATGCACAAAATTATGATGAGCATATCCTGGAGCCAGTGGTAAAGACCTTGAACGAAAACCTGTTCTGAAAAGCAGAATTCCTCTTTAAATTAGATGAAGCAGCTGCTCTCTCCTCTAACAGGACTCAGAGTTGGCTCAGGAACAATGTCCTAACTTTTCAAACAAAGGGTAATGGCACCTTTTTAGCCCAAACCTCTATGCAGTGGACTTCTGTTTGTGGTCTGCAATGGAGAGAAAAGTTTGCACATAAGCTCATTCGTCAGTGAAAGAGTTAGAACAATCTTTGTAGCGCAAATGGGCCAAGTTACCTCAAAAGATACTACGTGCCGTTGTTGAGACATTTCCAAAGAGAGTAAAAGTACTTCTGATAAAACGAATATAAAGTTTTCTATAGCTATTTACATGCAATATATTTGTAGATTTTACCATCATGCATGCGTTACTTTTCATGTAATTTTTGCAGTTATGTATGGATTTCCATAAAACAATATATGTGTCAAACCGTTTGTGTCACCCGGAATGGCACCTTATAACGAATTGAAGCCATTGACAACGTTACCACGTTATATAAAAGGGCTTAAAGGCACCGTAATTTGTATAATGTTCGTAATGAGCACAAATTAAGGACACAAAATCTCTACCTTCTCAAAAACTGCAGCCGACCTCTATGCAGATTAACTTAGATTAATGCTTTGGGCAGCGGCCGTATTTTGCCGTGCGACCGTCAGTCGGCGATGGTCTTTAGAACTTTTTTATTTCTTCCTTTGTTAGAACGCATAACGTGCACTAAGAAAAGAAAACATTGCTTCACACATGCACAAGATCAGCACTGCGTGTGCCACAGTACTGGCTCTCTAGCGTGTGCTGGCTCTCTAGTGTGTACTGGCTTTCTAGTGTGTACTGGCTCTCTAGTGTGTACTGGCTCTCTAGTGTGAGCTTAACATTAAACTGCTCTTCGTAAAAGTGAGTTGATTACACTAGTCGTGAATTCATGTTTCTGGAATAAATACCATAGAATACAATCGAGTTTGACGTACGAATAAATCCTTTATTCCGTCATTAGAGTTAAGTCCTATGATATTTTCTGTTTAGCATTCGTTACTATACGTACGAGTACTGCAGTGAAGAATTGATAATTTTCACGTCAAACGATAAAATAGGATTGACTTTATCGCACGGTGTCCCTTACGCTTTCATCTTAGTTATGAGGATAAACGTCTCACAAGATGGAAGGTTTTTACAGAATTAAATGGTACCCAGCCCCCTCGTCACCAATCCATACTGGCAAGCGATGCCATCCATATCCAGTGCTAACATTGAGCGTGTCAGCAAGAAGAAAACACTGGACGTCAGGAAATGTCCGTTAAACTTTCGCTGTTATGCGATCTCTCCTTCTTGAAGCACTCATGTCTGAAAATTCAAATAAATGTTTCTTTTCTCACTTTTTGAGCATTCGTAAAACAATTTTTGTGGTTTTAGAGTTTTTAGCCTCCCAAGATGATGTACTAGTTATAAAATTATCGGAAATTTTTATTTGGAGATGTCAGATATCATCTTCTTCATCAAGACTTTCAACACGCTTCAGAAAGGAGCTGCCATTATTGAATGAATTACAAAGTAAATATTTAACTTTGTTATCCATCTCTTTATCAAAAAAATTGTCGTCTTAACTTGCTTTACAGATCTGTGTACGAAAACAATCTAGCGTTCCTCCAGCAGGTACCAAGAATGAAAATCTGGTGGCGTTTTAGTTTTGTTTATGCTTCTAGTTCCGTGTAGAGCATATTTTTTCCTCAAGAATTGATGAAGTCGCTAAGCGAGCGCTTTAGCTTGATCGCCAGGTAGATTCTCCACACAACAATGGTGAAATAAAAATGCTCAAAGTTTTCCTTTATATGGGTATGACATTAAAGCACTGCATAACTACGTGAATAATCATGCTCAACGATATGAACAGTGATACTTTTTACCAGACCAGGTACTTTTTACCAGACACCTTATAACAGATAATGACTAAAGATCTAAATAGTAGAATAGCAATTGTAGAGTTGCGTAAGTCAGGAAAGTCACCGAGGGACATTGCCAAATTACTATATGAGAACAGAACACTGGTTTGGGGAACACTCAACACGTTTCCTGCGATGGGACCAACCGGTGGGTCATTTAGGTTAGGTTTTGTAATTTTTTCCAAGTCTTTTAGTGATTATGTGTACAACGTAAAGATTTTCACCGGCACGTGATAAACGATTCAAAGAGACTGGGAAGGTAGCTAATAGGCCAGGGCAAGGTCGCCCTCGAACAGCTCGAACATCAAAATTGGTAAAATTCACCAGGGAGAAGCTGAGGAGCTGAGGAGGAATGGGTAGAAATCCCCCAAACAATCATTCGTGACTCATGTCAAACAATCTCTAAACGTTTGCAACAGATTATCGATGCAAATGAAAAGTATATTGAATAAATTACAGATATTCGGAAACATTAATGGTTTAATAACATGCTTAGTTTAGTTTGATTTGTACAATTTGATATAATTAATAAATGTGGGCAAAAAAAGTTGTAACGCAAATGTTTGAACACCCTGTACATATGTATGTAACATTTAACCTGTTGTTTTCATGACATTATTTTTTGTCACTTTGTATGATGACTTATATGCTCCAATATCTTGAGCTTTGAAGGTTAAGAATTAGCTTTAAGGGAAAGCAGGTCTCGCCGATGAACATCGGCCAGTATTTTTAAAATGGTTGCTTGTGACTGGTATTATAGGACTTTTCAAAATGAGCAAAATTACCATTTCCACTCTAAGTTGAATGAATATATGAGCAAGCCCGATATTATAGATGTCATGATATTACTAAGTAACGTAAATTCATCTAACGCTTGTTTATTACTTCATAAATACCTTGTATATTGATTTCATGTTACAAGTGTACGCATGCGTGGAACAGATTGCTTGAATCTTTTCCAACATATCTATTAATATCTTTTTTCGTTCAAAATGTTCATATGCTTATTGTTGGAACATCTATTATAACCATCAGAATCGAAAATTTTTACAATAGTATAAATACGATTACATTTTATTTTTCATGCATGATACTTAATATTTCTCAAATGTATCCTAAAAAATTCTCTATATTTTCTTAGGAATCGCTCAAATACAGTGAAAATGTTATACACTTTTTCTTCGATGCTGGGATTTTTTAAAGTAGGAGCGGTAAGGATGAGGGAGGTCATATAATGCACACAGGCTCATCACTCTAGTGTCTACTGCTACCAAAGAAGAGGCTTAGCAGGCTCAGCTTGCCAGCTCCATGTCTAATAAATGATGCCATGAAAACGGGTGCGTTGTGGATAGAGCATTTACGGGTTGAAATTCTTCTTTGAACTATACGTTCCAGTTATTTTGGATTCTCAAGAAATTTCCTTGTTAAGGATACAAATGCTACTGAATTTCCATTCATGAATAACAACTGAAGGAAAGCACCAGTACATTTTCTGTCAAGATAGCGTGGGAGAAGACTAGCGCTGTCGAACTATCACTTTCATCCTATCTTGGGCATGAAATTTTTAGCTAAGGCTTCTGAGTTAATTTTTAGAAAGAAATGTAATAGTTTTTTAATCAATGTAATTAAGGTCGGGAATACAGAAGAGTACGAATACTATGCTCCTGGTATGCCGTTAATTCCTTTTTTTTGGGAAGGGGGAAAAATTTAAGCAGTGTAAATCCATCTTAACGAAAGCGTATAGCCATACACTAATTCGAAGTGAAAGTGTCAAATATAATACATAAAGAACTTAGTAGTTGATGAATTATAATTTCTGGCAGGATGTCAACATGGATGAGAGTTAATTGTTCAACAAAAAAAAATTAGCTAGAGTTAAGAGGTTAGCATATTCCACTTTACTTGCATACCTGCACCTGTGATCTAATGTTTTATATCTGTTTTTGTTTTGAGGTTACAAATAGGAATTTTATAACATGATAAAATGTTCATATTGTCTAGGATTGATGTTATTGAGGAGCACTAAGTTGTTATTGCTGCTTGGACATCAATTGCTAAGTGCAAAATACGAGTAGTTATTTTATCTTCCCAAGTCGAGGTTGAGGAAAGTTCAACAGAGGCAACATCTTTCCGCCCTACTCATTAAGGAACAATGCAAGAAATCAAATCATAAATTGTTTGAGGCAACATCCGTAGCTTATCAACCTGCTTGAACGATACTTCAAGTTCATTTGTCCGATGGTAGGCAAATTTTCAAACATTAGCACAAGTATGAGCTCATGAGGAGTCTTGACTCTAACTTTATAGCTGGCAGTTACTCCTAGAACTCAGAATAACTGTCAAACTTGACAAAGAGCGTCTAGAATGCAGAAACTGACTGATTTTTCATACTTCACACCTTTTTCATGAAATGGAGGAAAATTTCTACCAGATTACATGCAGGGTCAAAAAGCCTCTCCCTGTTAGAATGTGCCTCCCCCTGGCTAAAATTTTATTTTTTTTTGTTTAAAAACATAAATGAATCTGTATTCGCAAAAAATCTGAAGATTGTAAATGATATAGATAGCTTTGTTGAGCCTTCATATCCTGTCAACCTTTAGTCAAATTTATGTGTGCCCAAGTATAATATGAAGTGCGTGGAGCATCTACAGTAGGAAAAAAACGAAGTAGAATTTCAAAAAAGTTGCTCAATTAAATTGTTTAGATGTAAACATCCGATATATTTAAAGTTTGAGGCGCAAGGAAGTTTTAAAATTCAGTTCAGAAATTCGCATGAAATGAAATCTGTCTCAAAATGTGAATTGGATTGTAAATGCTTTGACACGCTCAAATGTTTCGGTTTTGTCTGTTCAGCTTAATTCCTTACTTGTGGTTTCAAAATCCATGAAAAACAGCTTTGTATAAAATATTTTTAGTTTTCTTGCTTTCTTGAATGGATCACAACATTGCTTCCAATTTGTCGATTTCGTGCGAGAGAAATTGTCCTATTCTTCTTTTCTCGTTGTCTACTTTCAACATCTATCAACATTCATCAACGTTGCTCGTCTTGTCTCTGTTGACATATGACGAAGTACTAAAATTAACATAGCAATTTATGATTTAAAAGTTATTGCGATGCTATTTTAATTTAAAGTTGTCTCTAACCAAAATGTGTTATTTATTATTCAATATCTTTTCAAAAAGCATAATGCTAACTCAAACGTTTGTTTCTTAATTCGAACTGTATAAGAATATATACCCTCAATGTTAGTACAAGAAGGTTTCAGACAAAAATTTGATTCTGAGCCAAAAATTAAGCCGGTACGCTATCGGCTAATTGGCGCATGCAAGCGAAGTAATAAAAAAGGTCCCTGATAAGCTTAAATTACAATAAAAATTTGTAAAAAATAAACCAGGGTTGGCTTTAAATTTCTTGCATAGCGTTCCTGCTCTGTCGAAACTTTGTGCCGATGAATTCTGGTAAGCCAGTCGTTGCTGTCCGCAGCCGTGAAGCTCCACGAAACGTAGAAAATAAGCCAGGACCAGCTGCAAGCGAGTGTCTCCCATTCCTATTTCAAATTCTACAGTATATGCGAATGCGAAGGTTGATAGCTATCATAGAATATGAACTTCTAGTGTAGGGAGTAATATTCCGGATACTTAATTACGGCTTTAAAATAGTCCACATCTATTCAAACCCAACAAACAACACGTACATATGCACCTTAAAAACAAATTTAGTGATCAAATAAACGTTCGAACTCGTATATATGAAAATGTTAATTGTCAAATTACGCTTTAAGGTCATTTTGGGGTGGTTCTTTTTTGCTCATTACAGTGGGTTGAGTCACGCAATTGTGCAAAATAATTTTTGGATATTTTTAAGATGTTTCACAGCTTTTATGCTTTATTTATATGGACGCTGTTTGAGATGGTATGCGTAAATATTGTGAATATTGAAAGTTTTCGTGCTATTTCAAATTATGGTGGATTTGTGATTCAACGTTAATTTTCCCTTGGAATTAATTTCACACTCTAACTAAGATTTAAAGAAGCAACAAACTCATCCATTAAGTTGGTCCAAAATGCAAGTACTGGCAAAAGTCTATACATCGTGATAATACATAAAAGTTAGGAGGCAGAATAATGAACTAGAAAAAATTGCAATGCATTTTTTACGGTGATTTAGCATTTATTCCTACCAAAATACTTAACTAGTGTTCACCTTATGCGATAAACTGACGTCCATAAATATAAAGCTTAATATGAAAACTATCTCACAAATTTTCAACTACATTCAAATTCATTGAAAACAAAGGTCAGCTTATTTAGCAAGCATTTTAAAATCCCATTTAGAAACAATTACATCTTGATCTTCTTGCGACTGTGACATGGAATTGAATCATGAAATTCCACAAATTTCTGGTTACTGTTGAACGACAGAGGCTTACTCTTGAACAACGGCCGTAGACTCTTTCTGTTAATCGACATAAACATCTACTATTAGCTACATAACTTCCGGTACTCTAAAAGCTTTAACCAGTTCAGTACCAACAATTCCTACCTAAAGCATGAAAAGGACTTGATAACAAAAATACAGGCAAACTTGCATTCCATTTCTCAAATGGCATAACGTTTGGACACATCTGTACATAAAATATAGAATTTCAATAAGAATTGTTTGAATTCCCTATCATTTTTTGACGTCTCCCATATTTGCGGTTGTCAACCAGCTCGTCAAATATTCAAGTCAAGGTCTGCCAGTTGAGGAGTCCTCGAAAATAATGCTGCTTCTGGAGGATATGAGCAGGAAATAAAGTTAGAGGCATGAAAACAGATATACTGCATTCAAAAATCGCATTATAAAATTGAAGAAAATGTGCCGTTAACTGGTCATTTCAATCTGGATTGCTATTTGTCTCACTCAGCAACTGTGGAGTGATAATTTAGAAATATTTGCCGCAACATTTTTAAATTGGCCTCAAGATGCTAGATTGAATCCTGTTTCAAACAATAAAACTTATTTAATTTAAATTCGAATAATGTGCGCAAGAAGTGTATATGTGACCATTAATAGTATCTTTTACTGCTAACTTATACTATTTTAACAGTGGACTAGTGCTGGACGAAACATCAAAATAAATATATAAATAAATATAAAAAACGCACAACGGTCATTCTTAGCATTAGATTTTGAATCCCTAATCATTAAAAATGAAAACGATTGATTTGAAAGTGTTATTCGTTTTTGTATGATAAGGAAGAGCTACATTTATTTGTTTGTTTTCCAGATATGTATTTAATTATATGTTTACGTACCGTATTAAATCTTCATCGTCATATATATCCTTCAAATTTATGGCTGATGATGACTATTACCAACCGAAATGTTCTACATTATAAAATTTTGTTCACATGTTCTCATTTGCAATATTCAAATTTCTGTCTTATTTCGTATAGCAAAGTGCAGCTGGCAAATTAGGACAGTGCTTCCTGGAGATTGCAGAAGTTAAGGTCGCAATATTGATCAGGAGTAGAGGCTCTCTCAGCTGAATCATCGCTTCCGACCGCCGATCAGCCCGCATCCGGCCTTGACTACTCTCGCAGTCAGTTGCTATTAACGCTTTGGTCCTCTTAAAGGGGGCATTGGGACTCAAATACTTTCAAGAAATTGCATTACGATCAAAAACTACCTCTGCATATTTTTCCACTGCGTTCTTACGAATCTGAATTCTTCAAAGTTAATTTCAGAAAAGATGCGCACTCCTTTTGTTCAAATTTTCTCGATCGTCTCTAGTTAATCTCTTTTACTGTATAACACATTAAGTACGAGCTGAATTTTTATTGCAATACTAGTCTGCCCATATGGAACGCTGTGTCTCGCTAGATTATAACGAGATTGAAATTTGAATAATTATAATTATATTATTCTAACAATAATAATTGTTAGAATAATTTTCCCATGAAAACCTAGAATTCCACGTTCCTTTGGATTCTTAAAGTTCTGAATAGTTTTAATAATGAATATAACTATTAAAACTGTTCAATTCTTAGAATTTTAACCAGGCTGTTAAATACACTCATACCTCGGTTTTACGGACCTCGATTTAACGGATTTTGGAACCTACGGATAAATTCTGGAGCTTCCAATTTTATTTGAAAGTCGGATTTTATTTGAAAGTAGGTATAATTTTATATTAAAAACGTTGAATTTACTTTATTATGTTATTTATTTACAGTGTATAGGTATTTTTCAGTGTCAGATTGGACGGTGTGCTTGATTAATAGTACAGTTCTTTCTCTTTCGTAATGTTATTGTTGATATTAGTCACTCGTTCTGTTCCGCGTACAGATCCGTCGGGAGCTTCGGACAATCGTGACTATCGGACCAGAGTTCTCCCTTTTTGTCCGTAAAACCGAGGTATGAGTGTACGTTATTAAGGTTGTGCGTACCGGGACTGTTCAGATTTGAGTCATTAGGGCGAAACAATGCAAACTGAATGGTATCGACAATATTATCGACAGGAAGTATGCCATACAAGAAGACCCTTTAAAGAACAGCTTACCTCTGCACAAAAGATGCTGCAAGTTTATTATTTGACGACCAAACGCACAGAAGGCCTTTGCTTTGATACAGCCCATTACGTTGAGAGAAGGTTTGGAAAAAAATGGGCATAAAAATGATAAAAATCCCATTAGATGGTCTAAATTAAATTTCCGTTTTTAACATGTGATTTGATTGTTATTTACTGAATACTTTTTCAAATACCGCATCATCTTTTAAATGGCAAGTGCTCCTTCTGCTAAGAGGAGAAGAAAATTGAACGAAAAAGGATAAGTTTCTCAGCAAAAATGGGAATTAATGTTTTTGTAAAAGTGTAAATGCAAAGATACAAAGCTTAACTTCCGACAACAGCAGTGCTGCACCAAAAGTATTCATCTTGGAATGACGCTATAACGCGAACAATTGACCTTATGATCAACACGAAATCTCAATTCGTGTCTCAAGTTTCACAGAATTGAAGGCTAATTTGAGGTATCAACGTGCAATACATGTTTTAGAAAAATTGCAAAAAGAAATGTTTTTGAGTTATAGCAAGTTGTGAACTCAGTCGAATGAACACCATGAGGGGGAAATCTTACAATAAAGGAGATTTTGTGAAGCTTTGTCTTGTACAGGGCAGGGCATAAATATTGTTCAAACTAAGAACTTTCTTGAAAAAAGACATTCATTTCCAAGTCTGACTTTAATAAATAGTAAGTAATCTGCTAACATACTTGTACAAGAAAAATTATTCAAAATGCTTTAGGAAAGTCTTTAATGGCCGAACGGACTGCTTCCAAGAGTATTTTCTCGCAGCATTCATTCAATTTTAATTACAGAACTTTTTCAATTGTTGTTCTCTTCATCAACATTCTGTTAATTTTGAGCTTTTTCCCAAGTCTGAATATTTTGACTGACCTCAGTCCTCGTCCATGCTTCCTTATAATGAACTTTCGCATCAATTTTACAGACATTGTCAATGGTTAATGGCTGATTGTTCTGCAAACAAATGACGTATGTCCTTGATAATTATTTAACAAAATTACATTGGGTAATATTTACAAAACAATAGTTATTAAAATTCATTTAACAACATGTAACAGGAATTATGCCCCACCCTGTAAAAACAGCTCAAATTGTGTGTATGGGGAAAGAACACTTATACTAATATAATCCTTTACCCATGAACAATCCATGAACAGACTAATGCAATGTCAAGTGATTAGAAAAAACAGTTGAATACAAGAGCGTCAAGGTATGTACATTTTACTATTGCCAGTGTATATAATGTTGCCATCATATTCTCACTATTCCACATGGAGCACCAATCATGGGAGACTTCAATCTGCCTCATATAAACTGAACTACTCCGAGTTGAACACCTGGACCTAAACTTATCGATCTGATAAATACTAAACAAATTCCCTACAGCAGCATGTCAACGAACCGATAAGACAAAACAATATTCTTGACCTCGTCATGACGAAACCTGGCCTCAAAATAGTTTAATAAGAAGTTACGGACAAGATCCGTGATCACCACATGATAGACTTAGCGCTCCAAGTCCACCACCCTAACGATAGGACTCAACTCAAAATCTTACTATACTGCAAACGAGCTAACTTTGAACGAATGAAACAGGTGCTCTGCAGATTTGACTACGAAGTGCCAATGAGAAACAAAAATGTCCGGGAATGTTACATGATACATGGAAAAAACAATCTCCACAGAACACCACATTCCAACAAATCAACTGAGACTTGCCAATGATCCTTTTTGGTATCACAAAAAATTACGTACCTTATAAATGCCAAGCAACAGTCATACAAAAGACTTAAAGGATACGAAATAGAACCCTATCGTTAAAAATACATGTGGACTTGCAGAGTTGTTAAACAAACGATAAGACATGTAAAACAAAAGGAAAAATTGCCGTGGCAGCACAAGCATAGACCAAGCTGATGAGCTTCTATAAATACGTAAATGACAGATGACTCAGAAAAGAGACTTTTGGACCACTAATTGACTTTGATGGCTCACGCAACCCCACACCTTGAACGCTGAAGAAATCCTGACACACGGCATACTCACAACGCATAGAAGAGGTAGAAAAAGAGCTCATATTTCCGAACCCATGTACAGTGATACGCATAAATTTTGAACACATAGTAAATTATGCAATTTTTCTAAAAATTATGAGTTGTGTGACTTGAAACTTGGTCAAAACACTAGAAAAAACTATGTTCTTCAACGCTACGAGGAGAGTAAAAAAGATTAAGCATAGTATATTTTATTGGCAAATTTCTGAAATAACTCTATACAAAAGTTGTGAATACATTTACTAATACTTTGTTCCATTGCCTTTATTTTGCTTCACTACTTCGAGTCAACTTCCATAGGTTGAAACCAGCTTCATAACAAATCAGGTGTAGTCTTTGTTCACTTTTCTTTACAAAAACACTCAGGCTGCTTCATATTCTGAGGGTTCCTTCGGTGGAATCTCAACTTCATTTCTTTCCATAGGTTCTCAATCGGAGTGAGGTCAGGTGATATACTTGGCCATGCCAATGTCTCGAATCCATTTTCCTCATATTACTTTTTAGTTACTTTGACATTATGCTTTGGATCTTTGTCTTGCTGAAAGAAAAACTCGCTTCTAAGACCCAATGATCTGAAAGATTTGTTGAGATTGCTCTCTAATATTCCACGATGCTTAGAACATCATACCTTCTATTACGTCCATTTCACCAGTGCCATTAGAAGCAAAACATCCCTGCACCATAATGCCGCCACCTCCAAATTTTACTGTGGGGATGGTATTAGTTAGTTTATGAGTATCTCCTTTCTTTCTCCAAACATGAGTTGAAATGTTTCGCCCAAATAACTCAATTTTGGTTTCATCACACCATAATACATTATCCTAAAATTCAGATGATTTATTCTGGTACTTTTCAGCTCATTTCAAGCGTGATATAAAGTGTTTCCTTTTCAATAGAGGAGTTTTCCTAGGAGAGCTTCTGTCCAGACCGTCATGGTGTGTGATCCTACAAAGTGTACATTGGCTCACCTCAATCCTTGCTTGCTGTAAGTCCTTCTGAATCCCTCCAAGAGATGCGAAAGGGCTCTGCTTTACTTTCCGGACTGTCTATCTAGTAAAATTATTTTCAATTAATTATGGCCGTCCAGTTTTTTGAAAGTCACGAATTACACCAAACTTCTCCCATTTACGAACAATGACTCCAGTGGTGCTGATAGGAATATTTAACTGGCTTCATAGTTTACGGCAGCTACATCCTTCTTTATGTTTCTTAATTATCATTTCCCTAACACTGTTTGAAATATTTTTATCAGTTTTCATTGCCTCAATGTCAAAAAGTCATAGAAGTTTATGTTCAATGTTATCTTCAGGTATTAAAAGAATGTGAAGTGTTATGATCAGTTGAACAGCTGTCTTGTTCACTCTTGAAAAGCAGTTGTCCTGTTGAAAAACTTAAACCAAATCATTTGCATCAATTGGCGTAACACGGAAGGAAAGTCTCATAAGAATGAACATGTTCAAAACTTTCGCATACGGCCATTTTACAAATTTGTTAATGAATTATACAATACTAAACCTTTTTTATTATCTTCGTAGCATTGAGGAACAAAGTTTTTTCTAATGTTCTGACCAAGTTTCATGTCAAATAATCCCATAATTTTTGAAAAATCTTTTAATTTACTATGTGTTCAAGACTTTTGCTTGTCATTGTAAATTACCTGGACCCGGCAAATTAAATTTAGTGTGACTTCTTTTGAATTGAACTTTACTCATTTTGAACTGAACTTAACTTATTTTTAATTCAACTTTCCTTATCTTGAATTGAATTTTATTTATTTTGAATAGAACTTTACTTATTTTGAATTGAATTTAACTCATATTGAATTGAATTTGACTTATTTTAAATTGAAATTAAATGGTGCATCATGCGTCACAAGCAGGAGAAATTCAAGTGCAGCTTGGAGACTAGAACCAGGGACCTATAGTAGGTATAGGCATTTAACTTTTCGAATACAATGGAAGTAAATAACGACTTGCTCAGCTTGTCTCAAACAAATTTTAATTCATACTCATTGAGTTACTCCTCACCACAGAAATCTTTAGTAAAAGGTGAAAGATTTATGTGTTCTGAAGGAAAACCAAAAACAATTAACCCAATTTTTCTAGTTAGGAGGTATGGCGAGGTAGACAATAAAGCAAAGGATTTTTACTGGATAAAATTTTAATTTAAGCCCCGATGTTTATTGCTTGAAAAGTTGTGTGGCTGCATGGCAACGCACGTCCATGTATGACCGGAAAGACCGTTGTAGCTATTAACTAATAAGGTTTTGTGATAGTAGAATACGTGTACATATAGTGCCTATAGCCCACATTGCAAGCTGGACTTTCATCCTTTGGAACTGATCTTAGGGTCTTCTCAAGGCAGTTGTTTTGTTACGCAAACCAAACTGTTCAAAATGCTGTAGACGATAAACTGGAGTTTTTCTTGATGGTGGGAATATAATTATAAGCTCGTGGACTTTAGGACCAACTGCATCAAAAAGAAAGTAGACGATGTACAAAAAGACACTCTTGTTCAACGCCTGATTTTGCATTATTATTTAGCAAAATTAGGTTTGCAAATAATTTTTTGCTTTTCCTCGCTCACACATGAATTTTATCCTACATATATAGCGAATATAATGTCATTCTGAAGCTTATATTAATTGTTAATATGCTCCTTCTGCTTACCCTCCTGTTTAACTTCATAAAAGTAACCTATGAATTCAAGAAGATTGGCTTAAAAGACTATAGATAGGTTGAACTTACATTCATTTGATGATAGGGTTCGAAAAATAAACTAATCTAATTTTTTTCTTTTCAGGATAGTCACGAGCCTAGGAACCCAAGTCTTTCCCCAGCACGCTAAGGAACGTTGGAATCCGAAACGTTGGAATTACTCCTCCTAAACAACGCAGCTGTGAATTAATGTCTTGACAACAAAATTTCCACGAGTGGTAAAATAAACAGAAATCAGTACGAGTAGGTCATCAATTTTTCCTCCTGAATAGGCGTATTTGTGAAGTGTGTCAGAAGTAGTTAAACTAAAGAGAACCTTCTAGTCTCTGTGGGATGTTTAAACTTCATGTTCTGACAAGACGAAGCAAATTCCAATGAAGGTCAGGGAACTTTGTGAAGTGAGTTACTGAGAATTTATATATAATTAAGAATATAAATACTAAACACTTTGACGCTCTTCACGATGAAATATAACTGCTCAGCAAATGTGGGAAGTTAAACTGATGGTTTTCAGTCTTGATTTTGTAACAATAATATGTAGAAAAATGTAAATCACATCAGCCATGCCTTTCAGTAACTGTAATACCGTGATATATTATTGTTAATGTGTAAATTCAGTCAACATTCGGTTTTTATTTAATCTCGTTCCAATGCTAGCAATAATTAGGATATCAAAGCGTCAAAGGAAACCAGGGTTAGATCAACATCTTGCACGTAGAATTTCAGTTAAACCTTAGAAAACTTTAAAACCCTATTATATAAACCTGTTCCTAAAATTCCTGCTAAGTATGCTAAAACTAGTATGCTTGTATTTTATTCGTGTATTTATTAAGGGTGTCTGTTTCGATTATTGAGAATAGTTATAAATAGTAGTGATCTCATGGGACCTTCGAGCAGTATGGGTGGTAACCCAGAATTTGTTATTGACGATGCTTGTTTTGAGCATTTTAGTGCCGTGAGTGATAAAAACAATTCCACTAAAATTGAGGATTCTTCAACTGTTCGGAACGGCGCTTCATTTGCTTCAGCAGCCGAAAAAATGCACTCGACAGCTCAGCACAGACGCCAATGTTCGACCACTGACCTCCGTAAACTGTCCACTTCTGAAGCTATTTCGACACGAACTGAGCAGCCTTCGAAGACATTCGAGTCTAAAGCTTTCGTTCCTTCCAGAAAAGTTATGAAGTCTGGTGGGCTCACATCGTCGCACGTTCGTGATTCAATTTCACATTTTGAAAAATCGGTGGGCGACTCCATAAGCAACATAGAAGTGTCTCGGACTTTTTTGAGTTTGCCAACTACCGACAGGCATTTAGAGGGTGATAGATCTTCTCAGCTACACATATTTACTCAGCAAAGAAGTTTAGATTATGGCATCAATCAGTCATGCTTATCCATAGACCCTAGACGATCTTTTACAAATTTCGTATTTGAACCGAAGCTGTATTTTGACTCAGATTATCAGAGCAAAGTTAAAGCTGTTAAAAGTTTATATAATTTTCCCAAGCTTCCCAAAACAATAATAATACCTCCATCAAAAAGTCAAAAGTTCCGGTCTTCAACTGTAGAAAATATGGGAAAGTTTATTCCAGGAAGTGATAAACAGTGGGAAAATCACAACATGAATTTATCTGACACCGATGCCACACATGCGCACAATACCTACCAGTACGATATTTATAGCCAACCCAATCAGTTCATCAATGAAAGTAACAAATTTTACAGCATTCTATCTCCAATGTCGGATTCTTCACCAACTGACCAGTCTGCTCGATGCATTACTGATGAAACTGGATTGGATTCATCCATTCTCTCGGCAGAATCCTTGCAATCATTAGCCATGCCTACCACCCACAGTCTTTCTTATCATCAGTTACCCAAAGACGACAAATGTGCTGCCGTTTGTTCGACAGATAAAATTTTATCAAATGTTAGCAACTCTGGCACTCTCCCTGTTCAACGCCGCAAGAAAGCGGTAAAGGTATCTATTACTCCAGAAGTTGGATTTTACTCTCAGACTTCTTCCGCCTCTGCTCTCAAGAGGTTGAAAGCCAATAACGGTTATGGAAACGAAAAAGCTTCAATAATTGGAGCGTCTCAAACGCAGGAAAAGTACCAAAAAATAGGAATGACTGAAAAAGAGGAGCTCGAGCTGTACGACAGAACTATCGACGTAGAGGCCAGGGGAGCTGCTGTCTACAGGTCCTCTATTACCAAGTCCACTCGCACCATCTTCAACAGAATCTTTGAGTGAGTATGAGCGTTTTGACAGTTTTGCTGCTTAGAAACATAGTGCTGAAATTTGAGCTTAACTTTCTATGTATTTCTCATCTTGGTTCTGCACTGAACTTTAGTTCTCAGGAAAAAGATACACTGCCAATGCTTTTCAGTCAGCTATTTCAGCTGTGGCGTTCAAAACTTTCTGTTATGAGTTTGAAATTATAATACATTAGGTAAGCCTCCTACTCCTGTGCGCAAGACAAGTTTGAATGTCAATTTAAAGCTTTGTTAGTTTGAATATCCCACTTGAGTTATTAACTCATAGGTTTTACACATCCACTGATTAATCTAACTGATTTTTTCAGCCTTGTAAGCTTTGGATCATGAAGCTAGGACGTTTTTTCCATTTATCTTATAATCACATGATCGCTTGCAAGCTCTTTATTACGGACAATAATTTTTTCATGACGTTTGAACAGGTTAGAGAACTATACTGCTCCTGCTACTCAAATGCGCTTTCAGAATTTACTCAAATCATGTCCTTATTGATGTTCCTAACGTTTTAAATAATTCAAAATATTACACGACAAATGGAGGGATTATGTGGGGCTAGGAAATTACAACATTTGAGCAGTACTAAGACAAACGTTCAAGAAAGCAACATTCAAACGGGATGAATTGAATTATAATATCTATTGTAAAACTACAATTGTTGAAGATAGGATTTAGATTGAAATAAAAGAATGCATTCTTCCGTAGCGATTCATCACTAATTTTACTCTGCAATGACTTTTCAGTTTGCTCTAGAGATTCTAGTGTAAGTTAGGAGCAAAGTTCAGCTGTGGGCTATTCAAAATCTCAACATTAAAGCAAAACGTCCTATAATAACCAAATTATTCATTAAATCAATCATTTGATTTGAATACGTTCTCATAACTTTTAAACAAATTATGTACCTACAATGATTTACAGATATAAACGATATAATGATTTATAATCTTTGTGAGTGAACGACGTATCACGGAATAAGTTACGTGAGTCTTCAGAAGAATCGGACTCATAATCACTATTTAAAGTGATCCAGTGAAGCAGAGCTTGCAACCGCCGTGGAGATGCAGCGGTTTTAGTAGTAGAAGCGAGAACAACTTGCGGTTACACCACTTCTTGAGCTCTCTTTGGCCAGAAGGATTCAGACAATGCAACATCGAGTTGGATTGTTTTTTCGAGGTATTTGAAAAAGGTAAACTATAGTGCAGAAAAAGTATCTTAAAATTACTTGTGATAGTATGTATTTAAAAGGTTTTTTGACTCTGCTTTGCATTAGACTTATTTATAAAAACTAAAGGTATTGTGAATGTACATTTTTCTTAAAGCATTAAGACATGCTGAACTTGATCCTTGTTGATGTCTAGTTTCATTGAAGGTAGTATATCAATTAAGTGGCTCATTCATATCGGTCATATTCTTCTTGTAGTTCGTTTCCAACATAATTTTTTCAATATAGACTGCTGATTTTTCAGAATAGCGAATGAGACAATTTGTACTTTACCACATTTTATAATGTATCAGCACACAGGGGAAAGCTAGTGCATGCAAACACAATGTGTAAGCTAAAGCAAGAAAAAATAATATGAAACAAATTTGAATCATGAATTTTGATAAATTTAGCGATCGTAGAAGCTCCTGTTCAGAAATTTTACCTTATGGCTTCTACTAGGAGGACAGATGGGTAAAAGATGATAACTAGAACACTAGTTAAATTAGGATACAAGTATTACAATAGCATTAGGAGTCGATCCATCGTGACACTTGTTGAAATACTGGTGATAAATGTTCATACTTATGAATCATCAGTAATTGTTCACAGAAAACTAACTCCAGCTCTTTTATAGACGACAACCAGAGGTACTAGCTTCCAGCTGTTCATTCTAATAATCACCGCAGTTGCTTATTTCTTTTGAAAATTGACCACCGGTAAGAACAGCGTAGGTCTTATACGTCATTTTACGCACTCTGCACCAATTTCT
Organism: Trinorchestia longiramus; assembly: GCA_006783055.1. NCBI lineage: Eukaryota > Metazoa > Arthropoda > Malacostraca > Amphipoda > Talitridae > Trinorchestia > Trinorchestia longiramus. Next base: position 1,165,432 of record VCRD01000001.1, on the reverse strand, counting down.
ATACCTAGGAACTCTGTATCTCAAGGTATTTCATTGTGAGAAGATGTTCACTATTAAAGAACAACAATTTAATAAAAGAATAGCCTCGAATTTTCACATGCCCAGATAATTTTTCCAGGTGATACTACAATTCGAGGAAATAATTGGACAAAGAATATTTTCGTACGATGTGGTTACCCAGATAATCGCTGCATCCCCTGTATGGTTGACTATAATGGTAGTCAGAGCATATTGAAAGTTTTCTTCTGTGAGCTTCCAGACGTATAATCACCATGTAGTGGGAAGATAGGAGAGATTTGATGCATGGGAAAATAAGTCTCAATATTTCAAATCCATGTACCATTCATTGTATCCTGCATTTAGGTCTGGTCTCCGATGAATGTGTACGTCGGTTGGTAAGAATGTCCTAGTGCGTGCACTTCCATGGTCATGCAGTTTATGAAACGTACGCTGAACACTTAATTATCCGACTCAGTTTCATTGTGGTTGTTTTAGCCCTGCTGTCACTCAAGTCCATCAATCTGACGGTTTCTTGAACAAGATATTTTTCCTATTAGCGTCTTCTGTCGAGGTAGTTTTCTTTGTTTAAGTTCTCTTATTATTTATGAAAATTTAGCATTCTTATGGGGATCAAATGTGTTTTGTACGACGGTACCACTTAAAACACTGTACCACTTATTTTGTATGATAAAAACTACAGCCAAGCAAGCTCTTACAATCTGTTCTTTTACATTTGTGAGGGGAAGAACTTTCTCTGGCACCAACATGTGCTAATAAAAGTGTTTCAATTATTTTATTTTTCAATCCCAATTTGAAAGAGAAAAAAATCACTACACATCTAACGAACTTCGGCGACGCTCGCCGTTCTTTGAACAGCTATAGTTGTGGAGTATTTTCTCATTAAGTTGGCTACCTCTGCAGCCCACCAGCCATCCAACGCAGAATAATTCGAGAAAACTCGCAGCACCGCAGCAGGACCCTGATTGCCTCCGACATTTCGCTACACCGCTACTAAAACTCAGCGCTTCATTGGGCCCAGACTTTACTGCTGAAATTACTGCTTGTGCTGCTACAGCCCAAATGATGGAATCACTGAATATATCTTTACTGCTAAGATTAGAGTTAAATGTAGAATTAATTTCAATGTTGCTGTGTTATTAATTTGAGAGGAAAACATTCTAATTCCTTTCATATTGATTTCCTCATCAATTTGAACGAGAAACTCAAAATTACTTGAGTGAGAAGAGTATCAGAACGTACATTCATTCGCCTAATAATACTTGAACTGCTTTGAGTTGTATATCTTGAAAAATAGAGTTAATAAACAAAATCTAATGTCATATTCATGTTTTTTGACTCAAACTTAGGACACTTACACCATTTTGAGAAAGAAAAAATCTTAGAGTACACTTATGCAGACCAGTGCAGTTGGAACACAAAGTTCATTACCACACAACTTTTTGGACTCTCGTGCTCAGACGATGGAAATTTTAAAAGTTTTCTCAAGTTCATCGAAAAATTTATAATTTTGGTATTTTCAGTCGTGAAATTATTTAGCATGCAACTAAAAAGATAGATCTAATTATTTTATTGATCTAAGTTAATGTTTTTATATTTTTCAACGTTTTTACACCACTACTTGTTACAAAATATACATCCTCAGTACCTAGGTTGGAGGGACGCTGCTATGAAGTATAGAGCGAAGCTTGCACTACCAACACAGAGTTGTAACAAATACGAGTGTTATCAAGCGGTGAAGACAAAATCGACACTACGTACACAACCAAGTCACGTACGAACAATTACGTGCAGAAAGCCTCCATTGAGCTACGAAAGCGCTCTCTCATGATTGTAAGAGGTGGTATGCCAAACAAGAAGCCAGTGGTTGTAGGTTGTAACGAGCGGGTATATACGAAAATTTCTGATGCCAACTAATTTTGAATTTTGCTAAGTTTCAGATAATTTAATTATCTACTTACTGACTGCATGCGTTCGAAACACACGTCATGAGGAGCAATGCACAAGTGATTTTGCAAAATCATCTTTCGCAAACTGCTCATTATGAGGAGAGCTGGAAACCCTGTGGTGACTACTCTATTGATAGGACCCAAAAACTGCTTCAGTTTTGGTGAGCCTATGGAGTATAACTTTTACACTTTTACGACTAAATTATTCTGGTATGCTGAATATTCTCCACTGAGGATCAGACACCGGTAAAATTAAAAAAAACTTGTCATGTACTTCCCGGTATCTCATGAATGGTAATTAACATTTACTTCGTTGACTTTGACATTGATTTTTGGAAAATGTCACTCATTAGTTATTTTTCAGAAGCGTGATGCTTTGATCAAAGAATATATATCAATCTATGTTTTACGAAACAAAAGCCAAAGTTTTTAAATCATTGTCAGACTTTCAGAAATTGCGTGTTGCGATTTGCAGTTTAACCTGTTCACTCTTCTATACTTTGCATGATCCAAGAGATATTAGAGCCCGGATTAATATTTTATTACCCAGAAGAACCAACTCACGTTTGCCCGTCTTATCTTACATCACGCTGTTTGTGCCGATGCTAAAAGATTGTGCCTCATGGAATGGTCTATTTTGTACGCACATTCGGTGAAGCTTCCAACAAGCGTCCAAATCTAAGGTTGTTGGTGGAAATGCTCTTGAGCACACTTTCCAATTAATGGATTTCTAAAGCGCTGAGGTCATGTGCTGTACTTGTCAATTTTTTCATGCAACTTCGATGAACACTCACGACAATTATTGTTCCTGTCTGAGCTCCAAGGCATAATATTTTATTTATTGTGAGGATACTCTAATTGATTTTGTAAGACCCCAAGTGGAAACTGGACTTTCCTTGATATAATTATGATAAGGGGTCTAAATCCTTTTCAGCACGTCTATTGCAAAAACATGTGCCTAATAATCAACTTGTTGTCTACTTACTTAATGTTTAAATTTTTACTTTTCTTATGTTTCCAGTGGATAACATATTCTACGGGCAAAAATAGTTAAAATAGTAATACTTATCATTGCCATTTTCAGTACCAAATATTCAGTTGTTATTTTGATTTGGAATATACTGTACATAGATACTCGCTATTTGAAGCCGTTATCTGCTTATTTATATTTTATTTTATTTCTCAGGAAGTATTTAAGAAATATTCAGTCCTGAACTCTTAAGACTAAAGAAAATTTTCCGTAAACAATTATTTCAATTCCAATTTTGTTGCTTAAATAAGTTATTTTTATTCTTAGTGTCATGCAGTGAAATCGGTGTAGTTTTGATCAACGCATTGTACACGAGTTTTCTCATAAAGAATTTTGGCGATATACCTACATATATATTTCAGAAATAAATTTTTTTGGCCCACATTATCTGGATAACATGATTTAGATCATCGTGATCTTTTTTCATTTCTGTTAGAGATACCTTTGTTCTTGAGATCTATTAAATAGTTAAGCAGTTTAACGAATAACATATCCCCGTATTCGATTGTTTGACTTCGTTCTAAAATTACAGTTCGTTCGTTTCTTAAAGATTAGTTAGTAGGCAGTTGTGGCGATCTGCATTTTGCATAAATATTTTTGTGCCATTTAAACACATCTTCTGATGCTTAAAGTATGATATCTCTTATTCCTATTTTTTTTTAAATAATGTTATGAATTGGATTCACATAATTCCTAAGATTCCATTTTGTTGGCTTATAATTTTATTATTTTTAATTGTGTTTCAGTACCTGATTCTGTTCCCTGGATCGACCTCGTCTAAAACATTTTAAATAAATAACACACGCGGTTTTTTCGTCAATTCATCAAATAAATTACGCCCACGGATTTTTTTGGTGATTCAACGAAAATATTAGAGGGGCTTGAAACAATACAGTTTGTTGAATGAGTACACTTATAAAACCAGTTGAGTTTGAGTAGCAGTATGAAGTACATATTTTCCTTAGCCTTTTTGACTCGAGGCGAAGTTGATTTTACATGCAACTCAGTTTTCTTTGGCAGTCATTCGTGGCGAAAAGTATGAGGGATTTGCTTCTAATATTTCATTCCTTTATATTCCCCTCTCCTAATACGTTACGAATCACGGACGTCATAATTAACACGTACATCTTGACGAGGCATCACAGGCTTTTCAGACCCTATTTATTCTTCAATCAAAAGTTCTACTATAAAGCACATGGATAATTAAGTAGGATTATAAACCAATTCATTTGACTAAAGTAATATACTCATACTGCATGTGAAAATTTGGCCAACTCTGATGGAAAAGGCAGTTGATGCTTGCATTTCTCACATTCCCAGTCTGAAAACTTCATGACTTATGACTGCAATGCCAACAAGTCTGGCTTATACTAAGTACTGATATTTCTTTCAGTTGATATTACAGTCTATGATAAAAATTCAGATGTTGTTTTACTGGAAGCAAAAATAAATTCCAATGAATTCCCGTGAAGTATAAAAAGTGGAGCTGAAATGGTAATTGTTCATGAACAACAAGTTATTCTTGCTTAATCGATGACGACACTGCCAGTGAAAGGTTCTTTCCTTCAGTCCACAATCGATATCATCTACCATACTTTCAATGGATGAGGCTTGAGCTCACGAAAAATGAATGTAACTTCAAATTGAAGGATGAGTGTACGATTCGTACGTTTAACATCTGTAAGCCCGAATTGTATACCTTCAGGAATGCCCGTGCAATCTGATCATAATGGAAACATTTTTGTCTGTCATTGCTAATCCCAGTTATTGATTCCTAATTAAGATTAATAAACTTGTACAGCAATAATTATTGAATCTCCGAACAAAATGTGGAAAAACTAACCTGTACGTGGCTTGGTTTACGTTAAAAAATAATACAGAATGATTCATGTCACGCATAATTGTCACATGAATGTCATGACGTAATCTATCGGGATGCCTCCATTCTTCTTTAGATTGGGTTGTACGTTCAAAATGTTTTTCATTCAGAAACACTCATAAGTAAAGTTCAATCACATATATTGACATACGATTTTGAGTTCAAGACTTTTTGGTCTGGTAAAAGTTTCTAAGTTTATCCAATAATATTTCAATTTCACGTTCATTTAATAAGGTAATTTGAAGACAATGCAAAAGTGCAAGGTTTAATGGTTGTTCCAACCAACTCTAGCCTTCCTGAAACTGATTATCTGAAAAATAACTTCAGGATTAAGATTTAAGTCTGAAGAATGGTGTTTACATCGTTTAAATTAACTATTATTTTCTCAAGTGTTTGTAATTTTTTAAATATTATAGGTATTTTGAAGAATATTTAAACAAGTGATCTTGAATTTTCATCCATTGGCAGAAACGATTGTGAAGAGCAATCAGTAGATCAGGTACCAATCATTCGACTTATAACTTCAGACAAGCAGTAAATTCGTTGGAAATATCTCTCATTGCAATACCATACGACATCATAGAATGATAGCTGAACTTCGAGTGGGAAAAAAGGTTATTTAAATTCAATTCATTACCGCGGTCTATTGGCTACCTAATAAAATCATTGCAACGTCATTTTTCTCCGTTGCCCACTAGATGCTGGTCTAAGGCTCTAAACGACCAAGATTTAATTTATTGGAGTGTCCAGCGGCACGAGGCAATTCAATCACTTGTAGGTATCCGGGAATTTTACCGTCTTTCCCGAGCTAGTTAATTTTAAATTCACACGAAGGAAACCTGCATAAAATTTGAAGAAGCAAATGCTGGAGCTTGAGTGTGAGGGATAATGTCTGTGCATGACGAACAAATTATTCCGGGAGACTAACGGTCTTCTATACCAATTGAAAAATAATTATCAAGTTGGAAAAAAGTCTCATTTTGATTATTTTCATGTCTTAGTTCCTTTTGAAATATTTTTCATTGAAAGAAAACTTTCTTAGACGTATTACAAAAATACGAACTACATAGTACATTGCGTCAAGACGTTACCGAAACCGGCTCTATTATGAGTTCTTTGCAATTCACAAATCTGGTTGATAAATAAATAATTTAAAAACCAAAGTTTATCGCATACTGTTGAAAAATGACAGCCCTGCAGGAATAACTTTTTGCAGGTAGTTGGTATAGCCAAATGAAAGATTTATTGGAAACTTTGTCGTATCGAAAGAAGCTGCCTTCAACATATGAATGGGCTAATAAGACACCAAAATCAAAGGACTATTCTCCTCACAAAGAGCCTCCGGAAATTCTTTAGAAAGAAGTTCTCTAAAGAGAGGCTGTTATCTAGGTATGGCTAACTAGAACTGGACAAATTGTAGATCTAATTAACTGAAAAAGGAACTTTAACTGAGAAGATTACCATGGTTTCATCAAAGAAGTTATCCCACAACTACCATCTGCGTACGGAAATAATTTTAAAGGTGTCTGGTGGATGCAAGACAACGCTCTGTACCTAAAGACCACTAGCATACAAAACCATCAGCAAAAATTTTGGAAGAGCTTGTTGTTGGAGCTGGGCGTGCTGTGTTATAACTATCACAGAACCTTGGTCTTACTAATTCCGTGCAACTTTGTTCTCCGTTGCCAGTTGTAGAATCACGTGGACAAAACACTTCCTGAGGACTTACCAGATCTACGTGCTCTAATCACATTAAAGTTTAAAGTACTTAAAAAAATACTGAAGTAAAATAAACGCAACGCAACAAACTAGAAGGAGATATATCAAAAATGTCTGTATAACAACGGCGGCCACAGTACGTAAATTAAAATGAGCAGAGACGCTTCTATGAAAGAATCATATTTCAAGCAATAATAAGTTACTGCTGTAAGATATAAAGATATAAATGTTCGTTTTCCCTCAGTTTAACCTTTTAGCGACCAAGTGGACTATTCGGTCGCCTTTCACGGTCTTTGGGAGAATTGTCCTAATAATTAAACAGTGAGCAATATGAGGTTGCTACTAGGTTTGAACGCTTCGGCATGTTACAGCGTCGTTCTTTTGACTGCCTGGCTCTCAGCATGCTTCATTGCATCAGTGTACAGACGGTCTTTATGAGCTTAAATGTAGAAACTACAAAAACAAATTGATCGCTAAAGGGTTAAGATGTAGTGTTACTGCAAGAATGAACCTGAACTGACGATGCAAATAAGCTTTACCTCACGCAACTGCCTAAAAATTGTCTTCATCTCGAGCACAACTGTGTTCCATGTAATTAGCGCATTAAAAAATACTTCCAACTGGTTATACAAAACGAAAAATTTCATAAAACAATACCAATTTGATTTTTATTCGAATGAAAGTTCAGAAGTGAAATGTATTATGAAATATGGCAATATTTTTGTGAGTGACGCATTATTGTGCAGAAGCCTTAAGATAGCTGATCACCAAAATAATTCCAACAGTTCAATTTTATTAGTATTTCTCAATTGTAAATTGTCAATAAGTTTTCTGATCAATGGAGAATGATAGCGTATATGGAATACTGTGCAAAGAAACACACAAAATTTTTTCCTAATATTTAAATTAAAACTAATTACAGTTTAGGACATGCAATTGAGAAGTCAATTCTATTTAGAAAAGTTGTCATTTTGAAAAAAATAATTTTTTTACCGTTTCAAAAATTCTCCCTTATACACAAACCCTTAAATTTTGAATGAAGTTGTACGTATGTAAAAAGCTCGGAAAATTCCCATTCATACAAATTCGGCAGCAATTTGAAAGCTGGCAAATTGCATAGCTCCTACGTAGCAGGCCAATACAATGTGTACCTTTACTAAACGTATCTTTAAGTGCCTCACCTTCAAGCGGCTATACATGTGTTGTGTTCCTGTTTTCTTCTTCAAGCCCTCGCATGTCACTGCGTACTATTTTTGGACCTGGGTTCATCCAAAATTCTACCGCTGACCTGCCAAGCGCAACCATTCTCTTCCTTGCTAATGAGGTGCAATACTGTCCTCGAGGGACGGTCTCAAGCACTCGCAATACGTTGTTTTCTTTTATCTCACTTTCATTGTTCAGGGACAACAGACGTACATGCATGCATGAAGCTGCATGACAACTCCTCCCGATGCTCACGGGTCAAATTCATGATATTCTTCCGATTTTTTATAGAACACATGAATAGATTTGTGAATTTTAGGATAGTAATTTGCTATCTTATTGAAATATATGAAGAAACATTAACAATGTGGAGAAAATTCAGTCAAAAAAACGAAGATGCTTCCTGAACTCCCCAATCTCGGCTCCGAATAGCGTTTCAGCAGCTTGAACTCATCTTGCGGGAGCAAATAGACTGCGAGGACAACTCATAGAGATCTATAAATATCTCGGTGGCTTTAACGATGTTAGCCTAGAAGGGTTTTTCGACAGAGATGATAACGTGCAAACCAGAAATAACTGCCAGTAGCTAATAATAAGAAACTTCAAGATATTCCAGGTTCTAACATATTCGAAAATAGTCTCGCTAAATATTGGATAATGAAACCCTGAGTATTGTAGGTAACTGTTTCTATATTTTTTTTAACTTTTGGGGTGTGTGTGTGATTGCAGTGCTTGTGTTTGACTGAAATGCCTGTGAGTGATAAAGGTGCGTGTAGGTGCCTGAAATGTATGTGTAGGATTGAGGTGCATGCTCGTGATTGATGCCTTTACTTTATACCGCATAGGATTTGGGTAGCAGCTCAAGAATGGACCAACCGGGTTTTTCTGTTGTCATATTGTATTCTATTCTAATCATTTCCCAATAAATAATGGTTTTATTTATTTTGACTTGTAGCATTACTTGATCAAATAAAACAATAGTATAAATTAGAGTCTGTTGCAGACACTAATAGATGCTACCGCTGCAGTATCGTAAAAAGTATTGATCTTCTGAGCGGTATGCTGAACAGTTTGCCTCATTTTAAATATTAACTGATCAACCTACGCACACTATTATTTCCGAAGATTAAAACATAGAAAATGAATTATTTTCACCAAATTCTTAGTTTCCACGTTCCTTCACTGAAATATATACAATTACGAGTACTTATCTTCTATATATATATATATATATATATATATATACATATATATTGAACTTTTTCTCTTCTTTAAAAATCGGAATGAACTTTTTGGACAACCTGATATTTTTTGGCGAGAATGGTGTTCAATTTTATGTAGAACCATGAATTGCAGGTCTATAGGAACTATGTTTTGTAGTGTCGTTGTCGGAAATAAGGTGTTTCTTGTCGTGGTTTGAAGCTAAAAAAATCAGTATTTTCACAGTTTGGAAAAGGGATACGTTACTTTACGGACGATCTTCGTAACGTTCACTGTTAACCGGAATGGAAAATATGTTCGTAAGTTTAACTATCACACATGCTCGAGTTTCGACTTTTGACAAATTCTGAAGTAACAGCTCTTCGAACTTTTACTGGGTTTTATGTCTAACTTTGTTCAGTGAATCGTGGGCCAAAAGTTGGTCTCGCTCAATTTGTCACACACATCGGCCAAGTTTACGTCGGAGACAGGCGAGCGGCTGGAGCACCATGCGTCCGTTCGCTGCAGACAAAACTGTTGTGAGCGTCGACTAAACTGTTATGGGAGAAACTGACTAGCGGCGCCTAACATTTCACTTCTGCTTCCGATGACAGGGAAGACAGAATAAGACTGTTTTTGTGAATCTTGTCGTTGCCACCAACTTGGTCGTGTGTTCTGATGCAAGAGACGTGTAAATAAAAAAGAAAATGACCCTCCTCTGAGATGACACACCGTAGTTTGGATGAGCTGGAGCGACTGCCTATTCAAGAAGATACTGAGATTTTGTAGAGAAATTTACCCAGTTGAGTCTTAAAGTTTTATAATACTACTGATGTTCACATACACCATTCAAATTTGAGGTAAATAGAATTTAAATATAGATATCGTGTGCATACAATTTCACTGAGCTAAGAAATATTCCAATATTTCTAAGCGATTCTCAACTAATTCTATTGAGGACGGGAAAACCGTAGAATCAAGTGCTTATAAATCACTAAAAATATTAACATTAAATATCATAAATGTTTTTTTATAAATCAAATCCCATAACGTTCTTACTTGCTTCGAGATTATTCTCTTGAAACGGAAAGAACGTAGTACGAGCTTCAGATTGCGAAAAATATGATAAATACTGATATCAATAACGTATATCTGGCGATAATAAAATTACAGCTATCATTTTTTAATTAGTTGATTTATACTGAGTTATTTTCTAGCTCAAAAAAGTACGCAAATCTTGGGTACAGAAGCATGGTTTTTCTGTTGTTTCTTTTTTCGTTATTTTTCATTCTTTTCTTAACGTTTCATCAATTATTGTTTCAGTTCAATTATTATTTTCGTAATGTTTTATCAATTATAAAATCTCCCGATGGCTGACCACATTTTACCTTGAAAGAACATCAACCATGGTACATGCAAATCGAACTGGAGGTACGGCACTAGTGGTGAGAATTTGAAAATATAACACTTGTAAATAACACCTTAAGATAATACCCACTGTCTTCCTCCCATTATGGCACCAAAACTTAGTCGCGTCTTTGCAAGTGATTTCTTACATTGATCCACGTCATGGCATGTTTCTTTGCTCTATGAGCTACCTAGGTGCTGCAAATGTACAAATCTTTCGCAAGAATTCTCTCAACGGACACGTTTTAGTGTACGTGTACGAATTTCTGCCGCCCGTCAGCATGATGGTCTTAATTTGATTTGCGTTAAATCAAATTTTCATTTCCTTCACATTCCCAAGGCATCATATTACCCTTTATGGCTACAAGCAAATCACGTACCTTCCCCCGCAAAATCTACCTTCAAATCCCCCTTACTCTCAGAGGTCCTAGCATTTTCTAAGAGGTTAAAATCATTCTTCGAGTGGCCTCCTTTTTCCCTGTAAGTCCCTTTGACCAATAATAATAAAGTCCATCACTGGTATAGTCAACTGTAGACAACCCATATTATATGCTCCACCCATTCAGTGAAGTATTTTTTGCATCTTTCAAATAAAATCAACCGTTGGCAGAAAAACATTCACTGGTTTTTATTTTTTTTGGAACGTCCTGTGTCCCTCTCTAAGAAGCAGCAGGTGCTTCTCATAAATTTCCTCGTTTGGACGTGCGGTTGAGCCATGCAACACTACGCTCTCTCTGTTCGTTAGTGATCTTTTGACCCCCCAGCTTCATCATTGCAGAGTTAGAATTAACTCCATTACAGTATTACAGTTTAAAGTTTGAAAAGTCCAAATTAATTAATTTATCACCAGCTTGGTCGACTGGTGAGCGAATCTGCTTGCGAGCGGAAAGACCCGGGTTCGAATCCTGCTGCCGACATGGTTGACGCTGCTAGAAATACGGCATGGGACTTGGGTAAAACAACCAAATAATTATCGAAGTAATTATCCGACCCAAGAATGGGCCAGAAGGTTCGTTCCTATAGCTTCATTCTATTCTATTCTATTACAAAAAGTACTATTCTCATGACACATTGAGTGCATAATGTTTTATCTTCCTGAATATACTGAATATACAGGGTGTCTCAAAAAAATGTACTCACCCTTTAACCGTTGCAAACATGCTGTCTTCTTTGTGTTGAAGGTGTGAGGTTCGAACCTTTGCGAACATGATTCTTTAATCACATTTAACCATGTTCGCAAAGGTTCGAACCTCACACCTTCAACACAAAGAAGACAGTATGTTAGCAACGGTTAAAGGGTGAGTACATTTTTTTGAGACACCCTGTATATCATCATGATTCACGGTGTAAAAAGAACTTTTAAAGTAAGGATATACATATGTATAATTGATCAGTACTACTGCACCGACTTAATTATGTACGAACCGAAAAAATGTACTAGCTCATATTGAAGAGAAGTTATGAGGTGACACTCAAGGTTAATAGCGAGCACATGCATGATGGTATTATTGTCAAGAGCCTGACAACGTTAGTAGACATGAACAAGACGGCAAAAAGAGCCTTTACCTAGCAGAGTGTGAATGCTAGTGAGGGTGAGAACAATGCTGGTGGTGCATCAGTTACACAGGTTAGGCGGCAGTTGGAGTGAGAGACTTGGTGTGTGCCAGTGAGTCTAGCAGGTACCCTCAGTTACATGGCAGGTGTTGTGTAGGGTGTAGCTCGCCCTTCTGCTCCAATGTGTCTAGGTCTTTAATCAATAAATTCTAAAAACAAAGGTTAATTTCTCTGTTATAGGAATGCTTAGAAATAAATGCTTCTTAACGAAAATGCATCTACTTTTCAAAAATATATGGGTAATGCAATATGTCTGATGTTGCACACTATTAATTACATGCTATGCAGAACTTTGTCATTTATTATCAGTGTTTTGTACAAATATGAAGTGTACAATTCATAAACAATAATAACTTTTTACTTGCTTCCTTCAACATTTCAACGAACAAGTGACGTTGAATTCTGCCATAATTTAAATACAATTAGAAAAAAATCTTGAAGCCCAGCATAAATAGCTAATAATTCATTTTTGGAAGCAACATGATTTTATACCGTGATCGTTGATCATTGGAATATTCAATCCTCGGCTTACTGCTGATTTTCACGATGCGAGGTGTTTTGGGGTATTGATATCTATTCCAGAGGGCAACGATTCACGCAAATTTGAGGGAAAGTTACTGACGCGATGGTCTCTCACAGTGTTGTAATAGATGACAGTGTGCACTTGCAGGTGCTGGCGAACAAGGGGCATAGAGGCTACGCACAATGAAATTTGAAACGAAAGAGATTTATTCTGGAGGGCAGCAGTACGTGCAGATGTGTATATCACTGCTAGACCAATTGCCCCCATATTGGGTCGAGATGGAAATCTCACGCTTGTATATCTCTCGTAAGATGTAGGAGTTTACTAAAAAGTCAATAGTTTGCAGTGCATAGCTTCTACTTATGTGTTGAATTCTCGTCAATTTATTCGCAGTACCGAATTCGTTTACACGACACGTCGCAGTGATGTTTGAAGAAATTCTGTGAAAAAAATGAGTTTCAGATAATGTATAAAATAACGACAGAAACGCTTCTCATTGCAGTAAGTTGTTGGACAAATCAAAAGGCATAGATGAAGTGTTTCGACAGAAAACGATTGCATATTTTGCACTCAATATGTGTACAGAAAGGGATTTAGTATCTTTTACTTTTTAAAGTTCTATTCTCGGGGTCACAGTTTTTTACATCTTCATGGAATAGAATATTATCAAATGTCTCTTCCAGCAAAGCGACAGTTTAGTTTCACATGTTTTACATGGCGTGATTGTTTTTACATTTGATTGCATGTGTCTCATCATTGTCAATTAACGTACCTACGCAAAAAGATGGAAAGTGCTTTGAAGTTGAGAAGCGTAAATCCGTAAAAACAACTTCATGACAAGATTCACTGTAATTCATAAATTTTGTTCTAACGCTCATCGCGCAAATGAATGTTGACCTGTAAAGTGTTGCCGCTGGAAGTCTGTTGAGTTAATTTCAAGTTTAGATTACCACATGATAAATGCCTTTGCCACCTATAAACTCAATACACTTGACTTACAATTATATAAAAACAATGACTAGTCTTTAATGTGCTCAGATCATCTTGATTGGAATCACACAACACACAGTTAGACTTCTTAGATGAAAGGAAATAACTAAGCATTCATTCGTGAAATTCAATTTAGTTTTCTATGTATTTTTACATTTGGCGGCAAATCTTCCTACTTCTAATAGCTCTAAGTGAACATGGGTGGCATAATTTGCATCTGTTAATCGTCGCTTGATTGTCACCGTGGCGCAACTGCCACTACTGCTTTAGGGGACTTTAAAGAGCCGTGGTAGGGACGTGATTTTAAAGAAAACTATGTGGTACAAGTCATCTCTCTTAGAATAGACCTACTTTACAGATTCACTACTATCATTCCTTAGAGGTAACTAGACTACTGGGTTATCAAATAACTGATAATACCTATCCAATAGCTAATGATCAGAACATAAGACCCAGATATCTTCATTCCTTACGTCATTGTAGGAAGCAATATTACGCGTTTTCAGCGTTTAGACCATCTGAAATCACGGTTTGAAGAAATGTACGACGGATTACATAATACACGGTAAAAAATTATTCATTTTCATTTGCTAACATAGTGCGTGGTCACATAGATTGAAGTTTGTCACACTCATAACAACTACTAAATGACAACTACTACAATTATAGTTACAGGTAGCAAACGAATGAAATAGGAACTTGATGCTCATATATATTTATTCAACGTTTAATATACAGGGCGGGGTTTAATTCCTGTTACATGTTTTCGATTCAATTTTAATAATTATTATTTCACAAATATTACCCCTCTTTACCAAAGTATCGAAATTCTGAAGTCAAAGTGGAATAAATGTTGGAAGAAAATACCCTTAGAATTAATTCGTGCGGCCATGAAGGGCATTCCTAAAAGACTTCGCAAAGTAGTGAGGGAAAAAGAGAAGTATTTTGAATAATATTTTTGTAGGCGTAAATTATTAAATTACCTACTATTAGTTAAAGTCAGACCTTGAAATTAATGTATTTTTAAAGCAAAACATTATTTTTGTTCGTAACAGTATTTATGCCCGACCCTGTAATACGGCTCATAGAGTACGTTACAATAAATTTTATTTGTTCTCTTTTTATTGACATGCAGTACACCTACATGTGTTGAACGTTCATAGTTGCCAATGAAGTTTTTTCGTACGGCGTTCAAGTTTTTGTGTTTAAATTGCAAAGTGCGCGACAATTGGCTACCAAGCGCGAGCATTGTCCCTCAGGAATGTGTTAAAGCTGCAGATTTACTATTCGAAAAAATGACATGTGTAAGAGGCAGGAAGTCATGACGACTTCATTGCACTTTATGTCTGCAAGATCCCTTTGTTTTTCCTGCATTATCTCCGACATGCCCACAAATTAAAGCAACTGGCAACGTCAAAGCATAAGCGACGGGCTACAGAACAGCGCAAGAATTGAGTTCGAGTCACTTACGAGGAGCTCCAGAAAAAACAAGAAGTTATGCGACCCAAGTTTCTACTCTTTCCATCTCGCGTTGAAAAAAACAAGACTGTGTGACTGTGAAGACTTCAATACATCCTGGTATTGAAGGAATGGGATTAAAACGTGTATACTGCAATTAATTTTTAAATTTATTGATAAAGTAAAATACGGTAAAATAATTGTGTAAACTATATAACGTAGACCAAAAATTTCCCTTTCGTGTGGGGCACCCTGGGGTTGAAAATACCAATGCACTAACCATTGTTAATATCAGGGGATTGAAAACATGTATACTAACTGCGATATTAGTTGGTTGATAATTGGACTAAAATAACATCTTTTGGTCAACACCTTAAGTCTCTTTACATCTCGATGAAATCTAAAAAATGTTGTATTATTGATAGAATTCGCAATTAAAATGGATTAAAGAGATTCTCAGATGAACCTTAGATTTTCACAACTTGGTACTAATTTTGAAATCATTTTTGACAGTAAATTCACTATAAAACGACAGGCAAGTAAAGTAATTAATTTGCGTGACCATGAGTATCAACTTACTGATTAAGGCGTGAAATACTCGTTCGAAATATTCATAGTACTTCCGTAGCAGTTGCTCGGGTCACCAATTTGTGTGGTTTCTGCATTGATGATGTTGTCCTGGTGGTAGTCTCAAAAGCCATCGATTAGAAACGAGACCACAAGCTAACCCTTCATTGTGCCACAGGAGCTGCAAGATAGAAAAATTGATGTCCTGTGAGTAATGACCAGAAATAACAGTCAAAAACTATTACTGAGAAACTTCAAGACATCTCAAGCTATGAACTTCTTTCCCGTTAATATTGCCGCAACTTGGAACCAGCTGCCAGAAAACATAGTTTCTGCTGGCACTGTGAACACATTCAAAAATCGTCTCGATAAATTTTGGATTACGAACCCCCCCCAGTACTACATCCTACCAACTATGTCCCTAACTCCTTAAGGTTAATGTATGATTGAGATAAATGCTCGTGCCATAAACGCCTGTGCGTGAGTGATGTGTGTACACACGACTAAATTGACTTACGTGGTTAAGGTGTACGTGCATGACTGATGGATTTACTTTAGACGGCATGGGACTTCGGTATTGAACCACGAATGGGCCAAACGGCTCGTTCCTATTGCCTTATTCTATTGTATTCTATTCTTGTGCCTGTAGGTTAAACCTAACTTGTGCCTGTGGTTTAAACCTAACTTGTGCCTGTAGGTTAAACCCAACTTGTGCCTGTGGGTTAAACCAAACTTGTGCCTGTAGGTTAAACCAAACTTGTGCCTGTGGGTTAAACCTAACTTGTGCCTGTAGGTTAAACCTAACTTGTG
>VCRD01000001.1:1041638-1148137 GCA_006783055.1 Trinorchestia longiramus | reverse complement strand
ATGGGACTTGGGTAAAACAACCGAATAATTATCGAAGTAATTATCCGACTCAAGAATGGGCCAGAAGGTTCGTTCCTATAGCCTGATTCTCTTCTATTCTATTCTATTCTAATGTGCAGAATTTTTCAAAGACACCTACAGAATTTACCGTGCCCAGGTTAATTCTTCGGTCTCAACAGAGAAATTTTGTAAAAAAACATTCTGCCTCACATCCCTCATTATTTCCTTGGCTTCTCCTATATTGGAAATTTTTGGAGAGGAAGTGCTTTCAAAAGCTATGAAACATGCTGTCTCTAAAAGTACGGGCTTATGTGGGTTGTAAAAACTGCATCAGTCATTACTGACGAAAACAACTACGAGCATGTTATTCAGAATACTTGAAAGTTAACGTACCATTTACAGTCATTGCTTGGATTTCAGAAATTTTTGTACTTTCCCTTGAAGAGTTCCTCGCCAGTACAGTGCTGAACACTCTAGGCTAGCACAATGCTGTGAGTGTACTTAGTAGTCACAACACATCATCCGAGAACCTGATTCTAAATCAGGGAGGCCGGGAATTGAAATCTGTAGAACATGGAAGCAAGTTCGACAATACAAGCTCCTAAGAACTCATTCACGTGAAATATCGAAGTAAATATTTATTTGTTGGGGGAAGTAAATGTCTGCTTAGGCAGTTTAGTTTTATGGTTATGATTTTCTCGTAGCTGTAACAAATTTTTTAGCTGTAAATTATTAAAGCTATTTGAAATAACTAGTTAGATAAAGGGTGTCCGAAAAAAATTAAGAATAACATACTTCATCATTTATTGCATAATAAATGTACATAAAACAACAAAATTAATTGAAAATAAAGTATGAATTGATTTATTACATTTATAAGTCATAATTCTTCTTTGTGTGACGAAGATTGGACCACCTGCTGGAATAAGGGCCTTCCATCTCACCCCACCCTGGATCATGAAGAAATCATCAAACTTTTCCTGCTGAAACTCAAGCAACTCTCCCCTACTTCCTCCTGAGACCTGATCCAAATAACATCATTCTTGATGTTGAGACTCCCACACCGCCATCCGTGTTCATGAGTCTCGCCCAAGCTGTCCTCCCTTGATCTTGTGCTGATTTTCATCCCCTACACCTTCCTCCTACGGCAAGCTTTGGCTCCGGTCTCGTGGATGACTCTCCTCTCATCTAACTCGAACTCCGGCCACAAATTTCTAGACAGTTCTCCATTTCTCGTTCAACATCAATCTCCTGACCTTCTGGTTTTCAGTCTTGGAATGTTGTTTTTCCCTTCTGAGTCTTTCTTGCGATCCAAATTCCCGGTGTTTACAAACTTATTTTCGTTGCAGTTAATGAAGCTCCACAGAGTTTTGACGTTGATTTGAGAGAGATCATACTTCAACCTGCCATCCAGAAGAAACTTGAGAAGTTTGTCTATTGAAATGCAGTGCTTCTTTTCAAACTTAAACGTGCAATTTGATGCTTCAGATAATTCTTACAATCAGAATTCATGCTAGGTAGGAAAGGCTACCTGAGTAAAGAAAATTTTCTCCAAAATTTAAAATAATGTAATAAATCATGAAATATTTCATTCTGAATTTTACTGCGTCATTTTTATGATGACTGCTGGGCCGCTTCCCTTAATCGAAAACACTGCTGTTTCATTATTATTTTCTACAATTTACTTTTGTTTGATTTCATTGTTATGCACCAGCGTAGAAAGGACGCAATTTTCCTACAAATTAATAAACTCGTAAATCAGACTTTGTTCAAGACGTGCCATCAGCAGGTTAAAAAAATCATCCGTCTATATTCCACAATTTTGTCTTGTCCATTAAAAAAGAAATCTTTAGTTATATTTTTTTCTCTGTCGAAGTCAGTTCATTGATTCGTATCATAATTTTCCTGGAAATCATCTTCGGAAACATTATCTGCTTGCTCTGGGAAGTTGAGTAACAATCGGAAATAACTTTTAAAAGTATTTGTGCGCTGTTTCAAGGCATAGCACTCATGGTAGAGTTTGACGGACACATTTAGGAAATCTGTCCATTCGTTTCCAGTATCTACCAAATAATAAATTGATGTTATTTTATGAGGAAAGCTTATACTGACAAAATTAGGTTGTTGGATATCTGTGTGTCACCATAAAAAAATTCTCTACGTATTGAAAACAAAGTTAATTAACTAGTGCAAAACCTAGCAAAAACTAAGTTCGTCACAAGATATTTATGAACAGTTACTCGTTTTTGATTTTGATCCTGGTATTTTGAAAGGTCCTGCTAAAAAACTGCAGTGTACTGACCGTTCTTAATTAGTTCAATTTTTGCTGCTGACAACAATGTCCATATGAAGTTAATATTTCAACTCAGGTATGAAGTATTAAACAGTCATAACTAATTTGTTGAATCTAATTCATACGATTTTGTTAGGGTGAATTTGTAGTAAACTTTCGACTGATGACTCCTAATGATCTCATTGGCGTCTAAAATCTTTTTACAAATAAGCTGCTACTAGAACATGTATGTATTTGTCTAGGTTGATTGTTGTTATTCGTTTATTCTTGTTATTGGTTTAGGTAGCAAAATTTACTAGTCCTTTTAGAATAGTCTCCAACAATATATACATATGTGTATGTATTCTACGAGCCTGTCTACATAAATATAACTCATGATAATTTAGAGCTGCTCATTTTCTTCTGATATTAGGTCAAATTCATTTGTTTAACAATAAATAACTGATTATAAAATATTCGAAATATTCTCAGCCAATATTATACAAAAATTATGCAGGCCATTAATTAGTTTATAATTGGCGCGCAGGCAGATGCACATTTATTCACGCAGCAGCTCAGCAGTTGCCCGCCTCCCAATGTCAGCTTCACAATGCTGTTTAATTAACGAAGCGAACTCGATTATTTTAAGGTCTATATATGCATCATTGAAAATTTTATATATGACTGATATTTTTTATCTTGATTCAATGTTATTTATCCTGACATATTTATCCTATTATGAATTATTTTATTTATTCTTATACCGACAGTAATGCCTTCTTGTCTTCTATTATACCCTGTTTTATCAATACGTTTTCATAAAGAGTTTATTTTCCTAAGGATATTTTCTTACTAAAAATATTCTGTTTATCTTTGTTTGGTCACCAATCGTAGAAATGGAAA
The DNA here is from genome assembly GCA_006783055.1 of Trinorchestia longiramus. Classification (NCBI taxonomy): domain Eukaryota; kingdom Metazoa; phylum Arthropoda; class Malacostraca; order Amphipoda; family Talitridae; genus Trinorchestia; species Trinorchestia longiramus. The sequence goes on along the minus strand of VCRD01000001.1, from coordinate 1,144,962 downwards.
AAGCTCTCCATGCTATTGATAAAAGTTTTCCTCAAAATTCATTTCCTGTTATGTTACTGAATAAATATATTATTGGTTTATTCTATTATTTCGAAGTCACTCAGTCATGTACATTCAGTTGGTTCCAGTTTATTGTGAAATCCATTTAGTGAAGTTAAATATCTAGGGACTTGTGAAACAAAACTAACTTGACTTCGTGAGGTCATGAATGGAGGCAAACAAAAAAGTCGTGCTGTCAAAGCTAATTATTAACAACAGTCGTGTTTGCAAGTAGAATACATTTAAAACGTATCTGTTATCTGACTTCAGCTCAGTAATTTCCTTTGAAACGGCAATTTTAGGGGCATTACACGCGAGGTTTCAACAAGCTGCTTAGAAGTTACAGCTAAAATATCCTCTAAATACTGCATCCACTGAGAATAGAATAGAATGAAGCAGTAAGAACGAGCCGTTTGGCCCATTCTTGGCTCGATACTCAAGTCCCATGCCGTAATACCTTAGTCCCATGCCGTAATACCTAAGTCCCATGACGTAATACCTTAGTCCCATGCCGTAATACCTAAGTCCCTGGCCGTGTTACTTAAGTCCCATGCCGTATGAGAGATAGTTAATTATATACAGCAAACTCGAGTGACCTACATAACGACGCTGTGTGATAACAAATTAACTGCTTGTGAACTACGTTAGTAAATGCTTGCTTGCGCTTGCTTGGGTCATGTTACACAGGAATTTTTCAGTAGAGCTTCTGTGCGGACATTGTGATTGTTCCGCCGGGTCCCATTTTAACAGATATTAATGTTGTTTATCATGAAAATGTATCGCGATAAAGTTATAAATGAACAAAACGAGGCAATCTTGGAGAGGGATATTATTCATAGGGTGGTAATAAGATTTAATTATTGTAGCTCAAAAAACAGTGAAAGTGCACGACTATCCTTGTAAGTAGAGTGCATCTAACTTATATTGTTTTTCAATGAATGCACCATGGTAAACATTCCATTGTCTTTAATGTGTGCAGGGCACATGACCCAGGCTGAATAAAAAGCGGAATTATACTAAACAGAGACCGATGCTGCAAGAAAAGCACGTCATTTACGGCAATGAGCACCGAGGTCTCACGACTCACAGGGCGCAATGTCACAGCATTTGGCAGGTGGTGGCCTCTAAAAACACAACATTGTACGATTGATGTCATGAGCTGGCGCGAATGTCTCCCTAGCGTCGGAGAGCCTTACCGAAATCATTCATAATAATAAGGAGCTTAGCAGAGTCATTCTTCATTGCATCTGGCACTCATAGTCTTTCAGGAATAATACCCTACGTGAACGAAAGGGTAAGGTCTTTGCAGTATTTTGATGGAAATTCGTTTTAGAGGGCATGTTTATGTATGATACAATTATATTCGTATGGTTATAAGTACGCTGATGTCTTAAAATTATTTGCTCGAGATTTATCATGTCTAATGTAATAAAACCAGAGAATAGAATATCAGATCATCTGATTGTACAGCGCGCAGCTGATCTATGAATGAATTAATTCTGTGGCAGTATGAACAAAATGTCCTGCTGAACCATGACTTCGATAATTTATTGAACTCACACAATACAGCTTAATATGCATCAATTTTTTGAATGACCAGCACATAATCATTTCATTGAGGGTAGTATAACTATTTACAGTGCAATGAATCGTATTTTACCAATATATATACACCAAAATTACCATTAGGTATCTAAAAAATTCAATTAAGTGAATTCAGCATCAAAATTTTGCAAACTTAGACTCATCTTAACTTTTGATCGTTTTGTTTAGCTCCTACGTTTATTTTTATTGTCGTTTGTTTATCACTTCCATTTTTGTTTAGCAGTACATAGTTCTCGTTATACACACTCATCATCTGCTCTGCAATAGACTGTACACTCATTCCACATGTCATGGCTTCTGGCAAATATTGAACGCAAATATATTTCTGTTCAGGAAGTCCGAGCGAACACACTTGTGTTCAGTGGACTCGTGCGAATGTACGAGGGTTTTTGGTATTTGGGTTTGTACTTGGATTTTGATTTTGAAAAATGTTCTCATGTTGTATTAGATCTGACAAACATACTTGTTGTTTGGAGGGTCTGAAAAATATGCTTGTATTCTGTATGTTTTCACAAACATACTTGTGGTGTGAGACTTCTGGCAGTCACACGGCTTGTTGATCTGTGAACAGTCTTCGCTGAGAATTGTAACCGCATGTGGGCCTGTCTATAATCTACTCACAAAATATGACACTGCTATTGCTACTCCTACCCATTGAAGACACACTTTTGTTCAAGTTGTGTCAAAAATGCCGGAGTTGATAATTGAAAGCATGTGTGACTTCATTACTTTTAAGAGGACCGAATTTGATATCACTTGCTACATGGGTTAACTTATATCTTAGCTTTAGAAGCAATCGACCATTTAAATCGTTCTGTTGTATAGTTTTAATACCTTGGATATATATCGAGTTGTTGATATCGAGAGGCGCAGGTTTTATCGTACATGGTCAATCTATTTTCAAGGCCTCGTTAAGTTGAACTGCATATTCCCTTCATGGTAAAAGTTGCTGATTTTTAACAGTAATCTGTACGTCACTGATAAAAACACATCGAATGAATACAATAGCATTCGAATTTTTGTGGGTTTTTCTTTAGTGAAGCCAAACTGGCACGATTATCATGTGTAGTGTGTACACGACGCACACACACTACAGAGTGTGTAGTGTCCTCTGTAAGAATAGTAATCAGAACAGAACACATTGCCGATTCTGCTGAGGCCGAGACAGGGTTCCACTGTACTTTGTTCAGTTGAAGCTTTTCTATATGTGGTGAGATCGTAACACAGTTTGGAGTTCAACGTTCATTTGTTAACAACTATAATATCTAAGAAACACATGATTTAAATCTACTCGCTTCTAATTGATATACGTCTTTTATGAAACGGTACGATAAAGGGAGAGAATATTGGGGTATATAATCATTATTATGAGGAAACGTTCATTGTGATTTGGACAGCGCAATTTTACAACTGTTATTCTTCAGGTTGAACTCATAGGAAATTACATCCTGAAATATTTTAAGTTCTAGTATAATTCAGCCAATGGACATCCTTGCTTATAGCACTCCAGCTAGTGCTTGAAAACCAAAATTCGTAAAAGGTTTTTTAAATAACACAAAAGAGAAATTTAAGCACACTGCGCCTAAAGCTAGGTACTGTTTGAATTGTTCTGAAAGTGAAACAACAGTAAGGTCAATTATTGCTAGTCATATGTCTTGAAAAAATTGAATTCTACAACATAAACATGGAAGGAAGATGATGGTACGATCGAATATTTTCATTGTAAGATACTGTCAGAGACGAAATTATTCATACACACACCAATGTTCAATACTTTTAATAATTTCTTAGGACTTGATGTTCGTATGATTTCAAGCTCTGTATTTGTTAATAAGTTGATGAGGAAGAATTTAAAACTCGGTTTTCAGAACTACAGATTCAATTTGACAAATTTAATTTATATACCTTCTAAATGTATGTACAAAGCGGTATAGAGTATTTATTTACCAGAATATTCAAGTAAGTTCCAGTAGCATCACGTACATAATGTGATGCAACAATCATCATCGTTGTCATTCTACGTCATTATCAATTATGACCCAGCTAACGTTTGCTCTACGAAAGGTTATTGCTAATAATGCTACGAAGAATCGATTGAAAAGAATTTCAATAATACTTATGGATTCCAGATATATCCATCAACGACCAAAAAAATATTAAGCAATAGAAAAAGAATACCTGAAAAATCTTGCCAGTTCCGGAAAGACAATGACAAAACGAACACCAGACAACACTGACTACGTTAAATGTGTTCTAAAAGAAAAGAGTCAAATATTTAGATAAAGGCTAGCATTGCAGTTTAACGTAAAGGTCAATCTTTCATAGATCTTTGTTTCAAATCTTTGAAATATCAAATTAATCAATTGATGTCAATGAATAACGAGATAAGAATGCACAATTATTAACTGAAGTCTAATTAAATAACTGAAAGCAAATAAATTTACTCCAATTCTGCTACTTTCAGGGATGAAAATCCGGAACAATGTGTCAGAAAAATCTTACATCTATCTAAGAACTGAAAGAATTTGTACGTCAAGTCATCTTATCTGTCATTGCTGAATTCCTTTAGAGGATTATCCAGTAGTTTATTCGTAGAGTTGAAAATTGTAGTGAATATGACGGAGGATACTAAGAATAATAAAAATATGTGTGAATGAAACTTCAGATATAAATTTAAAAAACTTGTTTCAACTTTGTAAATCCTATACTAAGAGAGTTATAGTAAATTTAAATAAGCATATATGTTTCTCTCACCATGTAGCTAGATCATCACTAGATGACTCATTTACTGGTATAATCATTCCAGTTTGTGAAACAGGTGAGCTCTGTACGCCCCAGCAAAATCAATGTGAAATGTCTAAGTATTTAATTGCTAATTTACAACTGCTCATTTTGTTCACGGAAATTTTTGAATTACAGATAAGAAATAGCTGCATTTACCACAGAGAATAAGCAGTAGGAATCACAATGAATATGTTTTTTCTGATTATTGAAGCATTTTAGCAAGCATCTGGCCTATAGAAGCTTTCTTAAATGCTTGTCATTTATATTGAAGATTGTACTGTTTTTAACCGTATCGTGTTACGCGTTCATTAGTGATATTTTACATCATATGAAAAATATTAAGTTCCTACCTCCACAAGCAATTAAATTGTGCTTAAGTAGTGTCAAATTCAGCGCTTTCAAATGAACCAAAAAAGGAAAACAATAATTTTAGTTGTAGATCCCAGGGAAAATGTCGTAAATTATCTTCTAGTTGATCTTTTAGAGAAGGGGTGTTGGCAAACACATGGCAAGGTGTTGATCATGAGCTAGTCAACTCTTCCCTCTGGCGCTTATGAAAGAGTTTGCCGCTTGATCTAGCGTGTCTTGCACCGCAACAGATGCGATAATTACGCACCACGCAGGTACGAATATCTCAAGTCTTCTTCAAACACTGGCACGCGGCCCGCAATTCGTGCTGCCCTAAGCTGCACAACGGTTTACTCAATCATTTGTGCATTTCTTGAGGGACTCAACTAATTGTAAGCTCTTAACATAATGCACGCAAGAGTCTTCGAAGGCAGTCGAAAAATGGTTCTCCACAGTTATGAGATGAGAATATTTTCTATTTCCTAGCTGCACTTCATCAGGAGTTTATGTTTGTCATGTAGGTTTGAGTCGTAGATATGTTGCTGCACTCTATATTCCGATTACTATGTTGTTTCAACAGACTAAGAAACTGATGACACAAATCCATATGTTTCCATGGACGTAATAAATCTCTTGTTACATGAGGAAACTATATTCGCAGTTAACTGATAACGTGCACCCACTTTAATGTCTAACATCAGTGATAGGATTAATATAATCATAATTTCAACCAGCAATTATTGCTAAACGAAACATTTTAACAATTCCTTATACTTTTGTTCTGCTCTGCAAACGTTCCTCATTGTGTTACCAAGTGTGTTTATTGCTGGAATATTAATTTCACAAAACTGACGATATGCCATGAACTTGGTGAAATTTTACTCATAATGAACACTTATTTTCCTTGACTGCGAGCATCGTGAAGTCACTGGCGAAAAAAATTAAGTTTTCTATTTAAGATAAGTAAGTTAACAACACTTTTCTTCGAATAAAAAATCTTGCAAAAAGATTAGACTGTGCAGTGCCGACGAAATAAATTACTACACTTGTGCAGTAAAAAACTACCTTTACATGCAAAATCTACGTTATGATTGCACTTGCCGTGCATGCCCTAAATTGTGTGAAGATCCTAGTGATGGCGTGCGGGATTTGCAAGACACGGGCCTGCTTCCCCTACCCAATCAACGGTCAGTTCGCCTCCTATGCTTTTACAGCATAGTTGTCCGTACTTTGATTGGGCCAGCCAGAGTTTTCCCTTTCTTGAAAGTTCCAAGATTAATATTTGCACACGTACTGCACACAATGCGTTGAAAGAACTTTAAATTATAAACTTGGATGTTAGAACTTCGTAATAGTATTGCGCTGTTTATAAATGTCATGAAATTCATGAAGTTTAATTGTATATCGGTCCTTGATTGAAACTCATAACTACACGCTTAAAATCTTCAAACCGAATAGAAACCGCAAGGTGTTCGTTAAAAAAGCAAAGTTTACTTCAAAAGATGAATGAATTTAATTTTCATTAAAAATTGGCGGAAAAATGTGTCTTTAGATGATTTTTACATTACAGGAAACGTCAGCATCATCTACATACTGTTTTTAGGATCGCCCAATGTTATTCATATCATAACTGACGGTAAAGCTACTTTTCTGAACGATGAAAGAAACGTAACAGAAAAACTGTCTACTTACTCGTGCATCAAGGACGATTTTACCTCGACTCTAAGCAAATAGGTTGTGCTGTAGTGATAGCTGATAAAGCAACTAATTGGACTGCTAGGAATAACTGAAATATAATATTTGTTCACCAACGCCCGCATCAATTAGAGCAGTGTTTCCTCGTATTCCATATAGTATAGGGTATACCCGATCATGAGTTGTGAAAATATCAGTGTTTGCTTCACACAAATTTAAATTAGAATCATTTTGAGTGACTCTATTATAGAAAGTGCAACAGGAGTCCTGATTTACTTCACCGTCACGAGTTCTAAATCCCAACTCTTGCTGCACTTTTTAACATACATTTACGCAAACTGATTCTAATTTAGATCAGAGGCTCCGTTTTTAGGTCCGATTTGATTTATCACAAACTGTATAGCAAGAAAAGTCCCGCTTTCGCTGACCGTTCATTCGGCTGAAAGTTTCTGGTACTTTTATGCGTCTTCATCTTGATAATCTACAGTCATGTCACTTTACAGCCAAAATGCAGTGAACATATTTTTTTTAGTTTATGATGCGCAGTAGAGGTTCTGTTGAATAGAAGTGGGATTAAATTTTCCTCTCATCAATCTGAACTAAAACGTTCATTTCAATTTTTAGTATGCTTATAATTAAGAAGACTTTCATGTGCTAAAAATTAAGAATACAGATGTATGTACAACTATTTGTTCTGACTGTGCGCAGTCGAGTAAGATCTAGATCATGTTCCTCATATATCAAAGTATAACAAAATCACAGCAACTTAAAGGCTTTGTGTGAATTGAATTCTTCCCTAAAGAGAGCGTAATAAATTTCGGTTTCAACGAGCAACGTAAAACATTTTCTTGGCTTTTTATCTTTTTTGAAATACTGAAGCAATTAAAAACACGGCAGCAACTAAAATGATCCATAATTTGCACTCTTGATTTACAGTGCTAAATTCGCTCTATTAAGACACTCTTTCACAGCTGAGCAATTTCAAACGAAGGAACTCGATCTTAGATCACTCTTCCGTGCAATGAACGAGCTGATTCTTTGTGCATTTTGGAAGGAAATTTCTCACAATTTCTTCTGGTCCTTAGCAAACTAATGGTCAATGAAGGAGGGAGGGAAGGCCTGAGCTATCATGTTTCATGCTTCAAAATTGCTTCTGCGTGTGAATTACCACCTGGAAGAGAAAATCTTGATGAGAATAAGCCCGTGATAAATGGTCGCAGTGAACAGCACACTTTGTCTTCTTTTCTCATCTAGGGGAAGACCGTTTGTTTCCTTCTTACCCAGGGACTGATATAGAAAAAACTAAGTTATTGTTACTTCAATCTGTTCTTCAATACATTTCAGTCAATCCGTTCTTTTGAATATAATTTCTTTGTCTGGGAAGATTTATTTAAAAATTACTTCTACTGATGTAATATTTTTTACCTCGATGTTACTCTAATACAGAGACATGTAATTCTACAAATTGTGAATGGCTAAATGCGTTCAACTTACTTATGAGTCCTATGATTTATTTATTGTTGTATTTGTCAGAAGTTTTAAGAAGCTGAATTAATACATCACGAAGTTAAAGCTGGTGGCTAGTTAAGTGGTTAACACAATCCCAACCTAATAATTTATGATAATATTATATTTTATATAAAAACATTAGAGCGGTCCCTACTTTTTTACATAAATTTAAAAGATCTCAGAGTTTTCAAATTTTTGTTTTGAGGCAAAAAATGTGTCTAAATTGTTAAAGCGATCAGACAAGTATTTGAACAGTGGTGGCCAATTTATATATAATTCTATTATAAGGTGGCCCATACTTATTTTCTCAAAAACTTATAACGTTCTGGAATTTTAAAATGCTTGTTTGAGGTAGAAACACTGTCTGAATTATTAAAGCGATCAGACAATTTTTGAACAGCGCTAGACAGTATATATATATTTATATATATATATATATATATATATATATATACACATATATCTAATAAGCTATATGCTTCTGTAGACAATCGTACATATTTGAGTAGGCCAGTGCTGTTCTAAAAATTATCGAATTACTTTAATAATTCAGACACAGTTTTCGTACCTTAAAACGGGCAATTGAATACTCCGGGACCCTTTAGATTTATGAAAAATTTAGGGCCCCCTAATATACATGCATTATGCATTGAAAAGTATTTATTGTGAACGCTTTCTCATTTGGATGAAAATTGTGTTAGCTGTATCCATTTATGAAAGAGCTTCTTCGATATATTGTTTGTATTTATTATTACCGTGAAAAAAAATTTTAATCGTTGAGTTTCTGCGCACTTGCAAAGTCGACACAATAGTTTTTTTAAACATATCATTCTTTTTCGTCAAAAACTGGCTCAGTATCAGATTGAGAAGTTTAAATGAAACAAATTCGTTTGTTTCAATAATTTTAGGGTTGTAGCCGAGTTTCCCATAGGCTTACACTAGATAAAAATAAGAGAATCACCTCATGATTCTGCTCATGAGGAGAACCTCATGTTTCATTTCCGTATCGATGCAACGATACGAATCTTTTGATTGCTCTGTAAGCATGTATTTGCTTAGTGCTATGTTACCAGTTTTTGAGGAGAAGCCCTTCGAAAAAAGTTTTGAAATGAATTAGTTTCTATAATCCGTGTACAGCGCGTTAACTCACAGCTCTTCGATCCAACAAGGCTGGTTGCTTGATTAACCAAGTGCATCAGCTTTCAGTTGATATGATAAGTCTGAAGTTTGGTATACAGGCGGTCTGCTTGATACAAAACTAATAAGGGTGAATTCTGAATTTATATTGGAGCACAGTCTGATGTGAACAGTATTCGTCCATATGATTATCGTTGGGGAAAAAATAATAGTGTTTTTGGTTTTATTTTGCTCAATGTATAATCACTATGTCTTCGAAAAACGTTCTGTCGAACTTGCTCAATGAGTTCGTTTTTAACTTCTATACATGCCTCCATCACCAGCTTGGTCGACTGGTGAGCGAATCTGCTTTCGAGCGGAAAGACCCGGGTTCGAATCCCGCTGCCGACATGGTTGACGCGGCTAGAAATACGGCATGGGACTTGGGTAAACAACCGAATAATTATCGAAGTAATTATCCGACCCAAGAATGGGCCAGAGGGTTCGTTCCTATAGCCTCATTCTATTCTATTCTATTCTATTCTATAAGCTGGCCACAAGTGTTCGTCATGATCTTACACCTCATCCCTGAGGTCATCGTGAACCTTGCCCTTAAGTAGTCATTCATTAGATAGAAGATCTATTAGTCTCTCATGCTAGAATACTTGACACGTTGCAATTGGGTCAGTTGAGAGGCTAATAATTAACTGCACCGTCAGATAAGAGTTCTCCAGCAGCTACGTCGCGGTCACGTAGTAGTTGGTTCTACATGGCGCTGGGCTACGCTGTCGTGTCTGCGGCTCCTTGGCAAATCAATCACAAAGTGGTTCGGGGTTACATATCCGAGTTCGTTCTTGAACTGCGCAGTTTAACGCTGAAATACATTGCTTATCGCCCTGTACCTCACTAGTTTTGGCTGGGAGAGCCGTATGGGTGTCCAGTCTGCAACCGTCAGATGAGTACTGGGTTTATCTTTTATGAGTGCCCTGAATTTGACCCAAAACTACGGCACTCTGATGCTGTTAAACTGTTCTTGATTCTGGATATTCACTTTTTTGTCATCTTACAGTTGAATCCTGAGTCTTCCTGCTCTTTTCTTTCTTTTTCACCGACATTATGACAGTGTAGAGACAGTCATAAAAAATACATGTATGTTGTGTGTAAGGGAATTTCAATTAAATCTTCATGCCTCTTACATATATAAGGGATGTAAAACACTCAATTATCCATTATCTTGTAGAATTTGCGCAAACTGAGTTCATTTAAGCAACACATGTCAATACCGATAATTGGAAGCGTTATGATCCTAAAAAATGTTAGTATTATTCATGAAAAAATTCAGAACACATGCTGTCCATACCGTCTACATTGTATTGCCAGTATGCTTGCCAAAGTCAGGTAGAGAGCCAGTTTCTAGAGACTTCAATTAGGGTGTGTGTACATTGCTTAATGAGTGGTGAATACACGAAATAGATTGTACATATATTTTAGGGGAAAGTGAGGATTTTTGTTGAAGAAACATTCGCACTTATCAAGTTTCGGATACTTTGCTCTGAATGTGAATAAATCTAAAGCTTCTCGATGAAAGAGAAGCAATAAGAGTCATAGTAATACCAGTGTAATAATTGACATATTATTCAACATGTAGTAGACTCCAGTACAATGAAGTGTGGTGAAATCACAGTATGGGATTACGCTAATACGAAGCATTTTGTTCGATAGTTTGGTTACGTTTAGTGACTAAATGCATCAGTGTAAAACCAATTGTCTTCCTGTTACCACGAACAGTTTGAAGACATTCCCCAAATTTTTGCAATCATAATTTTCCACTCGGAAAATTGATTTTATTCTAAAAATGCTAACAGAGTCAGAAATAGTTCCTACAATAGAAGCTGTTGTTATTAGGAGGGTGTGTTGTGAAAATCATTGATATTTTTCTATTACATTTGCGGAGAAAAAAGTTTTCGTTACACTTTCTACTCCATATCAAAAAACACAAATAGAATATTTATTATTAGGGAAACAGGCAGACCACAGGGTTTTAAACCAGTTATTTTCATCATCTAGATGTACGATAACTCCGGTTAAAATAATACAAATAGTTCATTTATATAACACCTCTGTAATTAGTTTGACAGTAAGGACCATTTGTGCCACGTTGTATGCGTCACTTGAGAACAAACAAAAACAGCCCTCGGTATCCCTAGAAATTACGGGTTTTGCATGCAGCTAAAAAAAATTATAAATCCTAATGTGAACTGGGACGCAGATGATGATCAAGTCATAATTCATAATATATACTTATTTCCACAAATTTTTGACAGCACATCTGTGATACAAGTCCCCTGTTAATTTGTACATCTCACGCTACATTAAAGTTCATTCCTCACTTATTTTGTCATGCATTCTCGTCTGTCGCAGCTTGAATTGCCAGATAGCGAGAAACATACCTCGCTGAGGAGTCGTCGTAGCAGCTTTTTTGCTGCAACAGGTGGCCCATTTGGACGCCTCAGCTATAGTAGAAGATCGAAGTGAGCTATACTCGTTTTGTCTTCCTGGGGTGCCTTGCCATGAATTACGACTCGTTTAGAACGAACTTGTCTAGATTTGTGACTCGCTTAAATCCGTCAATTTGACCTCTCGAGTCCTGTCTTGTAATTTCATTACAGGTAGAGAGGGAGAGAATTCATAAGAACAGCAGCGCTTTGGACTTAAGCGTCATTGTATCTTATTATTAAGCCCGTGCTAAAATTATGGGCTCGTAACTAGTGACTAGTAAACGTGTGTCTTAGCCTTTTATTAGATAGCTTACAATTTAGACCACTGACCAGGTAAAATTCGGATTTTCAATATTTTCTAGCATAAAATGATTATGAATTAATTAAATGTGTTTGCAGTTTCATTTATAGCATTTTTGGAATTGTGTTTTTCATTTTGACGTAACCATATTGAGGAGTAATTATGCACGAGAATTTGTTTAAAAGAAAACCTCCCTGAATCTTAGCCTCAATCATAACGGTGATTCGTATAAGAATTAAATGTTTGTTTCATGCGTTTGAAACAATTAAACCTCGGGAAAATAATATGTAACCAGGTATACAAACACTCATCGAGAAAAACATTTTTGATGTTGATTAATTAAATCGATTAAAATCTAAAAGAAACTCATATTTTGACTTACTGACTATTATCATTGACCTGCATCACATTCCACAGTCACTGACCTCTATATTAGACTACTGTCATTGACCTCTATATCAGACCACTCTCACTGACTATGATAGATCACTATCCCTGACCTCTACATACATATATGATATCACCATCTCATTTCGCTGTCCCAGACCCCCATATCAACACACTGTTATTGATTTCTGTGTTAGATAACTGTCATGGACTTTTAGATTGCAGTGACAATGTAAAAATACAGGATCTCGTGGATTATGTGGTAGAGGATAAGTAAAAGTATCACACTGTCATTTGCTCTAAAACTAAAGGAATCAATGTAGGAGTGGACCGTCGGTAATGGAAATTAAATTTTTCGGCATTGAATACAAACTCCGTGGAACAAACTTGAGCCATTCACTAGCACCCTCTGATTTGGATTATAATTCAGCTGAAAATTTCTCATCATTTTCATGCATCACTTGACCATAACGCATCCTGGTTTCATTGTTTGGTTTGCGCTGAGGTCAAAGAATCTATTTTTTTCCTCCGACCAAGACCGAAATGTCGACAATGCAAGTAAACTGTTTTTATGACTCTCGTGTTCATGGATTTATGGTGTGTTTTGTGTACTAACCAATCTTGCCTTCCAGACGATAAACTGGTGTAAAAACTGCAATTTCTGTAAACAATTTTTTGTTATGTATATTGTGGCCAGTCCGGCAATAGTTTTTTTTTGGTTTAAGTATTAAAAGTTATTTGAAATGCAGAAAATTATTGAACTTGTTTCTTAATATGGTATCCGTGGGTGAAATGAGTTTTTAATTTGAAAATGAGAAGTAAGAAACATGTATTTTGCACTCTGAAGTAGAGCAAAAATTACGTTTTAAAAAGAACTTTATTTTTTTGTGAAATGATACCATACAAGCTTGTTTTCTGATGATAATTTTTTGGCAATCACTGAAGTATTTTGAACTTGTGTGAGAAGCTTCGTCAGAACATTTCTTAAATCGTCCATAGGAAATATCTCAGGATAATGTATTTAAAAAACCGAAACCATGTGAACGGGAAAGTGTCTGCTCAGTATTCAAATTTCTTCTTCAATCTTTTATTTTGTAAAGTATTAGTTTACGAAACTGTGGATTTTGAAACTCTTTGCCAACTCAATATACACTTTGTATGTTTTTCATTTTATTTTCTGAAACAAAGTCAGTTTACAATGATCGAATCAAGTCAAGATTTGCGGACAGAGACCGCGTGTCTGACAACCATCCTAGAAGCTTCGAGTCACACAAAATCGGAACGAACTTCTTGGACGCATCAGAAGAAATCCAGAATAAGCAATGAATTGTCACAAAAATTGTCATTGGATATTAGAGAACGTGGCTCTGAGGTAGCTCGAAATCAATTTGAGTTAGAACGTGGGAAATTCGCTGATAATAATGAGATCAGTTCTTCAAGTAACTCAGACACTGATACTATGGAACGCCAAGCAAGCGTAGCAGAAACTCCTATCAGTTCTGATTTTATGGTCCAATGCAATGCACATAAACTGGAAACTGCGGAAATGCCATTGTCTCCTGGTTATATCCCACTGCCTGGCTTCACCAGAACTTTATCGAAGAATTATTCCCAGGAGGAAATTTTTACCGTAGAAGAAAATTCTAGTAGGAAGATTTCACCTCTGACGATCTGGCACCAGAATCAGAGAGACGAAGATGTACTTCCTGCAAAGCCCAAACTGCCATTAGAGCGGAAGGCGAATGTCCAGAACTGTCAGCCAAAGTGGTCGTTCGAATCGACACCTGTGATGGATGAACTTGACGAACATTGCTCGTGGAGACCGAATTGCAAAGGGGACAACAACTTCGACTGCTTAAAGCCAGAATTTCAAATTCTAAGTGATTTTGAAAACATGCATATTCATGAGCAGGAAAGCGACGACCGACGATCACATCTAGTGGCCCCATTACACTTGCCAAGAAGAAGGTCAGGAATAGATTCAATTAATAATAGACCCTTTAATTTATTCCAAAATAACGAGGCCAAGCCCAATACTGTCAACATGACGGTCAGCAATCGATCGATTGCAGGAATTACGGAGCACAAAACCAATCCCGACGTTCATTCCCAGTCCTCACCAAGCCTTTCAACAAAATCTTTGCCAATGTCGAAGTTTTTCACATCCCCTTTGCGTATTTTTAGACAAGTTAGTTTGGAGCAGACTCTGCATAGAAATACAATAACTAAACAATCCGACGTAATGCAAACACATTGTTTGCCTGTAGTTTGTCAGCCGATGAACTCCAACTTTCCGTTGCCAAAAATTTTCTTGAGTGGAGGAGACAGTTATGAAGAGGACGACGTTGAGAAAGACGGTGAAATATTCAATCAGTCTTCGAGTGCCTTTCAGTCGGTCAAAGAACCGTGGGAATCAGGTCACCTTCAGAAGGAGAACAGGTGAGTTTCATTAAACCGTGTGCTGCGAGTGAATAAACGCGAACGCATTAGGAAAGAATTTCAAGTTCCATACATTCATTACCAAGAAAAATTGAAAAGATATAAAAAATTCATCAGCTTCCATCAATATATTTACTAATTTTTCTAGGTTACATAGATTGCTTCACCTCGTACTTTTGAATGACTGCTCTGAGTAAGGTAAGTGAGACACAAAAAATATTTCATCGAAGTCATATTCTGTATTACTACTTTATAAGAATTCCAATCTACAAGCCGGTCAACTTAAACTGGATCAATTTCCCAATGGGTTTATTTCCTATTACATATTGTTTTGGAAATCTATTAACATACATCCAAGTTGGGAAGTTGTCACCGTGAATTAACAGTCAACGAGTGAATTTACTTATTTTTTACTTCTCTTTATTGTTGTGAATGCGTTTAAGATAAATGCCTGAGATACGAGTACTTTGTTGGTTGCTGTTTCATGCAGCAATTTTTCTAACGATGATATTGTTGTTGAAATATCATAATGCTTCAATTGACCTAATAAAATAAAGATATTTGAACGAATAACTTCTTTTACCCGTTAGATGTAACCTTTTCCTTTAAATATTGATGAGTTTGGATAGAAGGTCTGTTCAACGCATTATATTCAGCTTTGGCAGTAAAATCTCCAGATGTCAGAGTTTAAAAGATGTTTTTAAACAGTAATTCTAAATAGTTAATGTATAGAATCTGACAAGTAACAACAATCCTGATAGTACAATTTTATTTTTACTGAACATCAGCTGTACGTCGAAGCATTCCAAAAGCCACTGACACATTAGCGTTCTATCCATCACCTTGGACTAGAACAGCTCTTATTCTTTTACCGAGTAGCCCGGTAGTTTTTTCAATTTATCCTTGCTACATCATTAGAAAATTTCCTCTTTAATGTCTGTACTTACAAAATGAACATTAGTTTGCTAAACACAGCTTCACTCGCTTTCGGAGATTCATCAAGTTGGTTGTTTTTTGACAAGCATTTTTCTCTGTGTAAGGTCTCGGCGCTCACTTATACTAATGTCATCCTGTTGGTGGACCTTCTCGTACTTCAGAGTTCATGACTTCACCACCATAATGATCTACACTCTATACTATGGGACAGCTCGATTGGCACCTTGCTTCCCGTCGCACCTCCTATTTCCTTACTCCCATGTAGCCTGGTTCAGTTTCCTACTTTCAGACTTCGAGTCTCAGTGCAGACTAAAACAGTCTGGATAATTCTTGTCTTGAACACGTTTACACGCTTATGTTGCCACTCTTGCGCTTCAATACTTTTTTATCCTTTTCTTATTTATCTTATTTTCACAGTTTTTTCCATCTTTCAACATGCAGTTAAACACATGAGACTCTAATGCGCATACTTACAATTTCTCGCTTTGCCCATGACCTCTTCATTCGATGTGTCATTCATTACTCCAGTATACTGTTGAAAATATTCGCTCCAGGAGAAATGTCATGCATCTGGAGTCACGAAAATGCAAATTAAGGTTTCAATTGCCCATTTCATCAAGGTGTATCGCCAACATCATATTGTGTACCATAGGTACGTCATATAATTTGTTTAAAAAACGATGCATATTACTGTTTACCATGCTTTACATAGTATGTTCTATGAGTCATGCCGTTTCGATGTACACTGAATCATGTAACTATTATGTACTACAAGTCATGTATATATTATATCCTGTGAGTTATGCAATAGTTAATTGTGGGTCATGAATTTCTTGCCTTTTGTGAGTCCGATAATTATTTCGTACCACAAGCCATAATTTATGTGTACCACGAGTCACATAATCATTGTGTACCAAGAGTCATACAACCATTGTGCACCGTTAGTCATATTATTGTGCACTAGGAATCATATAATTATTGTGTAATATAACCTACATGATTATTACCTAAGAATTAATGACAAAGATTATGACTGTAACCCTTCCTTATACTATCCTTATTTACTTTTGGTGCCTGTCTGGGATTGAAGCGCGTGCGAGTGACTGAAGTGCCTGTGCATGATTAAGGTGCCTGTGTGTGATTGATACTTGAACTTTAGACGGCATGAGGCTTAGGTAGCAGCCCAAGAACCACTAATCGACTTGTTCCTGTTGCCATGGTCTATTTTAATTCATCTAAAATAAAACGTTGACCGACGATATTCAAAGATATTAAATTCAACTTTTGATTCTAATTTTGGGGGTTTTTAAAGACAAAAGAACAAGTGAGAGAAATTTTTCTCCTCAATTTTGATAAATGAACCTAAAGCTCTATTCAAGCTGAACATATTGTGGTACTTATATCCTTAAGCAGGTTGTGGCGATTCGTATTAGAAAAAGGTGACATTATCTATCAGTTATTGATTGATTGGGTAAATTATATAAAAAAGGCAAAAGCTAATTCTGCCTACTTTTTAATCGTACATTGGTTTGATTGTCGTTGAGTTCTTTTCTCTCTCATAATTTCCGTAATCTTGGTTTCAATGTATGGTCTTTCTGCATGCTGTTCTCCGTTGTATTCCAATTAATACTTGTACGTAACACAAATTAATTATATGCAACAAACATACGTAATCGCACTAGAGCGACTCTAATCCTATGAATACATGAAATGGTAAAGGTGTGCCTAGTACTTTTTTCAACGACAATAGAGAGGACAATAATACACTCAAAAGATTTAATACATGTTATTCTAAACACCACGGGATGGGAAATGTGAGTCATCCACCACATTTTGGCATATGAACTGCACATAATGTCCTATTAAAGAGTGTGCTATTACAGAGCTAAACATACTTGATAGTTGAATAGTCACGAGTGCGCATGGAACAATTTCCTTAAATCAGTGGACATCCATGACAACTTACGAACGTTACCCTATCGCCAACCTCGATCACATTGACAATAACAATGTTAAAACTTGCCCTTACACTGGAGATTCATTGCTGAGGATGGGTTTCAATGTTTAACACTCACAATTACAACACAACAATAACGCTAATTTTTCCCCTTTCATTCCTTGCTGTTGCGTAATTCATTCGTCCCCCTTTATGAATGGGTAAGTGCACATGTAAAATCTGGTGTTCTTCGTCGGTGTGATAATTAATTTAATTTCCCTTTAATCACTTCTACACCTATTCGATCCATACCCCTTAAACCTATACCTATGACTTAGATGTTACTCTAGCGGCAATAGCCTACATCGCTCTCAAGGTCTAGTTTCCAAGACCTCCCAGTCCCTGCATCTATGCTTCCTATCGCTTTTACATATATGAGCCTTACTCCTCCCAAGTATCTTTTCCATTTTATAATCTCCCTATTTGTCCAATGGTCTGAACCAGGTTTCAAAACGTCTGTGATATACGTACCCCTCCCACTCTTCAACCATCTTGAACGTTTCACGACTGCGTAATTCTCGAGAGCCACACGGTCCATATCCATAAATTTCTTTTGTGTGACATTTTTTTAGCTACGCAACTAAATATCTCGATCCTCTCTCACCCTACTGCTTGCGTTTACGCAGCTGGCCAGACGGCGCTCTATGGCTCTACACCTCCAACGGAGCTGTCGATACATACACTTTATGTCGATACATCGCCCTGAAACATGAAAACCTATGCATATATCATTGCTATCACGACAAGGTATTTCTGATGCGTACAATTATCATATCTAGGCACTATAGTACGTAACTGAATGGCTGCACCACAGTCACCTCCCTGCAACTTAGAGACCAGAACGCTGAAGCAAAGCCAATTTAGGACGAATGCGTCGTGAAGAGTGTAATATTCAGTTGAAGTTGCTTAGGTTCACGTATCGAAGTGCGTTAGTTTGTAAGAAATTCATTGACGCTCGAGTGACTAGTCAGTGGCTATGACAAAGAAATATTTGAAGGTTTATTGACAGAGGGTATGACACGATATAATATTTAAATTCATTATTGAATTTAGGTTTATTGATGAAGTTCTAAGTTTTTAAAGATTACACGAATTTAGATTTCAACAAGTTGAAGGTTATGCTCACGTTCATACAACAGATAAAAAGATCTGACATTCGATTCTGATCGATTGATTTTTTGTTATACATTCAATTATGATCACGCTCATTAAAATGTTTCATTTTACATGGCAACTTCAGCATGAATTCTATTCGTAGATCAAGATTTAGATGTGGAAATTGTTCAGCGCTGAAAGCAGATTACAGTCAAAGTTATTGATAACTCCCTTCACACTATTCAGTTTCAGTACTTCAGTGGAAAATTAATGAACTGAACGCACATCTATCAACAGTAGTGACAAAATAGAGTTAGTGAGGTAGAATTACGATAGAGGTGAAAATCGTCTACTGTAATGCCGCTGAACTCCTACTCCTACAAATCAAGCTAAAATAAAACTAATTGACGGAGGCTCCACCCTCCGTGGTCATTGGCGTTGTTGCTACAAGAAAAAGATATCAGGTCCGTGAAAAAGTCGCTGTGATTTTTGTTGTGAGGATTTAATAAAATGAAACAAAGGAAATAACAAAATTATACATATGAATATTATTTGCTACATTAGTACTCTAGAACAAATAACTCTACAACACTCTAGAAGAACTTATACTTCTTGACTTGTTTAACAACGTTTGTAATGTATTCATACTTGTATGCACTAAACTATGCAATCGTTAGCATTACTGAAATAGAACACAAACTGAGCTACACTTTACAGATTTGATTTTTTTGCTGCTACGCATGCATATTTTTATTTTATCGCTGCTTCATTTGACAGTTATAGAGCAAGAAAATACAGAAAACAAGGGGATGCAACCATTTTAGCAAATTAGCAACCGCATTTAATAATTGAATTTAATCGTACAGAACTTCTAGGCACCTCCTCAATCATGTGGGAGATTATGGCTGCCAGGTGAAATCTTCCTGTCTTCTGCTTGGGTCGTTGCTGAAACATGGAGAGAATCTTAGACGACGGGCCATTGTTGATGATGTTCATGAATAACATTACTTTTAGATGAGAAGGTGAGCAAATTTCCAAATTTGCGTTTATATCCATAAAACTGAAGATTTATTCAATGTTCTTCGAACCCTGTTTCCCCTTCAATAATTTTATTTCAACTATTTTCGAAACAGATGATTTTTTCCCGTGGTAAGTGAAATGATGCTAAAACTCAAGAGCAGAATATCATTACTTTTCATCCCAGGATAGTAAACGGTACATGGTTGCGCTTCTTTTATTAAAAATTGTCTTGGTTACACTCACGGAAATACATTTCTTACTGTATTTTGTCAGGGAAAAATTAAATTCCGGAATAAAGATGAACTGTTTTTAAATAAAAACGCGTGAGCAAACGAATATGCTCTATGTTGCGGTATAACATATGCTGCAAAAATTCAAACGGCGAAAATATTTTTTAAATGATATCTTTTTCACATTTTTCGTCCCTCCTACCGCTGTGAAGGTCAAGAGGCGCAGGAGAACAACTTGCTCTTTGTCATCATGCTTGTATTCAGAACCAACAGCAGGTCACAAGCAAGGAGAGTCTCACCTGACACCAATTACTGCACACGAGAGGAATCACAGTCTAGAATGTGATGGTGTTTCGGACTCTTGTGATGATATGTGATTATGCCTTGTATTTAGTTAAGCCCGTAAAATCTGTCTACATTGTGAAACTCTTTTCGGTGTTTTGAACATTCTCTTTCGATGTTGTTTTGTTGGATGACATGACCACCTAGAATAGCTTCCTGACCCATCTAGAATCAAAACTGAATATTTTGTTGAAGGAAAATATTAGTTTAGTTAGAAGTATTCCTGAAGTACTTTCAACTTCTATATTATTCTAGCCTTGTTTTTATCATTTGCCAAGTAGAAATCTCGGAATTTATTATTGAGTAATGCAATGAAATACCGGACGCAATATTTCGGAATCCGTGATAGTTCATTTAAATTTCACCTCAGAATAACGGACTTACACTTTATTTGGTAAATAATGGGTAAATCTTGGTCCTGTGGAAATGTAGAAATTAGTTCAAATAGAGTGAAAGTCCGTTCTTCTGAGATGAAATTTAAATGAACTATCACGGTGAGATCCCTCAATAAAATGAATTTTGTGATGAAACTATATGTATTTATGCGCATCTAGCTCTCCTCTCGTGTTTATGAAGTATTTTTGATAATCCATGAATGTTAAAGTAGCAAATTTTTCATGTACAACACTGATATTATTAACGAGAAAATTTTTTCATATCTATTTAAATAACAATGTAGAAAAACATCGAATATCGTAAAATAACATATATGTCTAGGTTATGAAACTTCAAGTACACCAGTACATATATTATCGAAAAATGGAGAAGCAGAAGAAATTAACTGATATTCGAGATCACTGCAATGAAGTGTTGTAACATGTATACGACACGTCTCTATTGTGGCAATAGTTCTGATGACCACCGAGCGGATTCACAACTTGGGTCAAAAGAATATTATTGTGCTGAATATGTTTGAAGTAGTGGAGGTGCCGTAATCTCATAGTGTGTTTGTTGATAATTTATTCACTAGATATGAATAATTAGTTCGGCTCCCCAACACTGGCTTTCAATCGCCTGGAACGTCGCACGAAAACAGGTTGAAAAAAATATAATTTGAGAAGACCGAAAGAAATATATATGGAAGAGAGACGGTCATACAACAACGAATTTGACAGTAATGAGGGAGCTCATTTTGTAAAATGGCTTGACGACGCATACTTAACTGTTGGAACGAATTATGATATATAGGAACTTTTTTAAAAAGTGCAACGTTGGCAGCAGAACGAGAAGGCAAGAGGTTTAGTCTGCCAACCTAATGTGTTGAAAAACTACTGTGCGACCAGTGTCTGAGTCAAAAACACACGGTTGATCAGTAAATACGTAACAGCAATTGGTGGCAAAAAGTGACATCAGCCAATTTTCACTTACATCATAGACATACCAAGAGTGAATGCATACCTCTAAAAATTGATATACACTGATGAAAGAGATACTACTACTTTTACTGATCTTCTGTCGTTCAGGAGAGATGCCTGCAACTCATAGTTGAGAGTGACAAACAACAGGCTTCACCCAGGTGAAATTCAATCATTTCGAAAACCATCACAAAATCGTCCAGACGTTCGTTATGGCTCCAGGGAGCACATCATTATGAAACTCGTTGTACAAAGACAGTGTCCTTCTAATCCCTGCACTGCAATGTCAAAGAATATTTGTTCAAAATGTTAAATTACTTTGTGTGTTTATTGCCTCTCCTTTTAATATAATAAACAATTACTGAAGAAATTAAGTGAATTGAAATGTTTTCCACGCACGAAATGTTTTCTTTATTCACATATATTTCAAAATGTACTTGTTTTAAGAAAATTCCTCTGTTCATAAAACACAATTTTTTTCCTCTTTGACTGATACTTGTCTGTTGGTATTAGTATACCATGTAACCACAAGATACCATTGATCTCCTATGAGTTTACTCCACATATCGTTTATTTTTAAAAATAAAGAAATTTGGATTGTGGCAATGTTTTTCTATACCAAATACATATCATGGTGCTGAAAACCATCACAAAACTCAAAAACTTAGAATTATGGGTGAAAATGATATGAAGTACTTTGAATTAGTCCTTGAGCACCATAAATACCAAATATTCAGTTTTTCAAGACCAATGACTTCATTGCTAAAAAAATGCTGCAAAACTTTATATGATATCCACACATTTGGTATTTCTGTCCTCATCCTACTGAAGTACTTTTATCAGTGTCATAATTTTCTATGCGTTTCTAAATCAGGAAGTATTCGGCTACGTCAATAAGCTTTGGATAAATTCAATAATATGTTAAATCGGTGCGAACTAACGATAGTTGAGGGCTAAGGGATTTAAATTCGACCACCTAATTTCTCAACATATTAATTATAAATTAAGCTTGGAAAACGTTTTGGTCGCTTTTTTGCATTAATAGCGTCATTGAATCGAGCCTGGCTTTGAAGGGTGGTCGCTGAGGCACTCACTTAGCAATAATTTGTAGTTCACACAGAGCGAAAAATTCTGCAGGGGTCTGGAATTAGTTGTCTGATCAACTTCTATGTTATTTTAGCCTTGTCTGTTCTGATATTCTGTTTAAACTGAGAATAAAGAATACCTTCACTGTGACGACTGTCACAGCAACACTGTATTCAATGAATCAGTGGGTGAAACTAGGGTTACGTATAAATAATTAAAATGAAATTTGTAAACCCAGATGCTCAAAGATTACTATAAACTGTGGATGGAGGCCTGAGCGCCTGTGGAATATGTATATATATATATATATATATATATATATATATATATATATAT
This sequence comes from Trinorchestia longiramus, assembly GCA_006783055.1. Taxonomy (NCBI): domain Eukaryota; kingdom Metazoa; phylum Arthropoda; class Malacostraca; order Amphipoda; family Talitridae; genus Trinorchestia; species Trinorchestia longiramus. The sequence continues at coordinate 1,121,845 of VCRD01000001.1, read as the reverse complement.
CCATATACTGTTCTTGTCTAGCTGTTAGGCCTTTATATATTATTTTATTCGAGGAGTTTACACCTTTACAGTGTGTTTCATTTTACTGAACCACAAATTATACTGTCCTTCTTAAGTTTATGCTTTTGTTTTGTTGTCTAAAAGAAACAAGGAAGTTTTATAAGTTTTAAGCATCTTCTTGTACTCAATAATACGGAAAGCAAATCATCAGGCAACACGTAAATAGAGCTAACTGATGACTAACAATTGATTATTCAGGAGTAAATATAATGACGGAACCAAATTATACTCACTTTACGTCTGTCGTGTTGTTCTTGATTGTTTTACTCATTTTCCAGCAACTTGCAAATCAGTTTAAGAGGAGTCAATCATGAATTACTCACAATAGAATGCTAAATTTTGTTTCACTTTATTTTTCTACAGTACGAGAATATCATAATCGTGAAACGCAGCTAAATTACAAATTTTGCATCGAGGTTAGTAGACTTTGCTTCTTTACTCATAAATTGCCAACAAGTTAAGAGTTAAACACAGATCGGCAAATTTTATTCCAAGAAAATAAGATACTTTTGAATTTATTCGTTCATGAACTACGACATGAGCTGACATGTTAGCTAGTCAAATGATGAGGGCACGCAGCCATACTTTATGGTAAAAATATCGCATTGTATATTGGTAGTCCCTATAATGTCACTAAATTAAACTATGTCATTAGTATATATATTTCCACCGGTAGAATCATTATATTGTAGACACTTTTGTTAATTATTGATGGTAATTTTTTCCTCCAAAGTGCAACTCACTCAATGAAATAAATTAAGCCACAGCATGCAGGACAGTTACATGATTTGAGTTACGACAGTCGCAAATTTTAGTGCGGAGGTAGCTCTAATTTTTGCATCACGAACACTTCATTACGCATGTTTACCGATTTGCACATAGTCTGTGTTATGTTTGACAGTGATTTATTTATGAATTAAATTTTAGCTGTTGTATTTTATAATTTGTGCAAATATTATCTTCGGAGTTTTTGGACATGTGGCGTGTTTAACAGTAACGACTGTCGAACACAATCGATATTTTCAACCGAAGCTACTTACCATAAACTGTAGTCCATGTTCAAAGAGTCACCACGAAATTAAAGGAAATGTTCAGATTTATTTCAAAACAGTTTTTTGTTGCAAAGTTGCTTTGGTTATGACTCTCAGCTGATCAAAAAACTCCTTGTGAACTCTTTGATATCCTTTACATTTTTCACGCTGTCCCCAAACGACAAAACCAAACGCAATTGATTTCCCGGATTCATTCACGGTAAATCTCCTGTCTTCCTAACAGAAAAAAATGCTCACAGATTTTCACAGGTCGTTGGACGTTGTCTTGATAAGGCTGAGGCTTCACTACATTCGTTACTGTCCTACCTAAGTTATTGGCAAACACTTGTCGAGTTCAGAGCTAAGTGCGGATATCGGAAGAAAAATCTCCCTCTAGCACGAAATGCAGTAGTTTTCAGGTAAATTGACAATGCATGATTTCAAAACTACAAAACGTTTTGGGTTTAGCTATACCATTAATTTTTATCTTGTCCTTGAAATTTACACACGAGTAAAGAAATTCATTGACTTTCATTTACAAATGAATGTAAAAAATCATTAGCATAGCAGGGACCTTAAAAATTTTGTGCTTAGGAACTACGTGAATTTTTAGCCCCAACGTGAACAAAAAATTGTTGGATGTCTCCTTAAGAGTAGGATGGAACAATATCTGGCCGCTGCCAGCAATATTTTTACAGAATTATTCCCCAGGGAAGAGCCATTGAGGCAAGAAATTGCGTCCCTTCAAACAGCGGCCGTTAATGAACCATGTCCAGGGACATTCATGGAGCCTCGTTCATTGGCTTCGCTGAGACGAGACTTTGTTGTGTTACCTTACACACATTATTTAAACCAGCAGATAAGACGAAATGGCTTCTAGAACCATGTTATCAACCTTATTTTCAACCACAACATTCAATTTCCTTTTATTTATTTTTAACTTTGTTTATTCTGGGAAATACCTTAACAATACTTGGTGAGAATACACTCATTTTTGTATGTACATCAAGGTTGGTGTTTGAGATATCATTCAGTCTTGTTCCGTGTCTGGGTACTTTCGATTACTGTAGTCTTCTACATTTTTTATGTAAAATTCTGAGTAAAGATTAAACTGGTCAAAACCTTGATTAACATAACGTCATATAAACACGATTAGATCGTAAATAGAACAAACCCAATATTTTTACAAGGTTAAATGGGCATCTCTGAATTTAACTATCTGTATTAGATTTCTTCCGAGTATTTTCTTGAGTTTTCAATTGTTAAACATGTGTCATAGTAACTATTATTTCAAACTTTGGAATAAAACAATAACAAAAGTTTTTTTTAGCAGTAAAGAATGAACCTGAGGTTGGAAAAAGATATTTTGATATCAAATAGGAAATGTGTGTATAGAATAGAATAAGGCAATGGGTACGAGCCATTTGGCCCATTCTTGGGTCGATACCCAAGTCCCATGCCGTAATACCAAGTCCCATGCCGTAATACCCAAGTCCCATGCCGTAATACCCAAGTCCCATGCTGTAATACCCAAGTCCCATGCCATGTTCCTCAAATGGACACAGAAGGCATCATGTAAACCATAAAATCTTCGATCCACTACAAATGAAGTTTTTCCGTATTTACACAACATATTGTTTACAATTGAAATGTTTGAAAACTTTGGTTTGAAATTCGAAGTTCGAGGAAATCCAGATATTATTGCTTATTCTCTCAAAAATGAAATGAAATATGGGTATGTAGAATAACCAACAGAAACAGAAAATAATTTGCAAGGTGCAGAAATAAATGGAAACAAAATTGTAAAGTTTTCAGCATAATTTTTCGAATTTTAAGTATTTTGATTTTCTAATCAGTATTGATATTTATACGTTGTAAACAATATCACTATTATTTAATGAATGTAAATTAAAAGTCCATATTGTAATTTAGGAGTAGTGTCTTTACTGCGTAATAAACTGAAACCAACTTAAAAGATTCACAAATTGCATGAATTTCCTTGACCCGTACAAAAATCAGATAGAATATATTTTATTCAGAGTAAATACTGATGACGAAATTCATATTACGAGTAGTTCAGCCCTGCAATTACACTGCATTGACTCTGGGGGCTGCAAAGAGGTTGGCTCGAGTAATGTTAATGATAATCATCAACCTTCTTCTACCAGTTGATGTTATGTATTTACAGACACCAGCATTCACGTTTACAGTGAAAGTCTGCTTCTTTTGACCGAAAGAAGTCTTTTATTTGACAGTATTCACAAATCATTGACATTTTTTGGACCAATAAGCAGCCTCATTGAGATTTATTTAGGTGAAGGCTGCGAATTAGAGAGCAAAGAAAATGAGCTCCTCTGAATTTTATTTCAAATTTGTTATTAATGAGGAAAATACCTTCTAATTTCGATCACTCATTTCAAATAGTACATAGAAGCGCTTTGTGCTTCATGGTTTCAAATACTTGAAGGTTGTGAATCATGTCAACATTTTGACACCTGGCTTAGAATTTTTACATTTCTGTTAATTTCAGGATTTTATTTCTTTCAATTATTTACTGTACAAGAAAATAGAAAATTATTCATCTCCCTTCTAAGCAGTCCAGCAATATTTTATTGTCGATCCGATTTATTGTGCCTTTTCAAGATCCGAATGTCTTAATAAACATTTAGAGTCGAAAAGTACTAACAAATCAATAACGTTTTCGCTCCCAATAAATTTATTTACTTGTTAAAACTCTGTCCCCAACGCAATATTATGTCTTTTGTATATGCTGCTGAGTATCGACATTACGACGCTACATAAAGTCCTTAAGTATTTCACCTTAAGAGAACTTGGCTCTTACACAAGAAAAGAGTTGGTTTTGTTCGGACCGAAAAACTTTAGCGACGAATGTCCAGCTTTTCCTGAACTTAAATGGCTTAGAGTTGCATCACGGTAAATGATGCGTGACAGCAAGCGAGAGAGGAAATTCTGCTCAAAAACAATGAACAATTTGGAAAACTTTGGGGTACGTTCACCAGCATACTCAAAGCAGTTTTGTGGGGTATTACACGTTCACAATCTAGTGGTATATTGAAAGTCATACTAGAAAATTTTCCAATATGTTATTCAGTTGAAGTTTATACATACATTTAATCCCTCCCACTTTTCTTTCGCCATCGCTGCAGTGGGCGTCTCTTAAAAATTTACTATTCGGACACTAGTTTTTGCAGATTTAGTTCTTTATTTTCCGACACACATATATTAGCATTTATCACTGTAGTTTTGACTAGAGTATGAAATACTACTGAAAACCCGTGTACATACATTTTTAACATGTAGGAGCAACTGTACTTCTATTTCGGTTTTGATTTTAATCTTAAAATTCTATCTACTGCATCTCACACAAAAAGCGGTGATTAGAATCCTATCTAGTTAATTGAAATACGAAATTATGTTTATGATATAGATGAGTATGACTAGGGCGGCGCACATTCTCAATAATGTGCGTAGAACTGTTTCTCAGAATTATTCAAGGTTTTGATTCCCAGATCTATGCACTACAAAGTCTTGCATCGAGCTTAAAATCACATGAAAACGTGAAAAAACAATGCACACTCTGCAGGTGATAGTTTTTCATGCTTACAGAGGTGCGACTGCTCGCTCAATATTTGGAATCTTCAATAATGTTGGATACTAGAGTTGTGAAAATGCGCCAGATCTTCAGTTCAGTTGCAGATCTCAAACGTGTCGTATTTTTTTTCAATGAATGACGCAGTAATTTGATTTGGGACAATAAATTATAACGACTACAATTTCAGAAATACATATGATGTGCAGAATTCAAATGAATTCAACGATGAGCACCAACACCAAATTCGCGTCATATTGAAAAAATGTTGGTGTACACTACTTGTCGAAAAAAAAAGTTGCGCACTGTTTTTTGATTCCTCGTATGTTTCTTCTTTGCATTTTTTAGTAACATTTACCCCAAGGAAAACATTTGAGGCAAAATTCTTCAATGTCTCTTGGTGTAGCAACCATCTGCTCTAGATGCTATGATTGTCAATACTTACGTAAGGTGCAAGAATGAAAACGCGTTGATACCCATTTCACCATATGATACAGGACGGTTCGTCACTTTCCATGAAAGAGGTAAATTAATGCGTGATATCTACACAGTAACAGGTATGCAACTAGAAACTATACAGATGGTGATTGTATTCTGGCAACAAGTAGGTGTAGTTTGGTCAAGCAAAATCGGCGTTGGCAGACGTATCACTTAACCAGCAAGTTTTATGAAAGTCCTAAACCTTTGTCCGAGGATTAGGCATGAGCTGAAAAATTTGCATGTACACCGTTGTACCTCAATCAGGAAGTTACTTGTGCCTGAAATATGATAAATTGGTAAAACGGCTTCTCTTTACTATGAAACCACAAAACTAGACATTTGAGGATAAATACGGTGCTCCAACAGATCGAAGTGTACACTCTTTTAGCGTGCTACACACATTAGAGTGTGACAAAAGCATCAGTACAACGGTAATTGCATTTACCGGGCTAACATCGTCCAAAAGTGGTTCGTTTGTATAAGGGTTCGTTTCAGTACATAGAGTGGTCACTGTAGCCTCCATATTTAAGCCCTGAAGAAAATTCACGTCATATGCGTTCCTCATCATCTCTTTCATTATTATTGAAAGATTTGGGTCTTCAGTTGCTGCAAGATTGGCTAAAATTAGAGTTACAGAGGATTCAAAACCTTGTAAAATCAATGATGTTCGAATGGAAGATGTACTTCGATCAAAAAGTAGTCAATGGCTTATCAATAAATTAATGAACTATACAGCTTTTTTAGACCAGGTGTACATTTTTGAACGATGAACTTCTTGAAGCATGTTGCACAGAGAACAAATGAATATAATTTGAAGTGATATATCTGAAGAACATGAATAACAAGCACACATTAGCCTTTGTTCAATCACAGTGTCAGATGAGTTAACAAACAGCTTACCTGTACGAATAATTACCGGTTAAAACAAATACCCTGTGATTAAAAAAGCTAATTGGGTGACGGAGGTTTACGCTAGGATGGGAAAAGCAAGAATGGTTTCGGTGAGGCTTGCTTAATTCATGAGGCAGAGCAATTAAAAAAAGCCTCAAAGCTGTCAAACTTTGTGGCAATAAAAAAATAGTGGCGCTGGTTCAAAACAGATGCACAAGAGAAAACACAAAAATGAAGAAAGGACTGTTGTTGCTGCAAATAATTGTGTCAGAAAATAAAAGATCTTAGATTGAAGGAAAGTGGCACGAGCATCTCAGTCGTAAGGAAAAAATTAATGAAGGAAATTTCTAAAGGTATGCACAGAGACAAAAGGAGCAGGTAATAGTCACAGGGTTGTGTAATTAGTTAATTGGCAAAGAAGGGAGCCTTACTGAAGTATCTGACACATATATTTTTGAAATTGTATTATATTGAACGAGGCAGTCGATTCATAAAATCAATAATAAGTGAAAACAACGCGGGTAGTGGAAATAACGTTAACAGGTTAACGTGTTTAAAAATTGAAATAAATGAAAACTTCAAATAAATGACACATATTGAACGGGACTTGTATAATTAAAGTACTCAGAAATTGATTGCGATCATAATGATCAACTCAGCAGTCAATAGTCCAAAGTACTACCTAACTTGTCCAGTCGTTGGGGAAGAGATTGTCATTGAACAATTGAAACTATAATTCTTACATTCCGAAAACACTGTCTTCAAAATAACCTGAAGACGAAAACAACTTTATTAGAATTCCTCGGATCAAATATATGGCCCGAAGATCATTCTGTGAAGACTAACATTGATGCTTCGTTACTCTAATCATTCCATTAAATCAAAAGTTACTTAAGGCGGGAAAATACATGAAAGTTCGTACCGGAGGAAATTTAGAAAAAATTCTCTATCTGAGATTTGAAAATAAATTACTAGTTCAACAATAAAATGTAAAATAAAATTCATATCGAAGAAAATTGAAAAATTCTTTATCTGAGATTTGAAAATAAATTAGTAGTTCAACAATAGATTGCAAAATGAAGTTCATGCCGAAGAAAATTGAAAAAATTCTTTATCTGAAATTTGAAAATAAATTAGTAGTTCAACAATAGAATGTAAAATAAAGTAAGATTGCCATGCATATACAACATCATAATTTATTAATTGTACGTTCTCAATTAATTGAGCTGGCCATGACGAATTATGACATCAACTCAATATTTCAAAAGTGTTCATCTCGCAGCATTTTTTCTCTCATAACTTTGAAGACTCACTTTAGAGACTCGTTCAATTGTGATGCCGAGGTTTGAAGTAGAAGTTTTAAGCAGAAAAACTAGCTGTAGTTGCAGAGCTGTTTCTCACTATGTTGCTTTCTGTTGACACGCGTTGAATAGATGCAGGACACAACATGACGGAGGTAATTAGCTGGGCTGGCTCCTCTGGAGTGCATTGAATAAACTAGGTAAAGCAATGAAACATGTCGTAATTTCATTCAAACATAAAATGAATCAAATTTAATATAAATGGAAAGGAGTTTAGTATTATAGGATCTGTCGATGCTAGACGTTCACCAGTGTTCCAAAGACATGAGAACTTCTGCAGAGGTGCGAAGATTCTAGAACTTCACCATCTGTGCAACGATTCTAGAGCTAGACTGGATGTGCAATCTCTTCCAGATTCTATTCACTTGAGATGCAACGATTCTTTACCTTTATCGGAGCTACAGGAATTTTTAGCAATTCACTCACACTTCGGTGATTCCAGACTTTCAGAAGAGTTACAGCGCTTTCAAAGCTTCGCTATATGTTCAGCTATTCTGGGACTATTCAAGCAGGTCTTCACAGACCATCGTTAAATGCGTTAATCTCAAAATGTGCTCGTATAGAAAGCCTAAAGCACAGCGATCATCGCAACAACATCTCAAAATTTATGAGACAATGTGAGGCTGGAACCTGACCAACTATTTACAACTGATGACGAAACTATTGCGTATAGTGCATTAGATGAAAAGTAATGAGCAGGTATGCAAAGTAACTTGCTTGGTAGCGTGACTGGTAGGAGAGTCTAATTCTAATGAGACGTTGAAAGCTATCATACATATATGAGTTAGAGCTGCATGTAAAATGTTCCCTAGTTTAGATTCAATTATTTTTATCTTAGTTAGCTGCTAAGTAACAGTCTACAAGATGGGAAATGCATAAACAGTATTCGCTCATAACTCATTTGCTAAGAATATTTGACTACTGTATTTTTAAAGCTAAAATTTGCACATCACTCGATATCAATCGGTTAACACGTTGCCTCCGATTGCCTGATTGGTGTAAATCTTCACTTTGTACGCATAGTCACTAGAAGGATCTGAAAAAATTACAGAACCTAAATTAAGTGGTACACATACGTACCACTTCGGAGTCAACGTGTTAAACTCTGTACTTGAGTACAAAATTCATAAGTTCTTGAGGATTTACTCAGTAACTGCACTGTTTGAAAACAGGAGTAGAGTCACTAGGGTAGAGTTGCAAATAAAGATTTATTTTATAAATGTGTAAGGGTAGGTATCCTAAAAATGAAGTGCCTCTGGAACTGTTGACGTAACTTTCTCAACGTGTGTTTCATTTTTTTTTGTGGATTACGTGCACCATGTTTACTGCTATGAAAGGTGATGTGAACAGTGTACGTCCTTCACCAAAGAATGAAATTAAAAAAACATCCTGAGGATATGAATGAAGATGGAAGTTTCATTATAATGACCAATTTTGCGAAGGTATTGAAAACTCTCATTTGCATGAGTAGCGAAGACTTTTGAAAGAGTTTTTGCTATTGAAAATAAACTATTCATCTCTTTGATCGCGTTGCAATTTTAGCTTGGCATTTTATTGCTGCAATTAAGTTCCAGAAACTCTTAATCAACTTTCAATTGTGATGTAGGAAAAGTTCAACTGATGGAGAAAAACTATTTATTTTGCAATAGCCAAAAAGAGGTCAAATTAATGTTTTAAGTTAACTATTATATCATAAGTCACTGCATTCATATGAGTCATATTGCACGATCTGGTACAGTGAGGTAGACGTAAATGCATTGGTGTGGTTTGAAACAACCTCTGACCAAGATTAAACTTAATAGTCGACCTTCGTTGAAAGATAAAAGCAGAATAAAAACAGTTTAATCAACAAGGGAAGCTGTAAAAACGCATCCAAGCTACAATTTTCCACTATTAATGCTAGGTATCCTGTGATTCTTTTTTTTTTTTGTTGAGCCAGTACGGTGATCAAATAAAAAAGTTTCACTTGGTTCAAAGCAGCTTGGGAAATTGCTCCCTTTTATTGCTATTGTATGTATTAATTAGAATATTAGTTTAATGTTTCCCAACTTAAATATAGTTATAAGATTCAGCATTCATCAGTTTCAATCTTTCATTTTTGCATTCAAGTTTGGAAGCCTTATGCTCTTTTTCGTGAATTTTTAGTTCTAAATCTGTATTATTTTACCAGAAAAATTCGTTTTCAATATCAAAATGCCGTTTTTCGTTTCGATCGTTTACGTTTCTTACATGATTGATAATATTTACTACATATAATGTGATTTAATGATACTTTAAGATACAAGAAATTATGAAAAATTTTGAGGAACGTTGTCAAAAAGCATTTGCAAGACATTCTTCCAATACAAGATATAGAGTCATGAACTCACTCGTAAGACTCAGCTGGTATGCTGATTATAGTTCTGAGTGCATCGTTCATTATCCAATGAGCTGAAAATTGTGTTCATTTGCAGCCCGACAAATCCAAAGAACATTTTTTTCGAAAATAATAATGTGGCATGGCCAATGAAATGATTTTCATCAGGAATGTTACCATTATATCAAGGAAGTTTCAAATTTATGCAGATTTTTGAATTTCAAGGAGAGTTGTGTAAGTCCCTTAAATCATGTTAAGATTGTGTTGGAATAATACAGTATATACGAATTTTTGAGGAATTACTGTAAAATAATCGCAAAGAGCTTGAAATTTTATGGAAAGAAGTTAAAATTGAACAAAGAATTCAAGATATCCCGATTAATTTGAGCGAACGACCCACTTATTTTCCATCTACAAAATTTAGTTACACTTTTAATTTTTCATGTTCCCGTCTTCTTTTATACGAGACTAAAAGGTTTTCGTTGGCAGCCTGTGTTCTCCAGGAGTGAAATATCTTGCCACGTTGATGAACTAAATTTTTCTGTAATTAAAAATGCCGAAGTTTTTCTAACTTCAGGTTTGTCTCAGGGTTATGAGTGTGGAGCGCGTGATCGAATAGAGAATTAATTTCAAGGAAGGAAGTCAGGCAATCGTGCCAGAAAAAGCTTCTGCCCATCTTACTGACAGCTCGCCCTTCCAGACGAATGAGCTCCACCACGAGACCTCTTCGCTACTTCATGTTTCTCGCCTGTCATTGCGAGGATAATTAAAAAGGCAAAAAACTTCAGGAAAGTTCTTTCCTGGAAATATTTCAATGAAAACATTTCATAACATCTAGAAAAAATGTAATACCCTACAGGATTTATTAGACACGGGAAAAAATTGTGTTAATTTGTATGAACTAGTATATTAGAAAATTGTAATTAAATGCGGTTTTCAATTAGATACGCCAACATACGTACAGCTGTTCGCTGTCCAACTTCGTGTATAGTTCTTGCCAGGAAAATCAGCAGTTTTTTTAACTTGAGACCGTTTACATTGATGTTTTATTATGAAATGACAAAATTTAAGCCCTTCATTCATTTTGCCGTATAAGATTTACACTCTGTGATGAGTACCATCTTCTGCTCGACGATACTGCCAGTGCAGCTCATATTTTTATAATTAAATTTTTCCTCATTGAATTAAAAAAGGGTCTCAATTATTCAGCTCCAGTATATTGAATAAAATTATTTAGCCCTTTAATCTCACATATCTGGTAGTCATTAAAATGAATGACTATTTGTAAATCATAAAATAATAGGCTTGAAATGCATTATTTTAAGGTCGTCAAGTCACTAACATATCCAATTTATGTCATTTTCTGCTGGACAGGCAGTGATCTGTTCAATCATTTCCTGTGCGAGGCAACCAGAAAACAATTGTACAACGCAAGCAGTTGAAATTTTAATTGATAAGATTCCTTATACTTTTTTTCTTCAATCATTATTTCATTATCACTAAAGTAACTTAGATATAGTTTAAGTTCGGGCAATGTTTTGCAAGATGGAACGTCTTTCATCTTCAGGTTTGTAAACGATAACGGATTATCGTGAAACATCATCCGTATAAACATCATTCAGAGTCATAATAACAATACAGAGATCAGCAGTACCTGGTAATGAAAAACAGACAGAATACATTCAATGAGTGAGCCTTAGAAAACATTTATGATGATACTCATCTGATCAAACGCGAGACCGTCTTGCTTCAAACTAGACTGTCACAACCTCGGTCAATTAATAGAAGCTCTGTCTCGCCAGGCTAAAGTTTAAAATCTCAATACCTTCTTTTGTAAATATAAAAACCGTCGATCATGGATAAACTCCTACAAAATTCTACACTTTTGGTTTTGAAGAGATCTTCAATTCAAATTCCTGAATACCTTTGCCACTGCAGTTCTCCTATTACTATGAAGTTCAGACCGAGTGACTCTAGTTTCTTTAGCGTGCGAGTAATAACTTTCATTTGAGACCACATGTATGGAGTATCATATAAACCCAACACGAAGTAAATTACAACAGAAGTAACAAATTTAAGATACACCTTCTGGTGATGCTGTACATACAGTATATCTAATTACTTTGAAACTTTTTTAAGTCAAACTTCTGATATGATGTCACAGTTGGGTTTCCAGCTATGTTTGAATTTTAGTTCTCAAATTCTTTCAACAAAATAAAGTCAGTCGCTATTTTTTATTTATTCACTCAGGCTTAAAACAAGTAAAGAAAGTTGAGCTTTGCCCTAATTAAGGACTTGTCTGAGCTGTCGGTCTTTGTAACTCAAAGTAATTTTTCATAGCTGGTGCCCAGAATACTCGTAGTACGAAATCCTTTGACCTTCTGTCGTTGGAGCAGAAACATTCCTCCGTTTGAGAAAACTCTCGCAGTTTCAAGGTTTCTACTACGATAGTTAAAATAGGTTACACTAGTTACAATTGTTGTCCTAGTTACACTAGCCACTATTGTTGTCCTAGTTACACTAGTCACTATTGTTGTTCTAGTTACACTTGTCACTATTGTTGTCCTAGTTACACTAGCCACGATTGTCATTCTGGTTACACTAGTCCTTGTTGTAGTCCTAGTTACACTAGAACTATTGTCGTCTTAGTTTCGCTAGTCACTACTGTAGTTCTAGTTACACTAGTCACCATTGTCGTCCTAGTTTCAACAGTCACCATTGTCTTTCTAGTTACACTAGTCACCATTGTAGTCATAGTTACGCTAGTCACTACTTTTGTTCTAGTTCCACTATCACTAATGTCGTCTTAGTTACACTAGTCCAAATTCAGGTCAAGTTTGAAGGTTTTAGTGCAAATAAGACTCAATAGTAAAAGATCTGACATAGTCTGTATTAGATAATGGTAAAATACGAGTATATGTTCATGCCAGTCATCCACGAATACCTAATTTTAACACGTTGCCTGCGATTGCCTAGCTGGTGCAAATCTTTACTTTGTACACACAGTCACTAGAAAGCCTTGAAAAAATTATAGAACCTAACCTGAGCGACCCACCGGCGGGTCGTATCGCACTCAACGTGTTAAGCCTACTTTGAAAAAACGAAATAAGACCTACATTAACGCTCGACCGTGTTCGAAGATAGTCCAGTTGGCTACAGCTGCGTTACAACTAAATTTTCTTGGTGTGCCCTAGCTACGTCTCAGTTATGCTCGTTGATCAAAATATTAGGCGTGCAAATAAATATGTAGGTATTACAGATTCTAACCAGACCAACTCTACGCATTAAGTTGAAGCAAAAAATGTTTAGACATTTTTTTTTGTTTAAAAATGAAAACTAACAGTTATTTTATGAGCCAAAAGGTTTTTGCACCCAGTTGAGCCTAAACTTTTGAACTTCTCCGTTCGTTTACATTGCTAGCAGGTGTAGTTTGGTCTGTCTAAACATCCAGTTCGTAGTTTAGACTCTCTAGGGAGGGGAGCTGCAGAGTAAAATAATGTTGGCAAGTTACAACCTTTCTTATTTAGGTGGAGCTGAATATACCGTTTTCCACGAGAACGTTTGGGTGACGATGAAAGTCCCTACTGGTAAGAATTCTATGATCAGGTCTGGTATTTGGTACCCTATGTACTAATCAATAAATTAAGAAAGCTAATTCGCATGCAAAATATATTCATTCATTGATCTTGAAACATTTTCAGCTTAGAAGATAGGAATCTTTGCTTCTGGCAACACGTAAAACAACAGCACTGGAAGCAGTTAGAGGATGTTGCTGCGGACTACTGTCGACGACATTTCTTCACACGCTACACGACTGACTTTAACCTATAACGATATTGTATCCGGTACAGAACTACTGAAATAAATTGCCAATATTTCAATCAAGATTGAATTGTACGCACATTATCATTTCATACCCTGCACTTCCTATATTTTTGGTATCAGGAGTTCACGACCTAAATACGATGGGTTAGCATCTTGTAAGTTTATTTTCTGTGAGTAAGTTGCAGATTTGGATCACACGAGGCGTTGCGTGTCATGAGGAAGAAGATGCCCTAAACAAACTTTGAGAAATCTTCATACAAAGTTTTCAAAACGAAAATTCCTCTAACATAATTAATTATCTTCATATCAATGTGTTCTGGGTATTATTCTATAGGTTAATTACTGAAACCAAGCTTGGCTGTGAGAGTTCTGTACCACAAACAACGGATTCTTTAACTAGTGGTGTCTTCGCCCTTGTGACACAGAGTGCCTCTTATGATACAGGGGATGAACGATAACCCTTGAAAATAGGAGTGAATTTTTCCCATGAAATCTTTTTGCGACCAAATGGCAGATCGCTCCTAAAATATGACAATTGTCTCTCATGTAGCTTGAACTGGTGAAACGTTTTATTGATGATTTTTGGAATGCATTCTTTCCTTTCAGACACTCCAAAAAATGAAGCATCCTGACTGTGTTGCATGATTGAAATTACAGAAGCCTGATTTTTTCTATCTTCATTCGTAGAGTTGACTCTGACGGCATAGTATGTTTCACCATTTATTTGTTTCAAATAGAGGAGTGGGAAACTTAAAAATGATATTTAACATAAGAAAGATACAAACGAATAAACGTTAGCTAAAATGCTCGATTCTTTCAACATGTGCATTCGACACAGTAAGAAAAGCCAGTAGAATCAAATGTTCAAAAATATATAGCTTGAATGTAGCCTATATTAAAATGAAAAATGCCATCAAAAGAAAAACACTTTGATACAAATGTTCAGAAAATCACTTGAAAACAAGGATAAAACACATCTGCAGAAGAACAAAACAAAATACGCGTGAATAGCCTCCTTTGAGACACATTGAAGCAATAAGCCGTCAGCTTGAGCAAAGAGTTTCGTTCTTTGAGTTTTCAAGCGTTGGTTGCAATTCGCAGTTCTTATTTCTCGTCAAAGACTATGCATAAATAAATACAAAGCTTTTAATCTGAGTTCTTTAACCGGAATAATTTTCCTCTGTTGATTTGAGTTGGCATAGAGAAACGATGGATAACAAATGGGATAGAAAAACGATGGATTATAGGACGAATCACATGTGTAGAATACAAGATAGTTTAGTTTACTAAAATGTACTCAGTAAGAGACACTCAGTCTTGCTTTTCTTTTTTGTTGTTAAAAAATAGCTGCATGCGAAGAGGCACCATAATTCTTGAAGCAGTTATCTAGATCAGTTTTCAAGTATAATTCATATGCTCTTTAAAACCTCATAATACGTGCATATGCCTATATTTATTGGTAAATAAATATTTTGGAATTAATGTACCTTTCTGAGACTAAAGCGAGTTTCAAACAAAAATATTTTCCACTTATGTAGAGCAAATTACTTTCTTCATAATTGTTTCTCAATAACTCCTTTAATTTTTACAGGCTTAAAAAACACATTAAGTTTTGATGCACAGATAAAATATTTAATTTATTAGATGTTAAGATTTTGTTCGAGTATATTACTGAGCTTTATCATTGTTTATCGATCCCGACAAGCTAAAGAGCTCAGTTTATGCAGCCTGATTTTTCATCGAAGTTTAGATGATCCAAGGCATCCACAAAATGAGGCCTCTGACGCTAGACAAGAAACAGTGGCAACAAAACTAGCAGCATCTTTGCAGCTTGGCTGCTTCCCTGGCTGGCGATGTGCAGTTAATTTTCTTGCTACCAACACTGAAGAAATGACTCAGACATTGAAACAAAATTAATGCTTCATCATTTTCCATGGTGAGTCATGTGTGTCTCAAATGTAACACCATAAAATATGAAGTTCTAAGTTACAATCTAAAATGCTCTGCACAAAGCTACTACAAAGATGGGTAGTTGAATATTGTGTATTGTGCATGATATAAATTTTCAGTATTGCCCTGGTTGACTTCAGAAGAGACATTAAATGTTCATCAACAAATATGAAAAAAAGTTTTATGTGATGAATTAGTTAAATTAATAGTTGACATTTTGTTTATAGATGTTGTTATGTATGATTAGGTTAGTTCTCACACTGTTTTGAATGTTTTTATTCCCAAGTATGAACTCCACGACCATAAAACGTATATGATGAAACTGTGCATGACATTCTGAACTCCACAACAGGAATGTGACATGTCTGATGAAACTGCGTATGACATTCTGGCCGTCGTCAACATCTAATGTTTGTCTGCCCTACTTGGGAGGTCCGAGGATCAATGAAAGCGTGTCAGAATTATTCATTATTGATTTAATGAAAGGAAAACAGTTGTGAGAAAGAGTGCTCGAAATAGAATTGTTATGATTATTTAGAAGTTAATGCTCCAATTTCCTAAGATTCGAAGATGATAAATCGTTTTGAAATGAAAGTAATTGTACTCAGTGACTGAATAAAGTGTGTACCGTTAATAAAAATATGTTCACTTCATTTTGTTTTGCTTACAGACTTTATTTAAGAGCACGTCAATGACAAGACTTGAGTGAATATGTATAGACGTTCTCTACATTACGTGTAATTTACTCGTACGCCTTATTATTTGTGTCAAGATGACTGTTTTGTTTAAGACTTATTTGTCTTATCAAAACAGTCTTATACTTCTTTGTTTAAGATAAAACTTAATTATTGTTTAAGACTAAATTTATTTTTTATTTTTGAAAAAACAGCGGATTAATAAAGATGGGCAGCCATAATTAAGGTTTTAGTTTTAACAAACGAGAAACAAGATAAAACATTGGGACACGAGTAGTTAAGGCGCGAACGTTTACTTGAAAATTTTATGGAAACAATTGTAGAAAAAACATTAAGGAACTGATGAGCAGCCTTGACCTGTCTATTCAGCAAATTGACTGTCTATCTCGTTTAGTTAACTTGTTCTCCGGACTGTTCTTCCACATGACTAAGTCAACTACTACCATACTAACTACTAAGGTTAGTATGGTGAGTTTAGACTGTCAGATTATCGCATTTAGCATCATTTCAAGAAGCCATGTGAAACATTGAAGCCATTTAATACGATGGGATAAAGAGTCTGTCATTCTGATTTCATTTAAAGGGAACAGTTTGAAACTAGGATGGGGGTAACCTTATAAGATTTTCACCCAAAAATTGTAATCATATTGCGCCACTACGAGCGGCCTGCATTATTGAAAAATGAAATTATTTTATAGTTCTACAAATGCTAAGGCCACGTATTGTTAGTGTTGTTTATTTCTGAAAATTAGAGTGATTCCAATTTTATATGATAAATTATGATAATAAAAATGCCCACCATCTAATTTAAAATGCTTTTGAATGGAAAAAGGGAAATTATCAACGACAACATTGAGTGTAGTAACATCTACACAAAAGGGCATAATGTCCCAAACAGTCCCAAACCTTTTAATGTCCCAAACCTTTTAACACGTAGGCTAGAAAAGTATCACTGGGAAAACTCGTTCCCATATCAAGACCCCCCATATATTAATCTGAAGACTCAGATCTGGTGTTCTAGGAGGCCATAAAAATTCAAACGATGCTATATTATTTTGTTGCTGAACTGTGTCTCCGGAGCGATGCCATCGAATCATCAGATGGATGTGCGTGCTGTGTCTCCATCTTGTTGAAACCATTTATCTGGTGTGCAATCATCAGGAACTGGACCAGCCTATTCATATCAGTGTATAAAAATAATATGATCTCCAAATTTTGTGCCAACGTAGTCGGAAACAAATAGTATTTATTTGGTGAATTTAGTGTTTTTCAATGCAATGTTTTACTTTCTCAGACAATTAAACCCTACAATTTTGTTCGTTCATCACTAAGATACTTTTACTTCATTTTTCTATCTGCAATAGTTAGGAAAGTATGGTTAGTTAAAATCCGAATTATTTTTTTTAACGCACTATATTCAAGGTGCGGCAACATAACTTCCTTTTTTAAAGCGTTTTGCTTTAAAAAAACTATGTATGCTGAAAAAGTGTAGTTGAAAGGTTTTTGGGCATTGAATTTCAAAGATTGGCTTGCTTATCTACAGCCTAAAACTAGTTAGTTTGTATGTCTCAAATTCAGAGCACTCTGCTAATGTGCATACAGATATATGTAGATTAAGACTGTAAGTTCTCTGTTCGCATTCATGCAAATGAATTAGAAACATATGTGAAATTTAGTTAGCTGCATTAGCTGCTGAATACATAAATTACCAATTAATTCATACAATGATGCCACAAAAATGAAGAAGAAAAAATTGCGTATTTTTATCAAGAAATTTATGTACAAAGAAAAGACATGCCCTTAATAGATGAACCGATGGAGACCATTGGAAACTGCAGACATTTATACAACCATAGTTGTATAAATGTCTGCAGTTTCCAATGGATGAGTTCAGGGAAGGAATTCCTAATGTAGAAAGTAAATGTTAAAAGTTTGTTTTTAAAAATTTTGTGGATGAACACTGACGTGTGTCGAAGTAAGTTTGTGACCTCATTCAAGTGCAAAAAAAGTGTGTTGTTGACTGCGAGTGTGACGAGTGATAGTGTTAGAAGTGCTCGTTTCTATTACTGGGGTGCTGTAAATAAAAAATATTCAGTTTGAGTGGGATAACGGTAAAATCAACGCTGGAAGATTATTAACGTGTAATGAGAGAATAAAGTTTCATTGAGCTCCTACAGCTCTCTAGTATAGAACACAGAGCGCATCTCTAGTAATGTGTCTCAACAAACGAACAGGTAAACATGCATTGCTTGTGAAAGATATTCTGCGAATGATCATTTAGAATTGTAGGGAGAGTGGTTTTGCTTAAAATGTTCAACGACTCAGCTGTCATTCTTTAAAGCGTACTTTCAAAGTATTCGTAAGATACAGATGTGCAAATTTTTTTAAGTTTTTAGCTTTGCTATGTATATTGATGTAAACAGTTTCTGTTTAACATTGAAGCGTAATATATTGTAGGCACGTATTTTTATCATAATCCACGTTAAAATATTCTGTACCATTGTACATGGACCACTTGAATTCTTAAATGAACTTTTCAGCTAGGAAGTCGTGTAGGACAACAATCCGCTTAAAGCAAAATAAGGAATCCATTGCAGTAAATATGCAACAATTCAACACAAATTCTGTCATGTATCAAATGAATATAGATTTTTACTTCATGGTCTCAGTTGAAAAAGTGTCAGTATGAGTAATGAATCACCTCGACTGTAAATTGATCTTTAAGAAGCATTGATTAAATACTTCAGCATGGCTTTAGTCACAACAAACAGTGGAAGCAGCAGTAAAAGAAGTTACAACGCCTAAAGTGATGCTTCCATGGAGGCTGCACAATGCATGCATAAACATTAACAATTTTGTAGAAAATTCAGTTGCTTTGCAGACTGCCTCGGGTGTCTGTGGTTATCAGTTAAACAAACTCATTTTATAATTATTAGTTCAGTAAATTCGTGTGAATTGTTGTTCCAAACTTCCACACTTGCTCGCGGAATCTATTCGAATGATGACATTTATGCAGAATTAAAGAAGAAAATCAAAACTAAATTTGTGACACAAACACTTCAGAGACGGTAGAGGACCCTTGACAGTCATTCAGGCCTTGAAGAGCGTCTGACAAGCAGAATACTTGAAAATCTTGAGCGGATGTGAGCTGAAATCAACGAAAATTGGAGACTGATGGTGTAGGAAATCAATTCAATGGAGGTCTTTGCATTCCGTGGGTTGGGATTTTAAGGAATGCTGATGGAAAGCCTTGCTATTAAAGTAATTGATCGATATTTGTTTTACATTTTTTCTACTAAGGATGCTCTTCGATTTTGTCTAGTGGGTGTTTACTATGCAAATATGTCATCCAGGACACTAATTAAATCCAATCTTTTGAACAAATTTGTACATCTTAAACTAATTATCGTTCAAGAGATGGAACGAAAAGCTGTCCATTAAGATTTGTATTTATATTACATAAATTTTATCTGAAGTACCCTACAATTACTGAACTGGTTGTTTTGGAGTAGGCACCATACTGTTAAAGTTATTCGATATTCTAATAATTTTTCCATCGTTCCACAGTACACATCGACGCAAGATTTATATGGATCTTGGCAACGCTGATGCGCAGAAGCAAAAAATGAAAGTTGAATGCTTATGTACAAACAGAGAAGTTCAACAAATGAAATGCTTGGAGAGTTATAAAATTTTATTTGAATTCATTTCATACATAACACAGGGTGATCACAAGAGATGTTTCGGTTTTAAAATGGCTATAATTTACTAACTATTGCAGATAGAATGAAATAAAAACCATCTGAAAAAGAAGATTCTAAAGCTTTATTTAATTATATTCTTCATTGAAAATATCCACCTTAAAAGTGAACAAGGCTTAGCTCGACAAACTCTTTCCTTAACAAAGCCCCACATGAATCAATCTAGAAGTGACAGGTTGGGGGATCTAGAAGGCCATGGGAAATCAGAATAATACGACATTAATTTATTAAGGAATCGATCCTGGAGCCACACCAGTGAATCTTTAGAGGCTTGGACTGTCGCTTCATCTTGAAGACACCATTGATGTGGAGGACAATCATTTGCCCGCATAACATTGAACATTTCAAGATACGTTCCACATTCAATAGTTGAAGCTTCTCCCGTGTCAGGGCTTCCAAAACAAGTTTGATCCATAAATTTCACATACATTTAGTTCACACCGAACAATTATCTTTTGAGAGTGTACTAATTTCGTAAATTTTGTTTGTTCATCATATATTCAAGGTAGACGTAGTATCCATCACTGAAAATAATGTTTCAACATTTAGTTGATTTACAGAACACAGTTCATGAATTGTTGCCAGAAATCGTAATCTTTGCACTTTGTTCTCATGACAAACCCTCCGAAGGCATTGTAATTCATATGAAAATAACTTTAAATCTTTATTTAAAATTTTCCTGACTGATTCTTTTTTAAATTTTTCATCACAGCCATTTTTTGTTATCCAGTCTTTGGTATAATTTTGAATACATTTACTAATGAAGTCAATATTTTGAATAGTTCTTGCACTTCTTGTGCTACCAGAACGATTCAAAACATTGTGGACAGATCCATCGTCTTCAATTTATGAAGATTTTTTCGGATTGCTGCCTTACTAATAGGCAGTCCGTTAGAATTTTGTTTGGCTCGTTTTAATGTGATAACCGATCAATATTTCATCATTCCTTCCACAATTAATATAAGCTGAATTATTGCTAGCTGCTTCATGACGACAGGTTCCTCACAAATGAATTATCAAAAGTGAACAGAACATGGGATGATAGGCTTCGTATACTGGATATTTGATAACATTTCATACCCTTCTGTTATAGATGGCTCATGTTTCATCCATCTATACTTACAATAGTTCGTGAGTTATAGTGACTCAAAGACAAAAATATTTTTGTGATTACCTTCTACAGTTGCAAGGCAAATGATTAAACAGCAAAACTAAGAATTTTTCAAGTTATAATATTCTCAGGTTTAAATATCTGTTACATGACTGCAGATTATGTAAGGATTATTTAAAGAACTGTTCATTTCTGAGAATTTTTCAAGAAGTCTGTATCCCCATAACATAAAGTCTGTTTTGAAGCTGTTCTTTAGTGATGCAAAAATCCTCTGGAACAACTCGAAGTATGTAAGGGTTACTTTTGACATATTTTACTTTGTGTTCCAGCTCACAAAAAATTCTTAACGGTCCCAAACTTTTTCCCTTTATAACATACCATACTCTGCTGACAAGAACATTCAAGCTCTTAGAAATGCTTCAATAACTGTCATTTGGAGGCTGCATGAAAATTAACCGGTTCTTTAAGTCAATGACTAACCCATTTCAAACAAAACAAAAGTTGTTTTTAACTTTTTTACTGCATCATCCCCAGGAGCGATGGGATTGGATTTGACTGGTATAATTACCATGGTGCTATTATTGAATTCATGGTGTAAAAACATATCTAGCGTGAGGTTTGATGGACAACTATAGAAACAATTATTCTGATCAGTGTTTCTATGATCTGGAAGAAAATAAATGAATACAGTGTGTGCCTTTCATAATGGACGATAGAAAACCGTACTTCAATGAATATGGTACGCAATTTAATTAGTAAGAAGTCGTACATTACATTCGTTTTTGCCGTGAAATGTGCTCAAAGAGCTCAGGCTGCTCCATTTGACTGCAGTTGTGTGCTGAAGGTGTGAGCTGGAAACACATGAAGTCACAAATTTTGTTCCCAGCGACTGCAGAAATTCAGTGGACTCGATCTTTGGTTAGATAGGAGAATTAAGTGCTACTAATATGAAAAATAATAAATTAAAATGTGCATGTGATTCTTTCTATGTAGTAAAGTTCATATTTCAGTGCAAGACTACAACATAAACAGTATTAAAGTCATCTTGGTTCATTCCTTCCCAGATCTCATCGCCGCGTAGAAGTGTGATGTATTTCACCAGTAATAGATTACGAACCTGTTCTTCACATCGGTCAATTGTACGAGACTATACCAAAAGATTACCTATATCAATAGCTAAATATGGGTCATTTTTCTCCATTCCAATAGGATTCAAAGGATTTAAAGAGGATTGGCTTACAAAAAGGTTTGATTAGTTTTCAGCTCTGGCTGCCTGTACGAATAGTGTGTACTCAGCCGTTCCAATTTGTTGAGATAGGAATAATTTTTCTATGAATCACAGCAGGAAATATTTATTGTTACTCAGTTATAAAATGAATGATTGCATCCGAAAAAGCATTTAAAGTTATTTAAGTTTGGGAAGAAATTTTTTTCGCTTATTTCTGCAGCATCTGAACCATCACTCAAATCTCTGATTACATTCGAGGAAAGTACAACTTTAAACTTAAAAAACTTGCTCGTTAAACTAAAAACTTAAAAACTAGTTCACAACACCAATTTATGTAGTTCATGGCTTTGTCTGACAGAATCAATCATACATGCACTATTTATTACAACTTCCATACCGATTACTCTAAATCCTGATGTTTATGTTAATAATTATAAAAAAGTAGTGTTTACGACAGCGTGTTATATTTATAAATTTTATTTATAGTTTCCATTAAAATTTTAGGATCTTTATTCGTAGAATTTTATTTTTATAAGAACCTTTCATCAGCTGCATACACTTTCAGTGTTTTCACTCATCAATGTTTTCGAAGGAAACTCATTATCCTCGAAATTTCTAGTACGCTGCTCAAGATAATCAAGTTTTCTGCCCTTTTGTCGAGAAACATGTAATCATTTCATCGTGGCCTTAAACTACAGAAGATTTTCATTTATGGCAAGTTTGTTTATGAAGGGCCAAGCGAGTACGTGAATAAATAGCATGAATAACGCATAGGCTCGCTGCTCTGAATTGGGGCGCTCCATTGTACGTCGACTGATCTGCGCTAAGCTGGAGCCTCTCCCTGCTCTTTTTATTATGGACGACCCCGCCACTTTAGGCTTGCAACAAGATTAGTGGAAGCTTTCCCTCAATTTTTCATCTAGAATTCATAACTATGATAGATAATGCTACAAAATTCCAATTTTAAGAGCGCACTAAACAATAACATTGGGAGGTTGGCTGACTGCTTCATTCCATGGCGAAGAAATCTATACAGACTCTGTGTTCGTTTGGATTACTTATTTTAGGAAAATTTGTTTGGTGCTTTTTGTCAGAATTATTTGCAGATCTTTGACACCAAAAATTGATCTGAGCTTCAGGAATACGGTCCAATTCTAAAGCGTGAGGTTCCTTTAACTAAGCGCTTGAATCGTGTGGTCTGGTAGGATGCAAAACAGTGGATGGAAATTCTACAGAATCCTGGACACGGAAGTTCTGGAGTGTCTTGATCCAGATAATGTGCGGAGCGTTCAGTATTATCGCAGGTTGAATTCATTTTCATAAACATATAATGTGTGTCTTCCATATTTTCTCCACAGAATTGTTGAAATACTTCTCATGGGTTGTCTAGAATTTCAAGCGTCATAATTCTTTAATCTCAAGACTACGCTGTTTTGAATGAGAAGCATTTTGCACATCAAAAACTATGGAAACACAAAATTATATCAGAAACTAATGAATGTTTTCGAGACTAAAGTAATCAAATTCTATGTAGTCTGCGTCGCGATTTCTTCTTCGTAAGGCATCGGATACGATTTGCAAACCACTCAAATATGTTATGAGTCTTATGTGTACGAGAGAGTAAGTCTCTTGTCTCTCTTTCATGCCATTTTTTCTCAGTTCTGAGCATAATTTCATGGTAACAACTAATGGATGATGTTCATACATCTTCCTCGTCTGATACATCATACATCTTTCTCGTCTGATACATCTTACGCCCTTAAAGTTTGATGTTGTCTTTCTAATCGGCATTCGTTTGTACTGACGCAACTGACACGCGTGATGGTGTCTTTATATCCGACCATTTGAAATAATGGCATCACAACATGAAATTTGAATTATACAGTTTGAGCTGTGTAGCTATCACTGGAGCGTGGTTAGATGTGCAGTTCTATTACTCATCAAACGAAACAATGTTTGTTATCTGTGCAGCTTTACGAGCATTTTATTCCTACAAGGGTATGTATCCAAGAAAAAATTATTATCTCGAAATGTGTATTATCGTGGAACTGTATTTAATAAGGAATATTTTGAATATCTGGATATATGCAATGATTATTATTGATATTAATTAATAACAGTATTCTCTATCCAAATAACTAAATCATAACTGCAAAATTTTGATATCTTGATAACTATATCATAAAAATTTGAGTTCAGAAGAGAAGGCAGAAAACAGAAGAGAGTCTCAAAGCACACGTCAAAACTTCCGACACAATGGGCCAACAAGCGTCGTATCAATGTCCAGATCACTCTTGGTCATGGGTTCTCACTTGAAGATAGAAAAAACTTTGAAAAAAGTAGAAAACAGACAGAGAGAGGTAGCAATCAAATTTAGGGATTAGGGTATGTTAGTGTTGAAGACTGATATGAAATATTGATTATTCAATGCAAATGTTTAGCTTCATCATAAAAATATGAAACTGTTTTGGACTACAGAAGAAATGTTGTTTAAAGTCAATTATTTTATGTTGCATTGCAGAATTTTTTGAGAACCCTTTTGAAAGTTATTATTTCCTGATTTTGACTAATTTTGCAAGTCGTCTCTTTTTTGCATTAAAAATGTCTAAAAACTTTATTTCTTTGAAAATTTCTCCTATTCCGATGCTAATTATTTTCAACTTCGTTGAACTTTCCAGACTTTTACATCAGCTGACTTTACTTCTTCCGTAAGCTCAATATCCTTTCTAAAAATTTTGTCCACCGATGTACTGTATACTGAAGAGTATAACAACAATAAACCGAGGAAACAGTGGACTATAACTTAATGATAACGGGGTTAATAGATCCACTTTAACACATGTTCTGTTCAGATCACGCGACGTACAGGTTAGCGATGAGATTATTCGTACACCAAGTAATGTTCGATACTTTTAGGCATTTGTTCTAGAAATTATTTTTCGCATGATTCTAAATTTTTCATGTATGATTAAGTGCATGAACGGTAATTTAATATTCAGTTTTCAGAACAACACATTTTTTTCAAGTGCTTTTAACATGAACACGCAAGAAAGGAAGTGACCAAAATGTTAGAACTCTTTGGACCAGGGACCTTAATAACAATAATAAGTGTCAACAACATGAATTTTCATCTTGACAACTTTCATCACGCAGTGTTCGCACATATCAATCAAATTTGAACATGTTAGTGCTGGGATATTATTCCATTCTTCAATGACTACATGTTCTAACTTCTAAAACTTTTTTAAAATCCTAACAATGTATTCGAAATTTCAATTCTAACCTAGATTTTCAAGTTGATTAAAGTCAAGAGTCATCGAAGGCGATAGCAAAACTGTAAATTTATTTTTCTGGCCACATGGAGTCACGAATTTAGACTTATGTTTGAGGTCATTGTTGTGATGGGCTTTAAGAGAGGTTTTCATTCAGTATCTTCATGAAGTCATCAAATTTCACTACACCTAGGGTCCAATAAAATTACGTCACTCATGAGCTGAAAGAACCAGAAAAGATAATGCAACCACCTACACATTTAGTTATTTTTATTAAGTTCTTGAAAAAAATGCATCGTCTTTCAGACACAGAATCTTCTTTTCAGAATTTTCTTTCAAATAAGTCAGTTTTTTGTTTCATTATTCCATAGTACTCCTTTCCAAACATAATTTCTTTGAACAATTTTTCTTTCTAATTTAAAGGTGCTGAAAACGATATGGTATGTGACGAGGCCTCAGTGGTTGTCTGTGTTCATATAAACCATAAACAGCGTTAGAACGAGTACTTACAACGATACCTGAACATCCAAGTCTTCAGTGATGTCTTTCAAGACGACTCTTGAGTTCACTGTAACTTCGCGACATAGATTGCACGCAGCTCGCGGTGAGCATTTTGACGGTCTTCAACACCCTAGCCGAGTCGCTGTCGTACCGAACTCATTACACTTCTTGATGACATATTGTGCGGTAGATCTAGAGATAGCTAAACTCTTTGAAATAGTTCAGTAACAATTATCGGATTTATCACAGTGTCATCTTTTGCCTCAATTGAACAATGAGATCTTTTGTCTTAACCAGCTAACGTCAAAGGGAAAATGGCAATGATGATGCTTATTACACCACATGAAATTCGTCATCGGAAAAAATATATAAAAAAATGTTTTGATGGATAAATATTCTAGAATGCTTCACTCATAAAATGAAAAGGCAAATTAATCATAGTTACATGAATCGATACCTTTCAAACGAAATGGTTTTTTCACGTACATTTTTGTCAATTCATTTCTGCATGATGTTTGTGTTAAATTTTCTGTATTAAACATGTCGTTTTGAAAACTAGGTTTTAAATTCTTTTTCCTATCCTCAATAACATGTAATAAATTGAGAATCATACAAGCATCAAATTTTAGGAATTGACAAAAGTTATTGACCATTGCCGAGTGTACTGCGAGTAATTGTGTCTTTAACTGTAGATAGATTTATTTTTTAGACGGTCTTCAACAAGTGTTTAAGGAAGCATATTAGGGTTCAGCTCATGTTTTATCATTCCAACACCACATAATAGGAAACGTGTGCTAATTAGTACATTTAATTGTGTTCGAAGAGAGTGAATAATAAATAACATGCAGTGCCACTAGAAAGTGTTCCTACTTTTTTTAAATTATGATGTGTTACGTACGTTAGACACGTTTGGAATGCGTGCAGTATGCTAATATGATCAGAAAATTTAACAGTTAAAACAATTTTTTCAGTTACATGTACAGGTAAATGAACAATTGAACGAATACTTTGTGTTTGTCGTATTTGCTCAAAATATGTTGCGTTTGCCCCGCTTACTCGACACTACGGTTTGTTCAGGCAAATTCATTTCATCACGTTGCAAAAATGTATGTGAAACACAAAAATTCATTAGTTATTTAGCATCGACGACACATTCATAGCATATCATGCAATGATACCAACTTCCTCAAGAATAAACAAAACAAGCAACCTCCTCTACGATGATCACAATTGTTTCGGCTTGCCCAATACCCTATATTGTATTAAACTTGAGACCCGCTTCAGTGATTATATGTTACCATAACTGCTGCCTTAATATTCCATGTATCTCTCCCGAGCGTACGTGATTAAATTTACTACTTACTGAAATGGGGATAGGTGTTCGAGGAATTTAAATTTAACCATGTGCTTACAGACTAAAAATATTGAAGATAGGTGTGAAAGAACTGGTCTAGTAAGACAGGTTCAAAAACATAACTGGACAAAAAGCTTTGATTTTGGAGAAATCATAGAACTCAAAAAAATAGTGAATTTCTACCGTTTTAGATGCAATGGAGTCATGAGATATACTTGAATTTCAAGTATATGCATGAGCCGATCATTTTAACACCTTCTGAGCACGAGGAAAATTACCGTATAATGTAAATTAACATCAGGAGGAATTTTTACGCACGTTTATTAAATTTGACCATGGTAGCCGCACTAACTACCTTATTGCATTCTTACAGAATTTCCTTACAAGAAAGTTTGCTGGTAAAACAATTTGAATAAGGGAGACAAGCCTATTGGTTAGTTTAATAGAAATTAAAGTATCAGAACATTTATCTTTGAGATGATGTTTGATTCTGTCAAGCATTTGAACTGTATTTTATTTGTCTACGGTGGTTTCTCATTTGTACCAAAAAGGCTGGGGTCCGCAACTAATGGAGATAATTTTCGCTATATTCGAAATTCAATCGACTGAACTAAAGTACATTCAGAGCAACAACAAGGAAATGCATCGCAACATACGGACCTCTATAGGCCTTTCAATACGGAATGAAACATTCCTCAAATACATGAAAAAACTAAAGCTCAAAAATGGCACGTCCTTGGCCATACACCCTACGATCACAATACGTACTAAATTCAACATGACACCAGGGAAACGAGCAGCATACCAGACACGATGACAACAATTAGATTCACTTCTGCAGCACAAAACTGTGACCCTGCAAGAAACGCTTGCAAGGCTGCAGAATTCTCCACAGCCTGTAGGCAATATTAGAGCGCTATAGTAGAAATGTCCCACGACCCTACCGACACTGCAGTGAAATAGAATGCAACACCATCAAACCCATAACAGGGTGAAGCACAGCCTTCAGTGACCAATTGTGAGCAAGCAAATAACGAAACCCATCCACCCAAGGTTCAGGTTCAAGCGAATAAACTGAAAATGAAAATAACGATTAAAATATTGGACATCAGCCGATATAGATTTAGCAATGTACAAAGTATCCTGCCGAAAATGCAGGATACATGCGATATCATAAACAATGAATCATGCTTAAAACTATGAGCAGGTGTTCATTTGAAATGACACATGTTTACCTCATCCCAGTTATTCTGTGTTCACCGCAGTAATGACACGATTGCTTAATTCACGGGACAAATTTGACATCGAGGGAAGAGACTGACAGTGATAGATAAAATTATTGCACTAACGAGGAAAATGTGAGCGAAGGTAATGAAAAACAATTGGAAAAGATATAATACTCTTAAATACATTTTTATCCGTATAAGTAAACGTAAAAATACCAGGAATCCTGTCCAGTGCAGCAAAAACACCAACTAATTGTTTTAAGCCTTCTGTTATACGTTAGGTTCAAACTCATTTTCGGATGTACAGGGTGCAGGAACATAACTTCCTTTTCTAAATGTGTTTTGCTTTGAAAAAAGGAGGTCATGTTACCGCACTCTGTACAGTCTAATAAGTGCGAGGTCAAAGACCCATATTCGCTGGCACAAGAAACGAGTTCACTGGCGTCTGATACATCGCCATGGCAACGCCTACTGCTTGTACATGACTTCCTGCACCTTCCACCCGCTGAGAAAAGAAAGAGATATCGATTGAAGCCATGTGGGTTCGTTAAGATGTGCTTGAAGTGCCTTATGTTCATGGTGGGACCTGAGTTCTGATTATTTCATAGGCACTTCCACAGCCTGAGGTATTATAATTTTACTCCACTTGGAGACAGCTTCGAATGCAAAAAGCTCCCTACTCTCGCTACGTTGAAATGGCTTTGCAGCAGGTCTCTGGAGCTGAAAGAGGTCATTGGAGGCGATAGAATGTTCCTTATTAAGGAAATTTTGTGTGATAAAATTACTATTGTAAAGTTATGAATATCTCTATAATGGGACCTAGGTTTTGTCGAGTATTCATTTATTATATATGGTACGATAACTACAACCATTATGTGTTTCCTTATTTAGCTTAAACGAGGTAAAATCAAGCATTTCTTATCTTCGTATCGAAGCCATTACCAAAATTTGAATTGTGAATGTGTATCACTCCATTTATGAAATTCCTCACTACATTTCAGTTTTGTACAGGAAATGCTAAACTATTATAAGTCTCAAAGCCGTTTTTGGCCAGCAACTAATGTGTTATTATCACAACTAGGAAGTTAGACTGTTATTATCACAACTAGGAAGTCTGACTGTTATTATCACAACTAGGAAGTTAGACTGTTATTATCACAACTAGGAAGTTAGACTGTTATTATCACAACTAAGGGGGTGGGAGACATCATCTTAATTAGGTACATGCGAGGCCTATTTGCGGGAATCATACATCCAACTAGAATGCGTCTCGGCAGCTAACAAATGACATGTCAAGCGTTAATTTAGCGATCTGTTAAGCTAAATTTGACTTATTCTCATTTAGTTCTCGCAGCAGCGCTTTCAGGGCTCTCAACACAAAAACTTGTAGTTGCTTGGTCTGGTAGTTTGCCTGCACCAACCATCAGATTCATATTGAACGCATCAACATCTCACAGTGCAAAGAAAACGTTAAGCTACATAAGTGTTCGTAACCCAATAAATTAAAGAAATAATTGTAATGGAACCAATGTAATTCTTGCTTTACATTTTTATCATGTTTTTGTAGTAAAAGAATAGTTTGTTTTTAATTTAGTGGAGTAGTGACAGTGGTTGTTTAGCTTTAGTTAAATAACTGTGAAACTGAAAACCGAAAGCATGAAGAATGAAATGTAATTCAATAAGTCGCTTCATAGAAAAAACATACCTATGAACGTTTCATAGTTATCTTATGTGTTGCAGTAAGCATTCAACCACAGCTAAGTAATAATAGTTAACTTGAAAAATTTTTCATATCATAATTGCATTCATTTGAACTATTTACTTCTCAGAGAAAAATAAGGGTTTTTAAAAAAATTGTTCACCTGAAAATGTATTATGATGAAGCAAGGCGCTGTCGATTCAATAATGGACCTCATCATTGCCATCACACGAGTATGGTCAGCAGTCAATAAGAAAAGTCCTCATTACATCGCATTTTGGAATTTAGTAGGTGGCGTTACTTTTTTCATTTAAAATACTGGGTTCTCTGTATAATGATATTATATTTTATTAGTTGCTGCAGTTATTTTAGGACAGAAACAGCTTTGAGATTTAGTTTAACATTTCATGCACAATACTGAAATGCTGTCAGAAATTTCATAAGTTGACTGATATACATTCAGAATTCCAATTTTGGTAATACCCCATGGTACCAAGATAAAAGAAATGTTGGATTTTACCTACATAGTTTAAGCCAAATAAGTAAACACAAGAATTGTTGTTGTTATTATATTATACGATAAAATTGAATATTTGTCAAAGCTTAATTATCATTTTACGAGACATTCGTACCTTTTCAGAGGTAATTTTATCAAGGGAAATTTCTTTAATAAGAACTCTTTTATCGCTTTCAATGGACTCTTCAAGCTCCAGAGATCTGCTTGAAGATCATTTCAACGTCACAGGAGTAGGCAGCTTGTTCCATCAGGCGCTGTCTCAGCGCAATAAGAGCCACGACACATTGCCTTACGCAGGTTTTAGAGCTTCATTGGACGTAAATAATTTCAAAACTATTTCAAGGGCTCATTGAAGGAACTTCTTACGGAATTTGATACTGACTGTCGTACCTCAGAATCGGCTGCAAAAAAACTCTTCCGGAAGTACCAAGCATTTCCTCAATGAGCACTCTTTTTTCTCAATGAGCACTCTCTGGTTTTTAGAGCACTCTTAAGGATGCGGCAAGACTTGTCCCAGTGGCTAAGTACAATGGGACAACTTTTGGTCTGGGATCGGGGCAAGCCACTAACAGTATTGTAGCGGATGGCATCATTATCTTCATAGTGTTCGCACATTTTGTAAGCGCAGGGCATACGTCACTTGTGCGTACTTATACACAAAGTGCTGATTTATGTATAACCATTCACTAACCTTGAAGTCACAGCAAAGAGAAATAATTATTAGGTTGAGTGTTGTTTAATATATGAGTGTTGCCCGTTCATTTCTGTTGTACGCTACACTAGAGGCATGTAGTGCAAACTGAGTCAGAGATAGAATTTTATAGAGAACTAAACTACGATTTTGACTGTTTTAGGCGGCTGCTTTCAAATACCTGCATTTATGATTACTTTAACTCTAAAAAACCAAAGATCCTTTCATCTGTGTCTTGAAGTGCCAAAATTCTTTGAGTTTTTTCCTTGGAAAATTAAAATGTGTATAATTTTTCGTGTTCGTGTGATAACGAATTTAATTTTGTATAGAAGCATATCACCTCAAATACTTCCTGTTTTCTTTCGTAAAAATATAAAACTTCCTTTAGCAAGCTAATGTGTCGCTAATTTTATCGAATGTATCTTTCAAAGGCAGAAAACTGGTTCCTCAGTTTGTATCAAATTGGAGATCTGGTACCTCATCACAATTATCCTTTCTGGTGCAAGAAGAGTCAATTTAAATAAAACTATTGCTACCTCAATGCTTCAGATGTTTGGCTAAAAAAGAGTTCCAAAATATAAAGTTACATAATGCAGAAAAAATAGTTCAATAATAAGACTTCTCGTCGTAAAAAAATTAACCCAAACGACCGTGTAGCGTTTACAACAACATTCGTACGTGCAATAACGGCTCAAGTTTTGTTTTGAACTTCCTAAAATTCGGAAAAAGAGACATAATTATTTATATTATGTTATTCTGGTCAATTATTTTTGTGTTTCGCATTTAGTAATTCCTGCAACTAGGCTGATAAACATTCTACGCTTAAAATTCAGCAAAAAATGAACTGAAGCTCTAACAACCCGCCAAAAGTAGAACCGATTGCGGGATTAATCTTACTCAGCTAATTCTTGTAATTATTTGGCATAACTTCCATCTATTACTATCTCCAAGATGCGTGACTGGCGTGACAAGAAATTTGTTTTCCATTGTTTCGTTGGCTGACTGCATGAGGGCATCAATGCTCGGCGGGCTCGGTGTGCCGTTTGATGATTGGTCGTCTAGGCCTTCAGCTACCGAACACCGTCAGCATTCCGCAGCTATCAAGTCCTGTCGAAGCTGTACATGCTGCTGCTGATGTTATTTATGCAGGAAAATTTTATTTATGAGGGTGATCAATTTCTCAGAGTTCAGTTGTAGGTCATGTAGTCTGTCATGAGCGTGACCATATTTGACACGAAAGCCGATACTCTCTCTAATTTCCGTTCATTGAGTTAAGGGTGTTTGGCGTGAACATATAATAGCGTTGATGTTTTTTTTCGAACATATAAGCTCATCCTCTCTTTTTCATCACTAGACACTGAATACCAAGTCCAGATGAAGGTCTTCTTAGTAACAACGCTTTATGACTCCTTTAATTGGACGGCCACCTTCACATACCTGTCAGGCCTGCACGTTTGGTTTGGTCTTCCATTTAGGAGCAGAGTCAAGCGTAATTAATGTGATAGCGTTTTATTAAAACTAACCTTAATCACTGTCAGTAAATTTGAAATTCATAATACTTTTCGAAAGTTTTCGACGGGGTCTTTAAAAGTTTTCAAAACGATTAAGTTGCGATGGAGTTGCATGCACGTACGAGCCATACAGGTGCAGGTATTGAGAGGGTGTGCTCATCGATCATGTCTGGACATCGATCGCACTCGGTCAGTCTTGCACGCTCACACAGACCTGACAGTGTCACGTAGCGCTCGAGTGTATCAGCAGTCATTAGCTAACTGCTCAAAGATGTGTAATGTAAGATCGCGCATGTGTGATCGATTTTTTCATTTTTTACAATTTCTAGGATAACCTTTGCTCAAATACAAGTTGTATTTTAATTATGGATCTTTTTTATACCGTTTTAAATTAAATATGTACAGCACTGTCTATAAAAGCTTCTTGGAGCCTGTGTTAAAATTGTTGCTACTACATTTTTTCATCATAACTTTTTGATTTTGAAAGTATTACAAGATTAATATAAATACTTATATCATAATTGATTGCACTGCAAGTTTCAGATGAACATATATTTGAGGACAAAATGTGAATCCATGTTATGGAGATTGCCGAATTCGACTCCAGTTTAATTTTTTTTTCTATTTACAAATTATTTTCTGGGTAACATGGGATTCTTCAAAAAAGCCATCATTACTTTGAAACGGTGGGTCATAGTATTTTCTTGCGCCTGGAATGATTCATTCATCACGACAGAGTTATTAAGCTACTTTGCCTAACTTGAAATTGTTATAAAAATGAATATATTGAAAATTTACGATGAATTATTCTGTTTTAAATTAATAATTTTCATTAATAAGTACAGAACTTCCATTCTGTATCTTATCTACCAATAACATGACCCAGATGGTACCCATTGAAATTCCCTGGTTTAAAAGTGATAAAATGACGGATCTATAGAATAAAATACATTTTTAGCTATACCCGTGGTACCATAAAAATCTGAATATTTTTCATGAATATATACAGAACTTACATTCTGAATTGTATCTACCGATAACATGGCCGTGTAAGAAAAGAAAGCGAATAACAGAAAAAATGGAGTACTTTACAGTGATACGGCGGCTTTGGTATCCACAATAAAATGCTTATAATACATGCATACCTGATCTGATTTGAGTTTAATAATTTTTCTTAAGTAATAGATAGGAAGTAATGGGATAGACGCACACAGATATATATATATATATATATATATATATATATATAGAGAGAGAGAGAGAGAGAGAGAGAGAGAGAGAGAGTGTGTGTAAGAGAGAGATGGAGATACATTGTCTATTATATATGTAGATGTGATTCAACAATCCCGTAGTAGTAAGATAACAAAAACCTATTTCAAACGGGATTCACAATTCGATCACATTATCATGCCATCTAACCCCACGGATACTACACAGAATGGGGATTAATGCTTTCTCTTGTGCATCTGACAAAAATTTTAGAACGGCGGGAGATTTTTAAGGATAATATTTTAATTTTATGGCGTAGTGGGTAACCGGTGGTCATCGTCGATGTCACCGAGTCCGGGTCGTACTTATGGCAGAATACCGTGTTTTCAATTTTTCCAGTAGTTGCGCGATTGAACGCTGGGTATTTTAAGGGATGAGATATAACTGAATGAAATAAAGAAAATTCATTCCTACAGAAGTTTAGTTATTGAAGGGCAAAATGATAACATCGAAATGAGTTTAGTTTAGCAACATGCCGGTAAATAAAATTATCCTGTCGATAGAATGTCGTTTAAGTATAGCAATGAATCGCGTGGCACTTTTTTCACAATACCTATAGCAATACACCAATTGCGTTGTCTTTATCAGTTCATCTGGTTAATCAGTTACTAAACTTCAATCGACACCGGAAGCATTAAGCTCCTTACTTGGATTGCATCACGCACGCTTTGTAACAAACAGTGATCTGTTCTCCTCCGTTTTACTCATATCATGGATTTTCGTTGGTGTACAAATAACAACTAAATTTACTCTCGATTGAAGGGAAAATAAAGTGTTTTTAACACAATTATACATTGCAGAAAAATTGTTTCAGAAAATAGTTCAGAATTGGAAATGTTTAGGATCCGAACACAAAAATTACATCGTTGTGGAAGCTCTGCAAATTGTTTCAAGCTTCATGTTCGTTAGTTGAAATTCTCTGGTGGTCTTTTATGTCCTCTGAATTTTGTGAACTGAGGTTATCCCGGGCGAAAATATTTAAGACCAGTAGTGGCTTGAGCGTTGTGTGTAGATCATTTTTCCTTTAAAAGACTTTTTAAATGGAAGTCTTAAAAAAAATAATTTTCAACATGCTTGTATTCTCTTATCTTTTTCGAAGACAGATACGTAGTTTACTGCACTAATTTAACAGACTGAAGATTATATTGTGAAGAATGCGGGACGCCACTTGATGGATGTCTGTATGTTTTCAAACGTGATGTAGGTATATATATATATATATATATATATATATATATATATATATATATATATATATATATAAGTCGACAGTAGGCACACGAACATATTGCGAATAAAACACCGGCAAACAAAGGTTCAATTTCAACGAGAGTGTATTCGAATAATTCGTTGGATTTTCTGGTATGACAATGTTTTCCATTTCTTTATTTCAGTTCCTTGCCTTGGTTTATGAAATCCAACGACCGCCAGAAGAGTTCAAGATCTGGCCTGTGCACTCCGTTGCCGCCTGGGGACTGTTCACTGACCAATTCAAACGAGGGTCTAAGGCCAGGTTCACCAACTGCCAGTTTGAGGAAGAAAGCACCCCAAACACCTGTCAGAAGATCCGGGTTAGTTGCCCTCGAGCTACCTTTGCTTACCAAGAGAAAAACTTCACAGGTTCCAATGAGAAGACAACTGTCAAGACGTGTTCCAAGAAAGGATTCACAAAGAAATCCGAGGTTAACAAAGAGTCTTTCCATTTCTTCAACGAGCACTTATCCTCAGTTGGGCAACCTGCAGACCAGCGTTGACCCTCACTGTTCCTTACCTAGAACTGAATTACAAGGTTTCGATGGCAGAGGCTCTCCGGATATTCTCCGACAATCCGGTAAGTCCTTAATTACTTTCGCTGAAACAGCGCATATACGAAAAAATGATATACTTTCATGCACCATTTTGATCAATATTTAGGTATTAGCTTGCATTCGAGCTTGTTCGTTGTAGTTAGCAAGAGGTTTACGGTAAAAATATATATGGTTTGGGTTGCATAGTACCAGACTATTTTACTACATATTCGACCAATTTTATTATATTTGCATTTTGATAATGCCTAAGAACCCTATTTTACTTAGTTCCTTAAGCCAATTAAAACTTTGAGGAGGTCTCTTTGGGTCCAAATATCACGATGTGTTTGAATTGGTCTTCCTAATTAAATTTACTTAATTCTCGGGTTCCATTACGAAGACATTTTCGTCTGAGCGAGCAAAAAGCTGCATTTTCAAAGTTCAAGTTTAGTTAAGTGACTGGTTGGTCCAGGAGCTCGTTTGAGGGAAACTTAAAATCAAGCAACGTAAATCTCTTCTTCGACAGAAATTCACGAACCTAATCAAATCTTAGCTTAAACTCCAGTTGGTTCTCTGCTATAATGATGATTCTACTCAAGCCTTCACAACGGCATTGTATTTGAAGACGTGCCTGAAAATAATGGTAATTCTTTCACGACTCAACTTCTGTCGGACAGCTGAAGACCGTAACGCAGTAAAAAAACATGTTAAACAAGTGCCACTTGGGGTATTTTTCCTGACAAATTAGTGCACAACAATTGTTAATCACAGCTTCCTTACTAATTGGTCTAGAAACCTACCTGCAAGTAGTGCTTGCAGAAAAAAATTATTTTTGACCTTAAATATTCAAAAAAACAGATGATAGTTTTTCACTATATTGGAAAACGGTTAATAGTTGATGAGAAAGAACTTACAGAGCCACAGTAAATTGTGAGGCGATATATCGTTCATTGGAATAACATAATAATATCCAACGAAATTCTGACATTAAGCAATTGTTTGAAGTATTTTATTCGCAATTGATGCAGAAATTGCAAGTGTCGATCATAGATGTCTAAACAAAAAAATTTGGTACGTTATTTATTAAATATTATTTTTTCCCAATAATTATCAGTACGTAATTCTATACACAAATATTCTTTTGTATGCAGACAGTCACAATTACATTGATTTCAAAAAAATATATTTTGTGATTTTTTTTGTCCTCAAAATAGGTAAACTACCTTAACTTTGAAGCGAGAAAAACGAATATGACATTGGATTCTACAATATTTATCAACTTTTTTTTCACACGCACCAATTTCATACCATAGCTCTAAAAATTCGCTATAAAGCTTTATCATTTCTCAAAATAACTAGTGTTCTAATTTCGGGTAGAGGAAAATGAAAGTGACATGATATTTTGTTCAGTAGTCCTAACTCTGATTTTATAGACACCCTAACTTCGAATAAAAGGGCTTAATGAATTGAACAGATTTTCTTTGCTAGTTGCTTGTACTTCTTTTCTGATGCGACTCCCGTCACTTTCCAGCATTCATCTAGCATAGATGAGTTCTATTTTCCCTAATACTTTCGTTTTATTTTCGATATATCCTCATGGAATCGCTCTCCGTGTTCGTCGCTCACAGTACCACAGTCGTCAGGGATGAAGTCCAGCTGAAATGTAGGGAAAGTATTTTAGTAACATGTTGCTCTCTGATCGATGATACTTCTCTAGTAATTTATCTCCACATACTTCTGAACTTTTTGATTTCCCAGGAAACCATGGATAACGTCTTTGAATGTTCCCGTGCTCATTACTCACGATCCAGAAACACTTGCAAAAAGTTCATATCTTTAAGAAGATGATGAATATCCGGACCAGTGATCCCTTATTTAACTTTATTATCACTGAGCTGTGGATATTTTCTTTAGAAGTACTGAAAATTTCTCAACTTTGATCTACCTCCTTCACAATCATTTACGTGATTTGAATGTTTTATTAAAATCATTGAGGAGGCATACTTCGTTGAATGCACGATTTTGTTGAACCATATACATAGGTTCGCAGCACATGAATTGCAGAAAAAACATTGCCAGTATTTGTTTAAGAAATGGCTTATTTGTGTGTCGACAAGCTAACTTTACATGCCGTCGAGTCTCGTTTTTCCTAAAAAAAAAGCAGAAAGAATTTGTGTTCGGGTTGCCACAGAAATTTGGACCGAGGTTTTTAGCACTGGATAGATGACTGCTGGGTAGTTTGTAGTATGGTTTCGAAAATTTGTGGAATTTTTTGGGACATCAAAGACTCCCCGGTTCTTTTTACATTAAATGACCACTCAGCACATACCAAGGACCTTGAGGTCATAAACTACGCGAGGGAGAGTGGCATTTCGTCGCTATGTCTACCGACAAGTTGCTCCTGCAAACTTCAGTAACTCTAGGTTCTTTTATGCAGTTTTGAAGTCTCTAAGTCTTATACGAAGCAGCCCTGGAAAAGTTGTCAGCGTATATCTAAAGCGCAAGATTGAAAACTACCATTAATGGCTTCCAAGCTACAGGACTAAGGTCAACTCACCCATCCAGAATCATTGCCACCATTTGTCACCCACCAGAGACAACTGACGTCGGACTTGATAGGCCATCAAGGGAAGAGATGATCATATCTGGAGCTGAACAATTAGAATTGTCTTCACCAGGCACTCTAGGATGGTGGGGTTTCAACCAATTCTAATGATGACACGCCGGCTAAGAAAGTCCGATTTAATGAGGCTAGTTGTGCTACTCCAGGGTGCTCTTGGATGACAACTGGCGACAGGACCTCATCATTTCCTATTCCACTTTAAATCCCAA
Organism: Trinorchestia longiramus; assembly: GCA_006783055.1. Taxonomy (NCBI): domain Eukaryota; kingdom Metazoa; phylum Arthropoda; class Malacostraca; order Amphipoda; family Talitridae; genus Trinorchestia; species Trinorchestia longiramus. Next base: position 1,082,827 of record VCRD01000001.1, on the reverse strand, counting down.
TGCCTATTCCAAGAGTTAAAGAAAGTACAAAGAAAACGAATCGAAAGAGACTGAAGATCGCTGTCGTAACATATTCCCCACACACAAAAAAGAGTTATGAACAGCTATTAAGGAAAAAGGGGAAAATAACTTTTCCAAAGAAGAAAGATGAAAGATAAAACTATTCAACAAAAAGAATAAAATTAGTAATGGAAAAAGGAAAGAGACTAATGATATACAGAAAAATGTGCTTAAATCAGCTTAAAACAACAATGACATGATCAATTGAAATTGTAGTTGAAATTTGTTGGTGACTGAAAAGTATACATATAACTCTCGGGCAGACTTATTTCTTCTGCGTTTCCACTACTTGTGTATGCTTTGATAGTTGTTTGTCCGTACCACACCATTCTGGCTCGGGCCTAGGGGAGAACGATTCAAGTGATGTTTTCTGTCTCTGAATATAAAATTGTTTTTTATTTCGTAATCAACACGCTTTCTTAATCAACACTTTTCTATACGTAAAGTTTATTTTTAATTTGGCATCCCATTCTGCTTCAGGTTACTCTAATAAAAATATTCAGAAGAGTTTTCACATGCTGTATTTTAACCTAAAATTATAGAAAAAATTACCGAACTATGAATTCCATATTCTATTGTAAGTTATAGATATATTCTGCTTGTGATTATGTTATTTGACTTCCAACTTGTTTGAAGTGTAGGCTAGCCTTTTTTGGAATGTAGGAATGTGGCTACCTCTTACTATATACTATTTAACTATATACTATATACCTAATAATTTGGTCGTTTGTTCTGAAATAATACATGACCTCAAATAAAAAATGTATGGGGAAAGCTTTCTTTTGCGTACATAGTTTTTAACACTTCCTACCTTCTTGACATCAAAACAAAAACCTAATCACGTATTTTTTGAAGCAATAAACAAGTTAATTTCATGGTTGTAGAATCGCTGCAATGTATCAGTAAGACACGTTGCTGTACCCCTGTTTCAGTGCGGCCGTCTTCAGCCCAAGCCAGAGCGCCGACTGAACGCAATCCTCTCCGTCGTGTGTCGCGAATGCTGACGGCAGCGGGGCCGGCGCTAGTGAGGAAGGTGTCGAGACTTGGGTCCTCTCACGCTGCAGGTGAGTACTGCAACACTAAACAACCTTGTTGTCCATCTCTGGTTCACAATCAGTGTGAAACCTGAATTGCTTCTCCCCCAAATATTGTTTCATGGACTCTAGCTTCAGTTTCTATTCTTTATCATTCGCCGAAAACTGCCAAAAAGGTTTCTACAATTAATAGGGGAAAACAAAAACTTGCGGTGATTCGCTGTAGTTTTTGCTATGAAGGAACACTTGTTTAGAATTATCATAACGTACAGCCACTAGTTCATTCTTGTCACTTGCTTTGATGGATGTTTTCTATAGCCATGCTGAACGATATAAAGATCAGACACCGACGTTAGGCTGTGAAATGTGTTATTAACACAAAAATCTATTGTATTTGGAAAAACTGATAGAATCTTTTAATGCACTTACGTAAGATACTGTTAACTTTAGAATGCTAATCTTATTCTAGAAATGCATCAGTCCATGTTGTGACAGTACTCGTATTTCTTTTCGTGCTAACTACATAATAGGAGACTGCCGTTATAGAAACTGACGTTGTAAGAGCTTTACCTGTATTTCAAAACTACAAATAAATTTCATGAATTGGTTGGGCATAGCCACACAGCCATTACCCGATTAATGATACTGGCAAGTTACTTTTTCCCTGGAAAAAAGGTAATAGAATTTCCATACTGTGAAGGTTATTGTATGACACGGAATGCAACCGGAACGAGGAGAGTACTGAACGTATTCTGGAAAGTTAAAACATCCTACTATGCTGTTTGCGACATTATACTGAAATTTTAAAACTTTTTTGATAGCGTTAATTGACTTTGTTGTAGGTATTAATGGTTTGAAGAAGATTGATATCTCACATTTTTCCCTATTTTAAAATTTAGCTACTTTTCATTGATACCGGAGCACAGCTGATGAACCATCATAAATAGAGCTACTGTCATGTTTGAATTTATTGAAATTGAAATTTGGTCAAGAACGTGTGTTATAAACTTACGGAGCCGTTGAAGTTTCACGTCAATTTTTGTATCTTCTGTATCTTTACTGAAATCAGATGTCAGGTTCCCATCTACTGGGACCTCGGAAATGCAACACTAAAATGTGTTAATTTGTATGGCATGGGGTGGCTTAGACAAGCCAATCAAGTGTCTTAACCATGAGCAGAGCCTTTCAGTCACAGAAGCAAGACTACACTGGCATGTGTTTTTGACTGTAACTTATTTTCATTCATTTCAGTTTCTATTTGTTTTTGTTTAATTTATGGTTCTTCGTTAAATTTCATTTTATTTCTACAGTTAACGAAGGAGGTAAGACTCATCGGTCAGGTATTGTAACTTCTTTGATTAAAAGTACCCTTTACTAACTTCTGCACATATTTTGGAACTGAGTCAGTTTATACTTTCTGAACTTCCATTTAACACATTTCTTTAACGAATTTCTTCAAATACAATGCCGCGAATTTTTTGTTATTCAGAGTTTAATTAAGTTGTTTATGCAACTTGTTTGTACTGGTTCCTCCAGCTAACATCATGGGCCTTTAAGCGCACTAACATTGTACGCTTGAGGTAAATAATGAAAAACAATTTTATTCACTCCCTCAACTCAAACTCTGTACTGCACCAAGCTGAGTTACTTTTCTTTTGATACACGTTTCTTTTCATTTAACGACTCAATTTCTTCTCAAATGTAAAATATGAATAAATATATTTCTTGGATAACTGTAATTGATTATATGGGCGATGCCTACGCCGCTTTCATCAACATTCAATTCCCAAATTCAAGCATTTTTCGAACTTTCTGCGAATGCACTGAAATCAAGAAGTTTATGAATCAAGTGTTCATTGAGAGCCAAACTTGAACAATGCAAGGCAGGAGCATTGTGCAAAATTTCAGCGTAATAAATGTATCATGAGTTAACGATTTGCTGAATATGTTTTGAAGCTACTGTAGGAGAACAGACATTCGTGCAACAATAAATTCTTAGTTCAATATGCTTCCAACAAATCAAAACAGTTATTTTTCTTATGATGATTACATGGTGCTAATTTCTGAAGAAATAGGCATAGAAAACAAATAACGCTGTAACATAAATAATTTGAAATATATTTATAATATTTAATAGAGGAAAATGTGTGTAGACGACCAAAAAAATAGATAACAATCTTTTAATGCCTTGTAGTATATCTTTGTTCACTTCAACAACAACCCATCTTTTATTGCAGTTCTCAATTAATGAAGTAGTATTGCAAATCTTGCTTGCATTTTTTTTCATTCTTCTTCGTAACGTTACTAAGATATTGGATATTTGTCGTAGCTCTCGATTGAATTTGAATTTTTGCCTAATGCCACAAATTCTTCATCGGGCCTGAGTTTGGGGACTGATTTGGCTGGTTTAGTATAGAACATTATTTTCAGCCAGCCATTTTTTCGTAGATTTTCGTGTGTGTCTAGGGTCATTATCTTGTTGCAAGGCCCAGTCCTCATGAGGTTCAAGCTTTTCAAAAATATTTTGATTTGATGCGTCTTTCATTTTACCGTCTACCACTGTCATATTCCTAGTACCTTCTACAGACACGCATTCCAAAACCATGATGCTGGCACAACCAAATTTTATGATTGGAATTGTGTTTCCTCCATGGAGGATTTCTTGAATTAAGCCCGAATAGCTCTATTTTATTTTCATCAGTCAACTGAACTCTTTCCCATAGTGATTCTTGTTTATTCATACGTTCACGAACTAGATCCAATACGGCCTTTTCAATAGCAGTGAAGTTTTTTTAGGTAGTGCTACTTAAGATTGTTCCTATGAATTTCATTGCTCATTGTTCGTTTAGTAACATTGATTCCAGATGAAAGTAAATCTGTTTACAACTCATTACGAGTAATAATTAAATTTTATTCAACGTGATGTTGTAATCTCTTCGATGGTCTGGATCAAATCTTCAGTGAAATCATCATTATTTTCATGCAGATCAATAAATGCACCAAATATAATTAATGAAATAGTTGGGTTGTCTGAAATTTTCTGCCACTTTTATACCAATAAGCTATTTGTGTGAATTCTTTAGTTCTTTGCCTTTTGCCAAGATAATAATCTTACTGTACAAAGTACCAATGAAGAATGTCTAATTGTTATTTTAATGTTGTAAAGAACTGTTGATTACGATAGTGGAACAATTTAGATTAGTCAATTGGAAGAATTTTGAAAGGATAAGAATTCTATTTTAGATTTCAAAGTTCTTAGAACTCTGATCCCTTAGATTAGATTTTAGAGTTTTGAAATCTAAGATTTACAGCGTCCTAATATTTTTATCAAAACAATATTGTTTAAAGTATTTTGTAATTTGTTTATATCGGAGTTTCTGTGTTCTTAAATTTCACCAGTATATGTGTACAAGTAGATGCAGACAATAATTATATCAATAACAACTGTTAAATGGTTGGAAGTATATTAGATTTAAAAGTTCTTGAAATGCAAACATTAGTTTTCTACCAGCTGTATTTTCATAAACAGAAACTTAATTTCTTACCACTCTAATATAACTCAGCACATTTTTATTTGCTTCAATCACTTTTTAAGATAAAACACGCTGGTTGAGCGATGCAATGATGCTTCTGTACAATAATATTACTGTGTGAACAGGAAAAATATGCTACGTAAAAAGACATTGAAGAAGGTAAGTGACTATACTCATTCATTGATATCATTTTCAACTATACTGAAGTAGATTCTTGTTTTAGCGAACTTGTATTCAGTTTTCTTTTTAGCTTTGGAAGGAAATTTATATTATTTGATGAATATTGAAAACATTATATGTATAATGGCTAGGGATTATTTCTTGAGTATATAAAATGTTGATGACAGTCTCAGTTGAGATTTAACTGTTGGTTTTACTCTATTTGCTCTCTATGAGCAGTTGTATGCGCAATGCTTTTTTCAGTTTTGCAGTAAAAAAAATGTCTATGAATATTTTCGAAATAATTTGTATGTTCCTTCATTATTTGCAAACTAGACAGTTTTTCAGTGCGATTAAAGGCAGTGAACAATGTTTGAGTGACTGATTGTTGGCAAACTTCCTGGAAAATAATTATTAATCAAGAACCTTTCTCGTGAGAGCGTTTGAATGGAAACAGTACTGACTTCTGCGTATCTAGGTGAGCTAATAAAGTTCAACAAAGCAATGTTTAAGGAGATGAGTAAAATAAATGTACGGCTCATACAATTAATATTTATTTCCTCAATCATTTATGCTTATGTTCTTGCCGTATGGTTATATTAAGTTCACCACAGGAAAATACGCTGAGTCTAATGAAGCCGTATAATGTTGCACCAATTTGGTTCAGGTTGTGCTAACATCGCTGTTTTCTAACTGAACACCGAAGAAAACGTTCGTATTGGCGTAGGCCAAAGCCTAATAGTCTACGGAAATAACAACCATGGTTTAAATACATTTGGGAAGCCAAGTTTTTAGTCTACGGAACTTACTACCAGAATTAAAATTACTCGAATAATACAGCGCTCTTGTTTGGGAATGAATTATAATTGTATTAATGCATGTATGACTAGTACATCCTTACTTCATAAGTCAAATGAATGAATGAATATTATTGATGTCTGAATATATGTGTTAATGAATTAAAATGCAAAGCATAAGTTGAAATATTCAAATTTGGCTCAAGTAGGAGTTGAATTGTTCTGTGTGTTGTAAACTCTCTTTGCATGTGTTATGGGGTGAGAATGCAGCAGGTGGACATTTTTCTATGCATTAAATTGATGTTTTAATATTCATTTAAAATAATACGCTGCATCTCTGCTCTTTTGGTATCACTTGATTGTACGCCTGACTACAGTCACAAATACTTCCTACTTTCTGAAGTAACATAATTGCTGGAAAGTACATCACATTTAAAAGCTCAGTGTAGTTATATGACCCAAACTTGTATGAATTCATGCGTACATAATAAGTGCGCTCTGCTAGTGTTTTACGCCCGCAATTAAATTTAATTCTTGAGTTCAGGAGAAAATATTTGCCTAAGAACAGGACAGCCGTGTTGTTAGGGATACTTACTCCGTCAGCGCTAGTCGGAGTCAAAATTTACACTGCATGCATTCTGTGTGGTTAATATCCTTTGAAAATGAAGGGCGAAATGAGTTCACACAGTGCAGCCTTGTCATTTCATTACGTATTTCTGAACTCATTGATAAAGTTGGACGGCGTCAATAAGGAAAATAGCAATCGGAGAATTTCCCTAATCAAACAGATCCTTTTGTTTTGCAAAATGTTTTTAGTTGGCTGGAGAAATAAAAGAATTCAACAAAAATCATCTGTCAATGTTGGCGAGTTTTTGTATTCTAATGAACATTCCGATGACCCCCACCTCTGCAGTTGAGCTGGTGGAGTACAGCAATTTAAAGGGGATCTTGCTTGTCCCACTGCACACGAACAGGTGTGTTGTCTTCAACACGTTCACTTAAGACCACCACTGCGCTGCTCTCAGTGCACGTCGAGTTGTATTGGGTGGTGGTTGAAGCAACGCTGTGCTCAGCCTCACTCACTGAGCGGTCGGCTTTTCCGCTTACTTTCCAGAATGAAATTCTTTAGTTCAGCACATTTGATCGAGTAATGTGTCATTTGTACGTTTTTTATTTTGAAAAAGAGATCTATTAGCAGAGAACCGCTCAAATAATCCTAAAAGAACTAGTAATGAAACGTGTTTTGTGTTTTCTAGCGTATCATAAAACAAAGTTCTAGTCGTGTGAGCACGGCATATACAGCAGCAACATGGACCATGTGTTGTAGTACCAGGGTTGTCTGAGTGCGTCTGTTGGCCGGTCATTTCCTCACTGCTTATTTAATAACTGTTAATTTCATTTACCTTTTGTGCGCCTGTGATCATTAATCAATTACAGTTTCCGTGATATTGAACTCTGCACTTGCTAATATTCATGAACTTTCCACACACATATCAATACAAAATACTCTCTTTTAAATTGAAAACAACTGTTCATGGTATTTTGAAATTTCTACCTATAAATGTTCATAAATAATTATTCTCAGCTTTTATTATTATGGAAATGCCGAGCCATTTGTAGAGTGTAATGGGTAGGAAAAAATGGTAAAAGGAGTGAAAATCATTTCTAATGTTTTTAAGGAAAGGTAATAACTACTGAGGGCGACATAACAAAATAAAAACGGATACACTTCTCAAATTAACACTATACGAAAATCACTCTGTTCTTCGTGACGTTTTTGCGACAATGTCGTCGCACTAATGATGCCGAAGGACAGAGGACAGCTTCGTCCGCCAAAACTTTTTACTCGGGGAAAATGAGTTTTTTTTTGCTTGTGAGATGAGGCTAGCGAATTTTCTTGAAGTTGAACGCAAAGTTTTGTGTCTAGAAATGAACTTATAAATCAAGGGCACCAGCTCGTCAATCTTCCAGTGCTAATACCCTTGCCATTCAGCAGTATTTTTCTTGCATAGGCTTTCCAGTAGATAGATTTCTTCTATTAAATATCCTACAGTTATTTGATTACTTGCCCTTCGTATGGTTGGTGCAGTTGCCGTATGAACGAGCCGTGTTGGTAAATATCAGTAAATATCAGTAGATGTATGTTGCTTACTGAAAGCACTGTTTATTGATAGATCCGCAGTTAAGTTGTACAATTAACTTAAAACAATAAAATATTACCTCACATTATCCATATAAATCAATGAATAGAAGGATTTTTTTCTGTCATGTAATTGATTTTAGGCCTCCAAACATTGAATAATGTGGTACCCTACTTTCTGATAGGAAATTCTGTTATAATTTCGTCATTACTTGTCTAGATTTAAGTTATGCATGTTGTTATATAGAGAACGGTTGTTCATGGAAAAGTGTTAGAGTATTGTATGTAAATTTTATTTCAGTTAAAACTCTTCTCTAGAAATAATTTTAAATGTTCAAGAATTTCATTTTCTTGTTTGGACAAAGTGAAGGACGAATTTCTCTCGTGTGTAAAGTACCTAAGCTACAACAACCTAAAGGAATTTAAAAACCAAAGCTCATTGAAAATGACATACTCGTGCATCTTGACAGTCCAGGTTTCTGGAAAAGAGGTCAAGTGCTCTCTCTCTCTGCTTCATGCAACGGTCCTGTCACAATACCTTCTACTGTTCATTAAAAATCAAGCATGTTCATGTACTTCTTTGAACGGACTTTTTAGTTCAACACTGCTTAGGAATTAGTTCTCACACAAATGTAACACAAAAACGCCCTCGTTCACATATCCAAAAGATAGGAACTAGTATAAATTTTAAGTTTGAAACTCAGCTTGCAAGTTTAATCCTTGACTAAAAGTTTATCTGTTATATGATGTATGTTTTTATACAACAGTTCATCAAATAACACTCATTGTGTTTTTGCATAAGCAAGCAATGCTATAGCTTAACAATAGCATGCTAAATTGTAACGATTTATAACATACACAAAGAATATTGGTGTTGAGACGTGCAAATGCAATTCAAACTTGTTAGTTCTTCAGTTGAATGCATGGAGTAAAAATACTCTTTCAAGGATCAATTTATATTTTATCCTGATTGCTAGACCTCATTCCTTGCCTTGCGTTTCATTCTTGATGCAACCTTTGATATCAATTTTTGTTGCATAGCTTCCTTGTGAAGAACTATTCATGCATTCATTAGCCTCCCACTAAGTTTCATGGGAAATTTGTAAGCTCATTGCTTGCTGTCTAAAGAAGACCAGGTAACGACTCAAAAACTGTTTTCAATGTAAAACATGAACAACATCAACTAAAGCCAGATTTTTGAATCAGCTTCCACATAGGGTATTGATTTTATCAACAGGGCAAATGTTTTTGTTCATTTACATAATTTAGGATTGCAAACCTTTTGAATTTTTCTCTCAAGAATAAATTTCATAGAAGGGACCCAAAAATTGTATTGAATCACCTTATAGGTTAAATTCTTAATATGTGTATTGTATTAGCATTTAAGGCTATAAATTGCGTTCAATTTTTAAGATAAGTCGAAAATAAAGACATGGAACTAAAATTAACAATACGAACATCGCATGCTCTGCAAAAGTGTTCTTTCTCTGGCGTATACCTCACAGTTTTGAGTGCATAGTTTGATGTAGCTGGATTTGACAGAAAACTCCTCTCCAATTAATAGAGATATAGTACCTTATTTGCCCATTTATTTCGACTCATACAATTAAATAATGACCCTAACTCAGGACACAGCGGATAAATAACCGGCTTGTTTAGATCTCAATAAAATGCCCTTATTCAAAGAAAAATCGTTCATTGAAAATTATGATCGTCTTTGTAGATCCTCTGACAACTTCTTACATGATGAAGCCACCCCTTGCCTCGATAACAGCCTCGATACGACCTCGAAACCTACTGTAGTTCTTCTTGACGAACTCTCTTGAAAAATTGACAAAAACCACTTTGGCTCTGCATGGGACTCGGTTGGTGTTCCATTCGACTGTTCCCAAAAACAAAAAAGGCTATTGGATTGAAGTCAGGGGAGTTGGGAGGCAAGACATCAGGAAAGGCACTGTGAACTCGGCATTTCTCTTTCAGTCAGACGTCCGGCCGGCAGCTGTTGCTCCAAAGTTGTAGTTGGAAGCAACTCACTAGCGTCAAATCTCCCAGGAAAAACTGTCGTTCACTTTAAAGCACTTTGCAATGTCGGAATTATGGTGTCCAGCGTGAATTGACATTAATACTGGATGGCTTTTCCATAAATCTGGCAGTTTGAACCGATGTTCAGTTCAGGTACTGAAGCAGTAGCCTGATGTAAGCTATTCACAGCACAATGAGAATAGATTAAAACGATGAATTGTAATTCATAAATTGTACGTCACACTGTACATTTGATTTATAATATTTGAGTGGATTTTTGAAGCATTCCTGCGATGCAACAGCTGACAATATAATCATCAGTCAGTTGATGGTTGTTGACAAACTATACAGTAAATGTTTAACACAAGTTAAATTTTTACATTATTCTATCTACATTTACATTTTTACTCTGTCTTTTATCATAAAATTTCATCACAAGACGTAAATTTAGAAATAAAAGCACCATGTAATGTTATGAACATTTAGAAATTAAATTTAAGATAAATCCCGTCATTACTGAATCACGTACCTGTTAAGCGTACGCATGGGAGACAAATTCACGAAAACCGCTCAAATAGTCCGAGTGCTTATTTTATCTAAGTCACGATAGAGAATGAAAAGATGCTTTTAAGTAGCATTGTTCACTTCAATATTTACATCTCACAGGTCAACATTAGTGTCTGCTCTATAGTTCGCATGCAGAACACGTTGAGGAAATGTGCATTAAGAATGCACTAAGATTTACTGGTGCGCGCCGACCTCTGACATAACGAGCTTTGGTCCACATTTGAGCATAATCCTGGCGACACTCAGATTCTACGATCTGGCATACATGAATACGTAGTGCCGTGCTCCGTCTGACAATCGTATGCAATGATGATGTTACACCTATTGTCAGGTCAAACTTGTGTGCTCAATGCAAACTAGACCAAATGATTTAAATTATCTTTTGAATTTATTTTCATGATAAACTTCGCTAAATCATTAAACTGCCAAGTTTTCCATGTTTAACAATCGTTTTAAGACTTCTTTCGCTCCGAATAGTAAGCATATATTATCTCATATCTCATCTGTGCTCATTCTGCAAGAGAAAGAACTTGGGCATTCGTAATACAAACACTCTTATATTACAAAATTTTGCAGTATCGTAGTGTTCTAAATACATGGTCTCTATCACGCAGCTATACGTGGTCCAGCTTTGATAAGTTCCTAGTACACATCCTCAGAAACGTAAAACCAGCTGGACATTTTCAGATTACCATCTAGCATTCGATATTAGCAAAGAGCAGCATTATATGTCTGTAAATTCATTTGAAGCAATACACATTCTTCCATATGACAACGAATCAAAGTTCTGAGTAGTTAAAATTCTAATTACTGTCAGATATACAGTGTGATCTGTCATGGGTACATGAAATCTTCAAGTTTCAATTTGCACATCAGGTTGCCATACATACATCAGTTTAGGTGGTATTTTCAATTCATATTTAAGCCTTGCAATGGCATCATTATTTTTTGAAGGAAGGTAAGACTGTAACAGCATCATCCAATTACCAGGAAATTGATTGCGACCAAATTCAGCTCGACGACAATGCACATTCTCACACTTCTTTAGCTTAGGTCAACCAGGGAGTATCTCTTATATTCAAAATTTAAAACCATCACATATGTTACAGAAAATATCATCAACATTATAAGAAGCACACAGTACTCAAGAAGTACCATCCCCAATATTTGTTGCCTATTGTAAAATAATTATTTCACACTACTGCTTAAATCAATTAGACCACTTCGTAAATTATAAGTGTAACATGAAGTATAGCGTAATTTTTTTCGAACAAATAGAAAAAAATTATCTAGTGTCTCACTTCAACTAGTTGATCTATGCTCAAAAAATGTCCAAATGGGAAAAATATCACCACAATCAATTTAAAATGACATTTTTCATCTATGACTTAGTTGTAGAAATTTCCTTACCACATACATATACAAAGTGTCTGTACAGAAAATAATTATCAACAATTGATAAATTTTTAAAGAAACAAGATCATATGATCGAAGTGGTGAGATAGTGTTATCAATGTTATCATGAGAATGAGTTTTGGTATCCCATAACTGGCACAGATGTCGCTTGCTTCTTTTTTCTCAAATTTGTGAAGAAAATTACTGTTCAGAAAAATTATACAAGTGGTATAAGGTTAGGTTATCCTGAAAATACATTTTTTGTGTACTTCTTTTCAAAGTATACTTTTCATTTAGGCCAAATATGTGTGATACATTCAGTATTTGTTTTTTTCAAACATGTGACTTTCTAATGGAACCCTATCGCATAGGGTAGAACTAACTGCATACAATAAACATTAAAAGCCCAGTGTCACAAAGGGCCAATTCATTTCACCTACTTGACTATCATACTCCTACTCTTACGCAGAATATGAGAAAAATGAATGTATTTCTAATAATAGTTTAACTTATATGGGTAAGTTAAACGATCATTCACTCTCTCACAATAACATTAATATGAGCTTCAGATTGTGTACTGGCTTGTGTTTGTACGTGCTTGTAGCTACTGCTATTATCGCCACTTAACCGAAGTTTGAGCCTGATTGTTCTAGTTATCTCGCTGCTCTTCCAGTGTAAACAGGTCACTCAGCTAGTAATGTGTACCAACGGAAAACCATAAGCAGCGAACCGATTTGTTTTGTCGCTAGGTGTGTTATGATTTGAAATGCATTCAGTACTTCTAACATGCTTCCTACAATAATTTAAACCAAACACCGAAGCCTGTTGTTCACATAAGTTGTGTTCCCTGGAAATGAGCCCCCTACACATCTGGCTAGACCGATGACACAAACATAATGAATTCTAAAGCCCCGGACACCTCACCCACATTCCTGATCTCCCAATTTCTAACTGTCATTTCTTCGGATAGCTCAAAATTTTGTTACCTTCTTAAGGAAAAAATAGAAGTGGAATACATGTATGCACAATGCTATCCACGATAATAGTTCAGCATAACATGGCTTGAGATAGTGCATGGAAAATCTTTGAATATATTAGATGGCGATTTTTCAAATATGTAATTTTTTATCGAGAAATCGCTATTTTTCATTCTAACAATATATATTGAAAGACACTACACTTTTTCCTCAAAAATTGGTGTTTGTATCGACCCGCGATATTAGTAAAACATGATTGAAAGAGCGAATTCATTATCAAAGGGGATTAAAAATATCTAATAATAACTTCAACTTCAACATCTTCAACATCACTTCAACATAACTTCAACATTTCAACAAATAATAACTTCAACATACGTGTAAATCTACAACATTTGAAATGAGGAGTAAACAGATAAAAAACAAAATTATTTATTAAAGTAACGTCCCCTACACTTTATGACTTCAAAAATACTATCATTTGTCGATTCAGTAAACTTTTTCATTGTAGCAGATGGCACTGATCTCGATGCAACTGCTATGGCATTCCATAAGTCTTGTTTCGGAGTTAATTACCTACCATCAGCATAAATTTTTCCGTTAATGATAGACCAAAAATTGAATATTGGGTCCAAATCTGGTGAATTTGGTAGCCACACCATCAAATTGTCGTCTTTGAATCCCTACAAAGTCAGATATTGCTTAGTTACTTGGTCTGAATGAGACGGTGCATTGTCTTGCATGAACACCATATTTTTCTGGACGGACAAAAGCTGATCTTCAAGCCAAGTTAAAAGTGCTTGATTCAAAAGTTGACAATATGAAGCTGAGTTAATTTTAACACTACAGAGAATCATTAAAGGTCTTATAAGTTGGTTGTCAATGCAGACAACCAACTTATAGGACCTGTATACACCAAGAAAACTAGCACTTTTATTTATTTACCTATGCATTTACGTAGTGGTGATGATTTACTCAGTGAGTTCATTCCTGAAAATCTTCAGTTATACGGTAATTGTTCGATCACATTGGACACAAAAAATGCATTTTAAAAGTATTTCATCGCTCAAAATAGTTGAAATACCCATATTTTAGGTCGAACGGCACCGATATGTTATTAGATTCTTCTTATTAGCTCTGGGTTTAATGTACACTAATCTTAAATCAAAATGCTAAAAGTTCACTTTGAATTTTTTTCTTTTCTCAAAAATAACTACACTACCCGAATTTGGGGTGAAGAAAAATTAATGTGACATTACAGCGTCTTTAGCAGGGCTAATTCTGGCTCTATAGATACACTAGCTTCATAGAAGAAGGCTTAATCGAGCGCGAAAATTCTCTTTGCGAGTCGCATGTACTTCTTTTCTGGAGCGTTTCTTGTCATTGTCCAACAGTAGTCCGCAAGCAGAGATGCGTTCCATTTTATCTGATACTTTCATTCCATTGCCCTTGATACTTCAGTCAATTTTTTCATATATCCTGATGGAATCTTTCTCTATGTTCGTCACTCACAGCACTGCAGGTTTCCAGGGGGATGAGAATGGGGGACATAGATTTTGAGTGACGTGTGGTAACTTAATCTATTCATATTCTCAACGTAGTTGTCAACTCTTCGATTTTTCAGAAAGCCAAGCAAGACATCTTTAAAAACCTCCCACGCTGCATTTTCATGACCATGAAGTGGCTTAAAGTTTTCATCTGTAAGAAGATGCTGAATCTGCAGACCAATTAGCATCACTGAGCTGTGAAAATAGTGTCGAAGGTACTGAAAAATGGAGATTTTTCCTTGGGGTCAGACTTTTATCCGTTAGAGAGAAGTCGTCTTACCAACACAAGAAACAACAGTACTTGTTGCATCCAAACTCCATGTCCAACACTATTACAACGACTTTCCAGTCTCCACAGATCTGCCACTGATGATCGGTGTACATAATTGTTTTCAGATGGGATTTGATGTTTTCATATTTTTTCTTTCATGTTTAGAGCAGGCCTATCGGAAATGAAAGGAGGGAGAATTGTCATGGCGTAACAATACAACTTTTAAGCATAACTTCGCAAGATATGTATAGTCTCCAGTCCTGTGAGTTGTACTTCTAATGCAAAGCATTCATCAAATTAATCACACTACGACAGGCAACGAGAGTATTTTTCTTTATAAAAAACTGACCTAATCTCCATACCCCAAATTTTTGTTGTATTTATAGAAATTTCCTTTCGTTTACCACTGCTGTACTGAGGCTAGCAAACAATTTGCGGACATAAAATTTCATATACATTTTTCTATGTAACCTAAACGTGTGAGAATACGGCTTATCTTCAACGCGTTCATGAATAGGCTTCTGTTATGTGGCTTGTACTCCAAATGTAAAACATCCATAATCCTACTCAAAGTTTTCAGTTTCATTTTGTTTTCTTTAGTTATGAAAGATTAGGAAGTACTTATTTTTATAGAGGAAAAATTTTCACTGTTGACCAGGGTTATTGCTAAATGGGGCCAGAAATACTTTACAATAACATACTTGCTAGAAAGTTCCTACCATTTATCTACGGTGTCATTTTGAATAGATTTTTTTAAATTGATGAAATTCATGCAATCACACAGGCATGAACCTGGCTACTGACATGCTACATGTATATATGTATTCACCGGTTTCTGTGACGCAGTGAGATGCTCAAATAAATGAACTAATAAAAATGGTCTATTCATGGTTTCTAGTTTTCTGACAACAAATCTGGCCTCGGTTGAGTCAACAACGCATTTGGATCACAAATTGCTCATAGACGCAGTAGCATGGATCTTTACATGTCCCCCAAAAAATCGATTTATAACTGATGTCGCTCAGCGTGTTCAGCTAACTTCAGTGACCAGCAACTGTGTCAGCTCATGAAGCTGCCCTGGCCAGATGCAATCAGGAGCTCTCAAAAGAGCTGGGGACAATCGATATCAACCGTTTGAAATAATTTGATTGCGCTAGACAATAAATCTGAGTTGAAACAAATGGAGCTCTACAATCAATGCTCATCATAGCTTATTGTATTGATCAATACAAATATTGGGATGCAGCAGTTAAGACTTCTTTCGGCTAATTTAACTTTGCACTACCGTGTGGTTACGTTTCATTGTAACTAATAATGACGTTGGTTTTTCTACATGCATTAAAGTCACGCTCAAGCGATCGTGCTCCACGATGGTAATCGGAAGACGGTTTCACGCAGTAAAATCCTACAGAGCGCATGATGGAATCGGGGTCTATGCTGATGACCAACATTACCATCATGTCTAGTTTATAATGTGAACGTAAAAAACGCATGCAAATAAATAGTGTTATTGACTAATACACATATGTTAACAAAAAAGAATTTATAAATCGCCTTTCGAGTAATGACCTTTCCAACGGAGCAGTTCATTAAAGTAGCCGACATTACGTGACGGAGTATAAGGTTAAGTTTTTTTCCATACCACGGGACGTACCACTGATAAATATCAATAATTATCACATGAGTATCATATGAGTGCCCTACCTTCAAGGGCAGATCTGTATAATAGATTGAGCGTAAGCGTAGATTACAATTCTGATGAGTTAAGAAAATAAGATTTAATGATTGTAGTTATTTTCAGTAGTCTAATTTAATCGTTTTCAAGTGTGTATGGATTTTATTGTTGCTTATCGTGTTGATGTTATTGCTATTCAACTCCTTTCGAAAGAGAAAGAATAATGCTTTGGACTAACGACTATTAGTTAATATTTTATTCAAAGAAACTCTTTTTTAAGACTACATTCATGAAATTTTCTTGAAAAGTACAAAGAAATAACAGATGTTTTCAATGCTTGTGCTAGCCGGTTAGTAATCTACTAGCAATGCACGAAGAGCGCCGTGAGTGTCACACAGTCGATCGCTCACGTAGTCAGTATGTTTACTCATACATAATTTGGTATCAAAAAGTAAACCAAAGTATTTGAAGTCTGTATACAAGGAGACTGGGATATTAGAAGTTTTATCTAATGACTAATGCACCGGTCTAGAAATAACGAACATTAGCGTTGTCTTATGGTAGTGGACATGACTAAAAACATTTGTTGACAATAAGCACCCACTCCCTTGCACTCTGGAAAGCCAAAATGCATGTTTTTGCATGCGCAATTTTTAGCGTCAGTAATAACTACGCTATCTATTAAATCGCCAGTACGAGTAAAACTATTGCAATAGTAAATCCTAGATTCATCATTGTAATATACTTGTAATGTAGTTGATCTCCAATTCAGAATCATTTAGAATTAAGCATTAACTTCTTCAAAACTGATGAAATTTTACAATATTGTAAATGCAACATCTAACTTTTTTATAAACTTAGGTGTAAGAAAATATGCCGAATAAATATACTTAAGTTTAATAGTGATCAAAGAAAATTAAATAATAAAGATGAAATTAGTTTTAGTCGCTGAAGATACATGCAGTGAGTTAAAATACTGTCAGTTACTTTCTAATGTATTTCACTAAGAATATAATAGCTTTAGCAATTCCATTAAAAAGGCCAGCTTCAACAAATACATACTGGTATTAAAGTGAGTTACGGAAAAACATTCTTTGTCACCGAACTATTTGTTGATGGAAAAGCATGTTTTTCAAACAAGAAGCATGATCAAGAAGCATGTTTTTCAAATATCGTATTGCGCACTAAACAGTTTATACTACTGAAGAAAATCTTCAGCACTGTTATTTATTGACACATTATTTCTTAAAGCATTTTAACACTTAAAATTTTATTTAATCCCAAGAATTTTAAAGCCTTTTCCAGCTTGATAATCGATAAAAAATATATTTACCCCAAGAATTTTGAAACTCTCTTCAGCATGACGATAAATGGCAGCCGCGGGCAGAGAGCGAGTGAACACTCAAGATGAGATAAAACTCGGCCTTCGTGCATGCGATCGCAGAGATAGGGAGTGACACTGTAAACGTCATCCAAAAAATATTTTGATTTCATTTATTTTACTATAGCTTGCCAAAGATCAAAGATTTTATGCATATTTCAGCAATACTGCGTTCAGAATCTCCAGTCGCCGCTCATGAGGGCCTGTCTTATTGTTTTCACGTGAATATAAAGATATTTTCAGGTACTTTTTTTGTAAATTTGTGATTGTTTAAACATTTCCCTAATGTTTTCAGTGGTTAACTCCGACAATTTTTAATGGTGGGGCCATCATAGTGTCATATTAAGTATCAGAGAAAAAAATTCAAAAAAAGAAAGAGGGATTTGTGTTGATAAATTATTTGTTGCTTATAGAGGTTTCAAGTTTGATCTCTCAATTTCAATATCCCTAAAAATATAAGGATGATTTCTTGACTTCAAAATTTCACTATAGGATATTCGTTTTTAATTCCTCTTGTATTCTGCTAGGTAAAACAGTCAGAAAAAGTTAGGAAAGAATATTAAACCCCTGTTAAATTAAATTGTACTTTTTTATAGATACTGCATTTGAGTGCATATTCTACGTTGGTTTTAGTTTTACTAAATTACATTTGGCTGTGAGATGTCTGTCCTATGCATTTACTCACTAGGAGTATTGACACTAAAATAACATTCCAATACTGAGGGTAATTTTGATTTATCAATTTGTCACAGATTTACAAACCCGGCAACACCTGATATTACAAAAAAGTTACTTAGTACAAGTGAAATACCTTCTGTTTTTCACACAAAGCTCATGCACAAACATAACATGGCAATTAATGAGGTGATCAAGTGCATAACACAGGCTCTCAAATCATTCTCCTAGCAGCAATCAACGCTTCCTCGTCAGCCCTGAGCTGCTCATTACAAGCACCGTACATGAAAGCAGCGCTGCATGGCAGCATGAATACGCCATCTGCCCAGAGATCTGTCTCCTTTATGATCTTGAAAATTGCAAATTAGCCTTGGTTCAAAAGTCTCATTAACACTGTTTTCCACTTCAATAGTATCGATTGTTTTTGATATAATTCTTTTGCATTTCATCTTGTTTTGAAAAACGTGATCGTACATGCTATGAATCATACAACATATTGTTGAGAATACACTTAAATAATTTATTCGTTCTGAAGTCAGGTATTTTTTATGTCTATAACCAGTGTGTTACCTTTCCAAGTTAGAAGAAGAAGTAAGAAAGTTTTGTCATTTCACGAAAACAATTTTGAGCAAATGTCAAAAAGCTATATGGAATAATTGACTGTACTAACGTACTTATGTCAGAAGTCAGAGGAAGAAAGTCTCTTACACAGTTTGATTATTATGTTATGGCGTATTTCTTCTTGTTTATAGAGATATGTAGCTACAGTATGCATGCGAATTCCATTGCTAAGCCCATTTTTTTCATGGAAAAGCAACGTGAATATTACCTATAAAGAAATTGTTAACATAGTTAAGCACGAAATGAATCCTAAAGCTTCTACGCTTGCAAACAATTGTGATTGTTCAAACTATGACACGTAAGGATGCCATCACTTGTACTGCTCATTCGAATGCACTCAGTTCCTCTCGTGTTACGTTTAGCACAGACATCATGAATGGACTTAGACGTCATGTAAGAGATTCACCAGTGAGAAGTGAGCATTTTCTGATGACCTGCATACTAGGTACATCTGGTCTCAGGCATGTCTCTATTGTGTCGTCTCAAAAGATACGATATTGGCCACCATTGAGCGGCGAGTGCTCCCGTCGCAGCGCCCATGTCCCGTCGGTATTACTGTGTGTCCGCCCATGCCATTGCCGCTTTTGCAAATTATTTTTGCCTCTAGCTATTTCTAAAAATATCAAGAAAACATCAATGCTATTTCCAACCCGGTAAGTTTTCATCATCTAGATTCATCCCGTGTAGGCATAGGCTTGAAGTTAATTGTTTCATTCCATTCAACTGTCGAACAATCCATAATCGAATTGACTTAACTTACAGCACTAGCGCTTTAACTTTTATTTTTTATAAAACTATATGTATTGAATCGCAAAATAGAATTGTTGCACATGAAACGTTTGGAGTGAAAGAATGACATAAGAAATACAAAATGAGCCTAAAGCCCCCACATGGAAGATTATTTTTTCTCGGACATTTTGCCATGTACTGTATTTAGAGCTCGCGATAAGGTGGTCAAGTAGCTAGGAATGACAATCAAGCGACATGGTCGATCGACTACATACATTCTTGTAGTTACATTGATTGTCTGCGCATGCCAGCGTATCCACCGTTCGTTTTACTTTAGAGGTTCGTGATATTCTTTTAGTCTCTTGTTTAGTGATGACTTTAATTATCTGTTACGAGTGCACAAGACCTTGCTGCTGGATAAACAATGCAGCAGTTTTTCATTAAATTGAGATACATCTCGTTAAATGTCCGTATAAATAGCTGTTTCAATTTATTGAGAGTAAAAAGCGAATAATACTAATTCCTATTCAAGATGTACTGGTTTCAACACAGTTCTGAAAATAATTCAAACAACGAACAACACATCGGGACAACATGGAAAATGAAAAAGAAAATTAAAATACATACGTCTTTTTCAAGTTCACTTAAGAAGTGACAGCCATCGGAACTTTCTTATGAGTACCTTTGAATTGATTATGTTTTGAATACCCATCTCAGTTCGTAAAAATTTGGATTGACAGCATTCATACTCATTTAAACATGTGTGTCGCATCGGTATAACTATTATTTTGAACTCTCAACGGGAAAAATTATTTAGGCAGTGATTCTCAAGTAACGAAGAGACTTAGTCTAGTGAAATAAATTTAAATCGATGACTTAAGACAAAATAATTTTTCGTGTTGGAAGCCAAAAATCTTTGCCTAACAAAATCTATTTTTCATAGTGGCATTACAGTCTAAATTTATAATCTAATCTAATTATTTAATCCGCGAAAATTTTTAATAATTTCAGAATGAATTGCAAAGACATTTTAGTTCTTTGACGAATGAGCGCTAAAAAATTCGGAGTTTTCAAAAATATTTTGGTAAAACGGTGAGCGGTGATGTGTTTTAGTGCTGATTATGGGCGCTGAGCGTTGCGCGAGGCCTGAGGGACTACACCTGAATACTGCAAGGCCGGAGACCCTTGTGCTCCATTAAAGTTAATTGGACAGACGCACCACTGGCGCTGCTGTCGGCAGTTTCCTCTCATTACGCATCGTCCGCGCTTCAGCCTTGCATTTTACTCTGCGTCTTGCATAACGCATCCTAAGAAGTGTAGTGCAAGCGTTTATGTGAGTTGTAGATTTGCACTGAAGTTTAGCGATTATATTCCAAGAAGACAGCGTTGGTATTCACATAACCCATACAGCGCCTAAATAGCCCAGGGATCAGGGAGGTATGGGGAATAAGGGCCAAGTCTATCGCACGGAATGAAAGTCAAGCTCAGATTGAAATTCTATTGAAAATTTATGAGCCCAAGGAAAAGAATCAGAGATCTTCAATACCTTTTCTACCTTCCCTAGAAGATTTTGGTCATCGTTCGCTCACATTGAGAGCAAATATTTGCTTAAAATGTTTACATATTTTGCGTAGGATTTAAGTCAAAAAGTTTTCCAGTAATTGTTTAGTAGCAACTAATTTCAGTTCCCCATAGTGTGACAAACTTTTTGGCCGATTAGGGTGCGACCCATATATTAGAACTATTTGCAAAATTTGATCTATTTTTGAAAAAGTTACAACAAATATCATTCATGTGACTGATGATATGGTTTGAGCGAATACTTCTATATGAGAAATTCATCTTACAAATGCTAAATGCATTTTAATTCGTTTAGAATTTTTCAGAACTTTTAGGTAGGAAGTGAAAGTGACTAGACATTGAGTATTTATCATTTGTTGCCAAGAACAACCAGATGTGAAGTGGCCACCGTGGTTATTGCAACGTTGTATTCTTTCTTTAATCTGAACCGAAACATTTCCATACGAGGGGATTACAATAGTGAGTGACACTTCAGAAAATGCATAGAAATTTTTCGGTGATTTCTATGCACAAACTTAGTTTTGGGAATGGGTTTTTCGTCAACATTTCAGTCCCACAAGCTCAGGGTCGTGACAGATTATAAGAGTCAGAAAAACATTATCTTAACCCGTCTGCTTTATGTAACTTCAAGGTTTATTCAAATCAACTTTATTTTTTACGGTTCAATGAATATTATGGCGTACATGTTGTTATTCACCTATTTTTTCGTGCAGGGCCCCGGTTACTTGCCAATGAATCCCTTTTGAGTACAAACATTTGTTTTACATGTAATTTAGTCATATGTGTAATAACTCTAATCGTATGGAGCAGAAAAAGATTGAATCAAACACTTTCCAGGATAAAAAATGCAGTACGTACTTTCCATACGTTTTTTCTTACCCACTGTTACACTGGAAAATTGATTGCCATACGTCCTTCCTTTGGCTGGCCTTGGTGACAAGATTACCTGAAGTAAAACTTCAGTTTCCTTGTGTCCCGCTCCAGTTTTTTGTGCTGAATAAATTCTAACTAGACTACTTGCAAGGTCTCAGAGATCCGTGTTTCTTCGAGCGAAAGACATTCTCAATCAAGACATTCTTAATTAAGACATTCTCAAAAACACATTCTCAATTAAGACATTCTCAAAAAGACATTATCAATTAAGACATCTCAATAAGACATTCTCCGTTCAGCTGGAAGGCCGCTGCATTTGTGATGATCGGTATTCAATACCTATTACTCAGGGAGGATTTAATACTAGTATAATTTACTCTGAAATTATGAACTGTAGCATAATTTATTTGGATCTAAATGTTCCTTAACATTTGACAGCAAACTCGTGAATTCTAATTTAATAATTATAATTTTTCTGTTGTTGCTCGAGTATTATAATTCCCAGTCAAAACTTACGTCAGTCACCAAGCAAGTCTCGAAAATTTTATCATGTTAAAAATAACGAAACATATAAGCTCTATGACAAACTTTATGTATCATAGAAACACGTACACACAATATTTCTTTCCTTTACTCGTGATCCCAATGTCTATTTCAATCAACTGTATTTTTCTTGCCACCATATAACTTTTACAAACAGTTAAGTGTTTCATTTTATTACTCCACAACTAAATCGTGTGCCTTTTTAGCAACATTAGGGATTCTTATTTTGCGCCCTTTTAAAGTACAACTTGCATATCAAAAGTGTTCGGGTCAGTTACACGATTACTAGAGGGCATAAACAAGAAATCAGAATCTAAGGTAGAAGTACGATATTTATCCCACTATAACCATTTTATTTTAATTAGGAGAGTAGTTTAAAAATGGTGATGAACCTTTCGTTCGTATTTTCATTATGGGCTTTCATTTTTTCATTTTTCATTTTACCATTTTAGCAGATACGTTCAGATCTCATAATCGATTGCGAGCTTCTTTGAGGGTCCTGCACAATTTTGAGTCGGACAAATCCCTTCTTAGAATGACCGCAAATCCTACTGACGAAACTAAATCGCAATCCTGCGTTCTAAAGATGCGGACAGATGTAGGATTTCTGTAAGCTCCTTTCAATATTTCCGTTTGATGGCATCAGATGAATAATAGCAGCTGTGAGGTCAGCGGAGACGCCTTCTCTAGTGGAATGTTCGAATGAACGACGTTTCTGCGCTGTTCATACGCACAGCAACTGTAAAAATTCTGAGCCCTCGCGTTGTGATCTAATTTTGGTTATGTTTGTTGTATTGGTTGTAGGTGTATTCTAAAACGTTGAAATATTTTCGATTAAAGTACCAATAATGAAGTCTGAAGCGGATTGATTACATTTTGATATATGTGAATATATCTTCAGGCTTCAATTCTAATCTCCATCTCAGAAGCCGCTAAGGATAAAAAACTATTTTCTTTCACATTTCATTGTTAGTTGTATTTGTTATATTAAACACGTAGTGTAATTGACAGCCATTGCATGAAGGCCGTTCATGAGTAGGTCAGAGATGTTGAGATCGCAGGGACGGAGGACATAGAGAGACTCAAAACATACAATGAACATGAGCTCACCAGCCCCAGTCTCCTACGTCATGAACAACACCATTTTACATTCAAAGCACTGAGTGAGAATCATGCCATGTAATGTGCCACGAGCACAATGTTAACTATACAATATCATTTTATCCGTCGTTAACGTCAATTCTATGATGTCATCAGGTATTTTTACCAGATTGATTCAACTGTTAATTAACATAAAATACTTTGTATTATCGTACTGAATAAAATTATTATTTCGTTACCATTCAAAACAGTGTACTTAGAATAATTTGAATTTTTATTAGTAGAAATGCAGGCGTAAATTTTATTCCGTTTCATTAACGTTTTCCGTCATTGGAATTTTTCTCATAATTCACACTTCATAAATATCAATTTAAGACTCCACAAAATTAGTTATCATTTCAATTTCAAACGAGCACCAAAAACTTTTTTTGATTCTATATGAGTAAATTCTTGAATGTTTGTTGAACTAGAAGAGTATTTTTCCATCATAGGCAATGCATTTTTTTAGAGTAACTGTTTTAGCTTCAATGTCAGTAGTAGAGCATTTTTATGCATCTTTTTCGGTAGGCAATATTTTCGAAAGCGCTCGCTTAAAACGGCGGCACTTTTTATGATTGAATTGTGTTGTGTTGAGCAACGAAATTATGAAGAACAAAGAACGATAGTAATATCGTTTCAAAAACAATAGCTAGCAGAAGACCGAGGAGAAGATGACATAAAGAAGCTCGCACGAGCGTAAATGGCAAAACTTCAATGAAGAGGTTAAGCCAAGTGTAATGCACTTTCACACCGAGCTTGAAATTAAATCTTGGGCTTCTAAGGGAGAATTGAGGATGTGTTGCACCGAAAGCAAACATACTCAAAGAAACATGTATAGAAAGGTAAAACGTCCACAATGAAATTCTGGATGCAACGTAACTGAATGGTTAAAGTTTTACTTTCCAATTTTGCAATATGGCTATTCTAGCAGAGTTTCTCTAGAGGCATACACCAACTGCAGTTTAAAAAGCAAGGCTAGCGAGCTGTGTAAGAGCTCTTTATGTTAAAAATTCTCCCACCCATACATCCAAATATCTGATATAATTCTTAAATATTACATCGCTTTAAAAAGCATATAAATATTCAAATACCATATAGCTTATGCTTTGGTCTCTTGCCACTTCAGCGAATTGATTTCGAGTTGTTATGAGCTTCAGCTACACGAGACAAGTGCGTTATGAGACAAACAACTAGGCAGCTTTATGCTCGGCCAACTGCAGCGTCTGCGAGATTGTCTTTACATGTTTTCAACGAGGTTTTGTGGATAGTAAGAGGTTCATGAGTTGCTCAATAGGATATAGAACGAAAGGAAGAATTCAAAGAATGTGTTTAAAAAGTTATCAAGCTACGTAATAGTGGGTTGTCGTATGAAGTGGTACAATGAGAATGGATTCACGTTAGGCATAGCCCTTGTTAGTTTATAAAAGTATTGTCATAGCTTCTTTGGAATATTGGATGACGTTTGGCGACTGTGTTGTAAACTGGATAGATCCTGTGGATATTTCTCTGTTTAAATTAGACTGATTTGAAATTATTATTATTTAAACGAATGTATTAAAGACTTACGATGAATTATTGTGTTTTAAATGAAAATTTTTCATTTACGTATACATACAGAACTTTTATTCTGTATCCTATCAATCGATAACATGACCTAGATAATACTTGTGGGAATTCCACATCTTAAAGATGATAAAATTAAGGCTTAATGAAATAAAATATCAATTTCAGTTTTACCTGTGGTACTATCAAAACCGGAATATTTATCATGAATCTATACAGAACTTCCAATCTGTATCTTATCTACCGATAACATGGCCGTGTAGGAGAAGAAAGATAATGACGGAAAAAATAACATGCTTTATAGTAATCACGCCCCTTTGGTATCCACAATACATTGCTTATAATATATTTATGCCCGTTCTGATTTCATTTCAATATTTTTTTTCAGCAATAGATAGGAAGTAATGGGACGGACACACACTGATAGAGAGGGAGATGGAAAAATAGAGAGATTGAGAAAGATGGAGATACACTGTCTATTATCTACATACTAGAATAATTACAAATGGATCACAATGCCATCAGTGGGAACCAAACATTTTTTTCGTAAAAGTTTGAAGCATATTGATGGTTGTTTGCATTCGTCGTTATAAAAGTTGTGTACTATTTCTTTATCATATATCTTTCCTAAGTTATGGGCAAAAATAGTAGGGTACCTTCGAAAGGATAGACATAAAAAATGTGGAATTATCATAACTACCGGGTAAGTACTAATTCATGACATGCATCGTAACTATGATATTTTGAAGTTAGATACCCGTACATATAGCACAGCGATCACCTATGCTCATTAATTTATTGTTTCTGAGTTATACGATAATTTTTCTGTGTCAGATAGGTACTAGTTGAGAACGAGTTTATAGAGTAAGACAATGAGCAGCGTCTTTGGTGCGCAGGCCAAGACAAAACATAGTCTCTCCTCCGCCAGTCTCAAACACGCATTCTCCCATCCACTCTGGACATTCATTTTTGGACATGTCATTTTCAGTCCTTCTCTTACTCATTCATTCACACTTCGTACTATATCTTCTACTGAACGCCTTATCACTTTATTCATCAAACTATACTAGTTCATTCTAATCTTCCAGTCGAACTACTTACGTACTCATCTCTGCCATATTCGATGTCCCATGCATCACATAATATTTATCTATCAGTGGCCTAGACATATACTTGACAGAGATTAGTAGAAATGAGGAAATTAAAGTGCTTTAGATAAGATGCTAGGATCACAATGGATAAAACTTTCAGAATGTTTTCCTTGCTTTTCCGGTGCGAAGAGTAAGACAGTCCATTAATCAACTGATATTATTTCCAAAGCATAGACATTCATTTAACACATAGTAGTTCGCAGCATTTAGTGATGATAGCAATCACAACACGGCAAGCTCGCAAATATAGAGTAAATTAACTAATTTCCAGTGTTCGATTGTAAATGTTCCCACTTAAGGTTTCGATAGCTTTGATATTGTCAACTGCTGATTCAGAGTCTTCTTTACATACAAATAAACTAGACCATTTCTTAAATTCCCTCATCCCATAAACAGTTCAGCCAGTTCATGTTCTCTCCCAATGTCAGGCTTAAATTTTCATAAAAAATGTCATCATATATTTTATATACAATGGGAAAAATTATAAAAATAAGTTTGCAATTTTTCACTTTTTGATACGTACTTTTGTGTATTGGAATAATTTTAGAATTACAAAATCATACACTGTAAACATTCCAAACGCGATTCACTTTTGGGGGGCAATGTTTGGCAGCACATTTTCCTCTATGGCATGCCATCACACTCACCAGCTTGGTCGACTACTCACCAACTTGGTCGACTGGTGAGCGAATCTGCTTTCGAGCGGAAAGACCCGGGTTCGAATCCCGCTGCCGACATGGTTGACGCGGCTAGAAATACGGCATGGGACTTGGGTAAACAACCGAATAATTATCGAAGTAATTATCCGACCCAAGAATGGGCCAGAAGGTTCGTTCCTATAGCCTCATTCTATTCTATTCTATTCTAATAAAATAATCAGATAATGAATGTCTGAAGTTACTGAGATACAGTATCTTAAATACTTTAGAAATGAGTAACGAATGAATAATCTTCAAATTTCTATAGACGTGTTCTGTGAAGGCAGAATTGTTCGAGATGGCATCAGACTCTAGTTCTAATTTACATGTCGGTTAAATCAAATGATGTTTTCAAGAGCTTTATATCCATGAATTTTAGGAGATTACTTATTACAAATTGTTAACATGATTTTTAATATTTTATTTAAAAATAGTCAAATTTCATTGTT
The DNA here is from genome assembly GCA_006783055.1 of Trinorchestia longiramus. Lineage (NCBI taxonomy): Eukaryota > Metazoa > Arthropoda > Malacostraca > Amphipoda > Talitridae > Trinorchestia > Trinorchestia longiramus. The sequence goes on along the minus strand of VCRD01000001.1, from coordinate 1,055,246 downwards.
TTACCTGGTGATTGTTGCTCGTAGATGTGGCTCAAATTTTATGACAAAGTCAGCAAAATAACTCAAAACACTGGAATTTTACTGCACCTGAGGTGTAAGAATTTTCTCGCTGAATATGTAATACATTCTTTTACAGAACTGAAAATGAAGTGAACTCAATGATTGCACATTTATGATAGAAGTAGGTGTTTCACTTCAATTTATATACATACATGAATTGGAACTAATACATATGTATCCATAAATGGATATTTAAATGAATTTAGGGAAATGGTGATGAATTGCTTGTTTAAATGTATCAACATTTATGAGAGATACAACTCTAAATTAAAAACAACCTTCGCTTAGCGACAGTTTCTAGACTAACAAGATGAATAATGGACCATTAATTACGGCGGACTTTTTTATACTGATGTTCAGGTCTAATAAATGTGTGATTTTTGAACACCACCTGTAACCCTGGAGGTTTCGGAGCTGTCACAGTCACCCACGCGCGGCCGCTGGTGTGTGCGTGACCACGGTGGCCGGACATGTTCATTTACTCCTAGTGAACTCAACGACCCTTTGTCTAATAGACATCACAACAATGATTCTGGTTCTGGTCTGCTGCATGAGTCCACAGTATCAACTGGTTTACCGACAAGTGAAGACAAGTGTTCAACTGATATCGAGATTCCCCTGTCAGCTGTTTCCATCCACAGAGCTTTAACTCGCAAAAACGCCGATGAAAGCACTGAAAAGAAAGTTTTCAATGAAGGTGTTCGCTGGAATGGAGCTGTTTCTAAAACTTTTTCAAAAAATAGAAAGTCTGTAAAAAAGATTCAAAACGAAGAAAGAACAACCGTTGCCTTGAACGAAAGTGATATATATCTGGTTGATATGGGACGAAGTTCACTTGAATCTGGAAAAATTGTGAGCAAGGATTTTCCTCCATTTATTGAATGTGTAACCTCTCCCCTGCCCTATTATGTCTCAAGAAAGAGAGTAAGTTCATTGGGATCTGCTGAGAACCTTGCGAGCTCACAGTCGTTCAGCTCATCGATTTTTCAGGTTTTCGAAAACAATTCCAGAACGGAGGCAACCCGCAAATGTTCAAGTGGAATAGTGTATCACGGTAGTAATCACGAACTGCATAAAAGTAGAACAAATTTTAAGTTTAGCTCTTTATCGAATGATGCGCTTCCTCATTCAACATCTGACTTTGTGTCACCGTTGATTGATGGTGAAAATCGAGCGCGACAATTAAATTCGGGCCTTACTCGGTCGATGACGGTTGAAGTTAACCCAACTTCATCAACAACACCAGACGTTCCAGCGGCTTCCTCAATATCAACTGGCCGCAGGTCAGCTGATGTTCCAAGAACTACAACTCATTTGCCTCACGGTCTTCACACAGAGAGGCATGGAGAGCATTCTCGGTCCAAGACCGGTACTTCAGACGAGCAAGGCAACTGTAGAGGTTCCCAAGAATTGCCAGCAGATGTGAGTCGAATGAAGTGGCAAAAAGATACTGAAGAAACTCCATCAGATGATCTCCGTGAAAGACGTAGCCTCAAGGAAATTCCATTTTCTCAGTATATTATAAAACGCATCCGCAAATTATCATTTTTCCACAAGAAAAAAGGTGAGTATTATCTTTAAGTTAGAAGTAGAACAAATAAATGCATGCATTGGTTTGTCAACGCTCATCGTTAATAGATAGCTATCTAACTAGTCATAAGCTCTGCTAGTTAGTTTCACAGCATTGTAATTAATGTGTGATTGATGGAAACAAAATAATCTGCTATATCAGGTACGATGTAATTGTTCAAAGATAACTGTATACACAAGCTGTTTAAAAATTAGTAATACACAAGTTGTTTACTTACCAAGTCTTCCATTCATGTCATGTATACGGAAAGAAAAACCAGATCAAGTTAGACGTAGTATAAGCGTTATGAAAAAGATCACATAGACTAAATAAAAACTCCCTCTGGTTAGAAACAGCGAGTGCATTCCACTTTTGATGTTCGTCGGTATCAGTTGATACAGAGAAAAATAAAGTCTAAAAATTTAACTGATATATAGTATACATGTTATTGCAACGTTATACTATACACTTTAAAAAAGTATAGGAAACAAAGCTAAAGAATTAACTTCATAAAACAACGCATTTTCATTGATATTTATTTTATTTTTAAAATGATTTCTGCATCTCTCTAACAGAGCTTACAAGACAGTTGTACGTATTCGTGTTTGTTAATTCATACTTTTCGCGCTTTTGATTATCTTTTACAGTTTTTTCCTTCTTTTTAGTTTTTCAGTTTTTACGGCAGGTATTCTGAAAAAATCTTTTAATATGCTTTGGTAGAAACGATCGTGTTACATATTAATTAACACGATCTGAACAAAAGCAGAGGATATAACAGTTTTAGCATACTGGAGGTCAATTTTTATTACACACAAAAATGAATTACCTTAAAAACACTATAAGCCGGAATGTTTTCCCGACTGTGTACTATTTCCTACCAAAGCGAGTAGAATATAGAAAAATATAACATCAAATATCAAGTATTGAACACCATTCTACTGAAGAGAAAGAATTTACCAAAAATATAAATAAAAATCTGATGGAATCTATTCATGTTCAAAGTCAGAGCAGTTGATTTCCTCAGCTGGATGTGAATTCAATTATAATGTAGATTTGGAACTCCTACAGATACAGATTTCCAACTTGTATTGAACTCAAACTTTGAACTTTGGCACATATACGTGTAGGAATGTTCATCAACATTTTTAGCCTTTATAAGAAGGGCAATCGATAGATGTGAGGAGTATGTTAGCTTCAGAAGAGGAAGTGATTCAGCTTGCTTGGTACCCCGCACCTACCGGTTGCATTTAAAAATGTTATGCCTCCAAGCTTTTTGTGACGTATGTATTTTTGGAAGAACTTCAAACACTCTAATCATAGTCAAAGTTTTAAGCAAGTTTCATACTGTTGTTAAGGTATATTCCCTTGAGCAGTAGGCTACTAATGGCCTGTTTGCTTTATGTATTTTACTAGGCTTCACTGTTTTAGACAGAGCGAATTAGACTTTAAAGGAAGCTTCATTAAATAATAGCTTGGGGAAGTAAGGATGCTTCCTGTACTGTGCATATTTCCTCAAAGTCTCAGACTAGTTTTCCTAATTTTATATTCAGCACTGCAGACTCCAAAATGCTCTTGTATGTTTAAATCAGAGTTACGCAACTCGAAATATTTTGAAGGATTTGTTTTAATGTTGTTCTTGCAGGATGATCTTTGTGTGGAAGTCTTGATACACAACTGATGTTACAATATTCTAATATTTTAAAACAAGCAATCTTCCCCCATAAAGAAGTAGTTAAGAAACACGATTTTTATTCAAATTAAAACGACTAAGTGACGTCAGAAATAGTTTTCTGACTATTTTGGGGCATCTCTAGCTTTTCATTCATGTTTTGAAGTTTGTTCTCAAAAGTCAAAATAATTTGCCGTCGCATGTTAGGTAGATGCGTACGAATGTACATTATAGATATAAACAGGAGTCATAAATATTTATGTTCTGCCTTCGGAATTCCATGAATTTCAGCTCGTATTCATCCTACCAACAAATGTTTTTCATTGCGTAATAAAGTGTGAACAGGTACAATGCCATTGGATAATGCTTTAAAAGTCCTATGCAGGCCCAAAATTTTACAAATGTACTTTCAATTTGCTTAAAACATGTATTCTTCCTAAATCCTCTATAACTTGAAATATCCCTGCAACTAGGGGATTTATCTGCTTCTCTGCGCTTACAAATTATGTATAGATTAACTCACGAAAGTGTACGCATACACCAGAAGATATCTTGCTTCCACAACATGTCTTCTGGAAAATGAGATTCACAACCAGAATAATTAAGAGCGACCATCGCTTATCTCTGCCTCTGAGCTTGTTTGTTTACTGTACTCATCCATCAGTGCCACAATTCTAGGAGCGGCCATCAAACGAGCTTAATTCTCTCTATAGGTTTCTTGTTTTTTCCAGATGTTTTTACCAAATTTCTGACAGGTCTATTAACTGATTTTACCGCATGTGAAGCTCTACATAGGTTGAGAGGGGAAAACGCTTACCTAGGTTGCCCTAAAACCGCCAGCCAGGCTCCTCGCAAGTGCTTCCGCCTGCCATAAACTTCACACTCTTGCAGGCCGCTTATGCTCTCAGAGATGCTCCTAACGAGCACTTCGCCTTCCTTTGTATGGAAAGATACAACGTTTTATCACACAGGATCTTGAGATATGAACGTATTTAAGAGTAATGTCTATATTTGTATATGTACTGTACTTTCACACCCTTTTTCCATGACCAATTACTAATAGTAAGCTTAAAATCATGTCTTATTTTGTCCTTTACCTACATATTACGTGCTTATAATTTTCTGTGTCTAGCCCATATTCATAATTATTTTGAATCATAATTTACCGATGAAATTATCAGTTGAAAATTCACCTCAAGCTTTAAAAAAGGATTTCATGACAATGGCTTTCAAACTATACACCAAGGAATATTTTATGTGATCTCGAATCTACATGTATCCCTGCGTTGCCTGCGTCTACACTCACAATTTTATAAGCTGCAATTTAAAAAAAATCATTAAATTAACATTGCAACCAAGTTATGCAAAATTAGCGCATCAATTGAAAACTGTAAAATTTTCCTCTTCTATTCAGTCACAAAAAATATTAGATTTCGTCACTCAATGAAACTGCATCTTGCGAGCTCTGATAAATTCTCAGAGAGTTGTATTCTTCTTTTGCTGTATCGTAATATATATTTTCTAGCTTATTTTTGAACATTCTATAGTGAATTTCAGTGCTCAGAAGCGTAATCAACGAAAATACTTTAATTTCTGTCTACGGCCGGCTTACAAATTTTTCCGGGCCTTCTTTACACCATTACCTTGGTCGACTGGTGAGCGAACTTGCTTGCAATGCAGAAAGACCCGGGTTCGAGGCGCGCTGCCGCTGTGGTCGGTTTATGTATGACCATCGGCGGCTAAAATTACGGCATGGGACTTGGGTGCCGACCCGAGAATGGGCCAAAAGGCTCGTTCCTATCACCCCATTTTATTCTATTCTATGTATGGTCACCTCCGTGACTGTCTATATGGCACGTCAACACCATGGTTCAAGAGACTTCGAAAGTTTAATGCAGGACTTTGTTTTCTGGAATGTGTAAACAAATTCATGCTCTCAGCTTCAAACACAGAAGCAGACTGTGCACACTGAATACTGTCTTGGAATATTTATCTTGGGAAAAAATGTATATACATTAAAGTTCGTATATTATGTGTTCAATTACACCATCGATTGGTTTCCCCTTTTAATTTACTACCCAAATAAAAAGTAACGTATGTTCATTTGGGAATTTCTTGAAGGTCTATGTTGTTCCTAAACTTGCTTTTTCACTGCAAATCACATGAAAACTGTATGTACCAACGCGGTTCTTTTTTTTTAAACAAGGAACAACTTTATTTGGCTCCGTATTCAATTATAAGGCTGACACTGACAGAAAACAGGCATTGGGTAATAACCAAGTTGATTTTAGAACTCAGAAACTGATTCCCACCCAAAATATAGACATAAAGTCTAGTGTGTATTTAAAAGAAGTTCAAGTTTAATTCAGAATATTTGCAGTAGCATGACACGGCCGGTCCCATCTCGTTGACCTCTACAGGTGGTTCTATTTACATGAGTTTCGTTGCATTAGTTGAACGAATTACTGAGGTAACATTTTTAACGCATACACTCCAGTATTGGATATACTAGTGACATTTCATGTAAAAATCGTCGACAAACTCGGTTTGTCGTAAAACTTGAAACACGAACTGCATTCAAAGTCCTGTATAACATTAAGTTACGTTGATTTGAAATTTTTTGACAGTTGAGTCACAATAATACGACTATACAGATCAAAAACTCAGAGACGCCAGGCAATCAGCAGCTTTGTTCGGGGCTGCAAATCAATCATAAGCGGAGGCTCGTTATGAAGCAACTGCCAAGCTGCCCCGGTGTGTTTGAACAACACCGCTGTAATCAAGGAACCTTAGGAGCTGCCGCGTAACAAGCACACTTTATTACGGTCGATGTCGGGTTACAAGTCTGCCAGCGGGTCACTACTGACCTTCCCTCTGAGGCACTCTGTCAACCATTCCAGCTGACCTGTTCCATTTTTAAGTATATTCCTCAACTGCACACAAAGAATGTCTGAGAAGCAGCTTAATTGAGAGAACCTGGTTTTTCATCGACCTTTCTCCTTGTTATTAACGTAATTCAGTCTGTACATAATTCACCTACTTAGTCTTTCTGACGATCTTTACGACTGAGACACTGCTTGCATGCAGCTAGCAAGTAGACTTACGAAATTACTTCAATCCTTTCTTAGTGTACTGTATTTTCACACTTGAAAGCGGAGTAATGCTTTGCTTCAAAGCAGTCTCATTGTTTCATAAACATGTAGTTCATGGATTTCTAGGTTACATAGTCATGCAACCCATGGTTAACTTGATTTCAGTTATGATAAGAACTAAAGTATCCGAAATGTAACCGGCGACTCTCGATATTTTTGGGGTGGCTACGAAAGCCGTAATGAATGTTATGTGAAGCAGTGAAACACATAAAGTTTTAACAAGCTTGAAAATATTAAAAAAACGAGTAGACCCACTCATGGAAATCCAGGTGCTTTTTATTGAATTTTTCAATTGGTCTACCAGTGGACGCGGGCTTTGCAAAGGAGTTTCCACAATGAAGGATGTGTCTTTGATATCCACAATACAATGCTTACAATGCATGTATACGCTATCGAAGTTCCTCCTATGTAAATCCTTAAGAGCGTGATAAAGAGACCGACCAAGCAAGCAAGCAACAAACTGTGTATTATTATAGAGTGGAATATACATATGTTTATACCTAATGGTCATGATATCAGGAATGAAGGGAAATTTTGGAGAGTAAACAAATCTGACCAGGATATGGTGCTATGGTTCTATCTTTTTATTTGTTAAGCATTTGGATAAAAAATATTCAATATTTTTGGTACTCCTGTAAAAATTTGAAACTTAGACAACAATGCACCTCAACTTCTGATGAATATTGTCTCTAGTCATCAAACCAGTATCTAATTCAAGTATCTTGTTTACCGCTGGTGATGACACTATTTCATTTTTATGCTCATACCAAAGGTATGTTATGTTCAGTTTTATTTCATTTAAAAATATTCCATCTAAATTTGAAACAGATTAACACTCCTAATACTTCCTAGGTTTAAAGATATATGAACAGTGATCACCAATTTTTTCCTGCGAGAGTTATTCATTACTTAGCTATTAAAAGTGTGTTTTAGCAAGTCACATGTATATTACCAAGATTTATTTCTGCTATTTATACAACTTTCGACTAGTCTACGCTCAATTGTGTAACTCACACACTCATGCTACCACAAAATAATATATCTTGAATAGAACACACTTATTTTTCTTCACAGTGTAACACTGACAGAGAGCTGCTTGTTTTCCTTGGATTTTTCTCCCGCCAAATTGTATGATGTTGAACATCACGTGTGAATAAAACGGATTGCGCATAGCAACAAATTTGTTCGCAATCTCAGCTGCTCATAATATTTTACTGATTCATACTTATTTAGCCAGCAAAATTCAGAACTGTAACAGGTTATGTTATACATGCTGTAGCGTTTATGCAGCTCCAAATATTAATGAATAACGTGTACGTTATCATCCGTCATATTAAAACCATTTTATTTCTCTTTGAGATTTGATACTGATTGCAAAAATAAATCCAAGTATGAACAAACCAGATGCTTTCTGTTGTATTTATACACATTCCATGCTTATTCGTTGAAGACATAACATAATATCGTAAGTGACATATAATTAAAGGTATAAAGCATACTTTGAGAAATTGACTTAATGTAATACGTGTTAGAACTGGCAGGAAATTCACTATGGCTCGACAAAAGGGAAACGCTAGAATTTACCTTTTGTTATTTTCATGCACTGGCGAGAGTTTAAAGACCACAAAACTGACTACTATCTTTACCTGGTAACAACAATGAACATTGGTAAGAAAAATAAATATAAAATTGCACCTCCTTATATTGCCTGAGAAATGCAGCCAACTCTGCACTCTGATGAGCTACTAATTCTATTTTTTAAAAGATCTAAAGATGTGGACAGTCACCGATGGCAAGAGACTGATGATGACGGCTAAAAATTACTTTTAATATCCGATGATCCTTCTTGTGACACCTCAGAGTTATAAATTTAGCAGCATGTTAGCCAGCTTGAGCTGAATGACATTGTGGCTGTGTTCGTCTCACCAAAAATACTGCGGAAATTTTACTATCCATCTAGCAAGAAAAGACTCTACTGAGCCCATAAATACAATTTTCTTATTTTGGAAAGTGGAACCAGATGTTTGTATCCTTTTAAAGAGGAAAATAAGTATGTTTATTACCATAATATTACACGTTCTCTACAGGAATTGGGGATTTTATTTTACAATCCAAATAATCATCAATAATTTCTAGATAGTTCTCAAGACAGCCTGAAGTGTGTTCTACTTCATACTAGCAATGTCTATGCAACTGTTTCACTTCTTTATTCTGGGTATTTACAGAAAAGGGATGTTAACATAACGATTTAAACTTACCTACCCTGGTCCAATAACACACATGGGCAATTTGTGCGGACCTCAAATGGTTAAATTCCTTGTGGATCAATAAAGAAAATTTACGAAGTATCATTATCTGTACTTGTGGGAGAGCCAGGCTCTAGGAACTAAACGAGGTAGCCCGTACGTGAATTTCTGGAAGCAGCTGTACCAAATATTGTGAATAATTCAATAATTTTGACTGTTAGAGTAAGATGATGTGTTTACCACTGCATATGAAATTAGACTTCATGAAAGAATTTTTCAAGGCCCTGAATACCGAGAGCGAATGTTTCCAACGCAAACACTTTGCTTTTCATGCTTTGTCCTTTGAGAAGATCAAAGCAAGAGTGCCTGATGGACCACAGATTCGTGCTTTCGTACGTAAACGTAATCAAGAATTTGCCCGAAAGACGAACGGCAAGAGAAAGACTGCATGGTTTTGGTTCGCCGTGGGGATGAATTTTTTTTCAGTAATTCAGACTCAGACAACCATGAAACTCTGGTAACTAATTTTGCGTACGTTGCGGGATTTTGGTTGAAACAGGAGTGTTAGACACCATTTGCTGCAGAGTCATCTAGGCAGATATGCTGAGAATGTGAGGGCTGTGAAGGACGAACAAAGCCAACAGCTCGATTAGAACCTCAAGAGCATGAAGTAATAGTTCCAAGGAAGATGGAACAAACGTATGATGACAGACTACTGCTTGAACATAAAGTGAGATTGCGCTGAGATAGTAAACAAACATAAAGGATTCATGAGAAGATTCGTGCTGGAATGGGCTGAAATTGGGCTTTCCCTTCTGTGTGAACCTTTTTTCTATCTAAAAATCTGTTTTATACCAACTGTCACTTTCGTTGTTTAGAAAGAGTATTTCAAATTGTATTCATGAATCAATTTAAACTATTCTATCTGTTTTTCTTTGTGACTCATCTGATTTAAAAGTACAGTTTAATTACACACTGTCACTGTCACATTAGTTTGTGTGATGGTGACGAAATTTTAATATTTTGAAATACCTTACACGCTAAAAAACAGAGCATTTAGGAACTTCATATCTGAAAACAACACAAATTTGTTGTCGTCAGGCTTTGATATCAAAATAATTTGTTTTAATATTAAAGTATCGATGAAAAACATCCAGTATTCAAAACGCTTAATAGATAAAATTTTCACTATATCTAATGCAACATTATTAGAGAAGAAACAACGTTTTTTCTTTCATCCTTCTTGGTCTCGTAAAATTGGTGCAATTAATTGATTGATTCAATCAATTCTCGCAATTGATTGATTATGTTCGTTAGAATGTTCGTAAAAAATTTCGTTTGAAACTACGCATTATTTTTTAAGAAAAAACATGATGATCCAAATACTTTTGCAACTCATTGTAGGTAGTGCATGACAGACTGTTTTTAAAAATACTTTAAACTTAAAAAGTAACTTATATCATACAAAAATGCTTTTCTATAAAAATGAACGGTATTTGAAGCAGAACTGATCATTTTGAAGAGAAGAATTTTTAACTTATCACCAGTGAGCGGCAATGCTTGTCAATCGTCTAAGTATAATTTTTAAAATAATGCTAATTGTTAACTATGATGAACTCTGCTTATAAAGCAAATATTTACTCGAAATTTTCTAATACTCCCGAACCATTTGGACTTTTGAAAGTATGGCAATGCATCGAAAAAAATCTTCAATCAGTTAATCACGTGGTTATGGTTATGCACATTGTACAAGAGCATATCTCTCTGCATTTCAATGCCTGCTAGGATAAATGTATGTACTAAAATACTTCCCATGACCGAAAAGATAAGTAGCATGCCATAGGCTAACTAAATTTTTCATCAAACTTGGCAGCAATGATCAGTTTAAGCGTTGTATTATTTGGACACAGATAATATTTTGTTTACGTGGTTATACATAAGTGATCTGAGAGATTTATAATTCTCAAGTTTTTGCACCTATATTATTGTGGAAATACACATACACAAAACAATGATACTTTCATTTCCTTCTCTGAAGCACACAACACATGAGACAGTTTTCTTTCATGTCGGACGAAGTTACGACATGGGTTGCACATCAGCATTCCATCACTACACTGAGAATAAAGTCGGATGATCAATCTAAATTTATCAGGAATGACGATCCACTTAGCATTCCAGACCCAAGGGAGCTCTTTCTAACGTTATAAATGTGTACGAGACGAAGGACAACAGTATTTGCATCACAAATGGATATGGCATAATATATCTTTATAACAAATGTTTACTGATCCATAAAAAACATTTCCTCGAGGCATGACTTGTGTACGGTAAACGTTTTTTTCACTCTTTAGTTATACCGATGATTCAGTTTCTATACCTGAAGTACTATCATAAATTGTATTCAATATTAGAAGAGAATAAAAAGTCGCTAGTTCATGACTGTCCAAAACAAACTTCCGCTACACAAGCCGTGAAAAATACGCAAGCGTTTTCTTATTATCTCTGATTTGTTTTGTTCGAAACCTGTTGCTTGCAAAAGTGAACTGAGTGATCTGATTGTTGCACTAGGCACAACCAACAATGAGTTTACCCACCAAAAACAATCATATTTTCGTCCTCCATATCTTCACGACCTATTCATTCACGAATGTAACAGATAGCCTGTGCCTTAAAAACGATGAGTACCCCGTAGCCTGCTACTGACAGCAATATTTACCATTACATTAGCGAACAACAGCGAGACAGAAACTTATAACAAGTGATGTAAAAAAATTATAGATCATATGGCTGTGGTTACTTAACAGGTATTTATAACTTGTGAATACGTTAGGTAAACACCAGATAAACGTACAAAGACGAACGCTCGACAAATATATACACGTCATATGATACCTAGCAGTTGCGACGTGTTGTATAAAGGCTCATTGTATTCATTTGTTTTATTTTTTCGAACAGCTATCAACATTTTGTCACATAGCACATTTTTTAATGCTATTAAGATATCTTTAGAACTCAATTCCTTCACTTCACCCTTTATAATCTGTATTAGTCGAACTCTAAACGTACATTGATATTTACGAGACAACCAAGTTTCGACTCATATAGAGTGAATGACAGTTTCATAATCCCGAAATATTCCAGTATGATAAATTCATTTTGTAGTTTCATTTTTACACATTCTGCAAAAACTGCGAGTATACAATAGCAAATTGATGAAATTGTATTGCAGTCCATGACCACAGGTGGGACTGCATGTCGAGGACCCTTTAGATGCAACGGAGGATCACACGGAAGATTGATGAGCGCATGACCGCGATAAAAGCGTTAATACCTTGCCTGCTGAGTCCTCGACCAACCAAGTCTATTTGGACAGAGATTAATGACAAAACCTTACTGGAAGACCACAGCCATGATATCGCTCTACAAGGTCACAGTTAAAAAATCTTGCTAGATCCTTCTATGCTCCTTATATTCTGTTTTACAAAATGCTTCAATATTTTTCCGTGTGTTTCTGGCCACGGAGGAAACATTAAGCTTAAATATTTTCTATGATATACAACATGATATATGACATTAAAATTTTCCTGGCTTTCTGTTACCCTAAAAATATTGGCATAAAAGGAATGTTTGTAATGCAATTCTCTGATGATGTCCTGATTATAAATTTATTTGTTCGCTCTAAAACCATGTCCAGGAACCAGTAACACTGCAGAGCATCTGAATAATCCAGTTACCGTTGCATATACAGTCAAATGTTTACTTTGATTGTGGAAGAATTAAATTCTACTTTAATATCAAAACTTCACAACATCAATAGCCCACATAAAATTTAAAACTTATAAAAATAGTTTTATATGTACGTCTTCGTAGGACGTTCATTGAAAACTCAACTAATGTTTACAAAGTATCCGTATAAAAACTAAAATTGTGCATGAGCTATTTGGCAAGATGCCTAAGTAAAATGACTTTTCGGACGAAAATGGCAAGCCGATACCTAATTAATTAAATGCTCACGAAGCCTAAAACTTTTACCCAAACTTTTAATTCATCAGCCGCACAACAGGTCTTGAAATCGATTAGTTTATCAGCTACAGACTGTAAGATTCATCCATAGAATTAAGGGAAAACACAAACCGTCAATATGCGATGTGTCTGCTAGCGTTACACCAAAATAATATGTGCAGTAGAAGAACTCATAACTGTTTTTATTGGTCAATTAATAATAAAACTTGAACAACTGTTGAATTTGAATTAGGTACAATAGCAAACGCCATTTTGGCAGATAGGCGAGAGAAATATCGTCCTGATATTCTATTTAAACAGAGTCTTATTTAAGAATTTAAATATAAGTTCAGTCTCAGGACTGGCAGTTCACTGAATGAAACTGTTTAATATTGGAAGTCATCTTGATCATTGCTTTTTCGGGATCTATTTGAAGGATTCTCAGTGGAGCCGTCCATGTAGCAGACAACCTCTTGCTTCGGTGCGCATTCTGACTGCCCGAGCGCTCAATTCAAAATCTTTAATTAAATTCTCATGAAGCTCACGCAAACAGATAGAGTGCTCTGATGAAATTCAAGGTCGTTGATTTATTCTGTTCGAACAGTAATTAGACTTAGTGAATCTCCGTTATTCTATGGAAGTTGTCATAGATTAACTGTCAGAGGCATGAAATTACATTTTAAATTCGTCCATATCATTCATCATTTGGTAATGTAGTGCATCCAAACATTACTGGTAGGCAATTTAAAGTCTTACATAATTTAGTCTATGAAATATTTAAATATTTATTTGAACTGTATATTGGAGTAAAATTAGTGCGTTTAGAGAAGCACGTAAAACTGCTGCATAACTGTTACAGTACTATATGTAACTTCACTTCGTTATGCTTGGTAGCGAAATTATGAA
>VCRD01000001.1:1001305-1040598 GCA_006783055.1 Trinorchestia longiramus | reverse complement strand
AACTGCAATAAATCGTTTAATTGGAAACAATTTGCGCACAACACAAATTTACCATTTGAGTTTTCAAGTGTGAGGCTAAAATCCTGAATCTAAGTATGTGAATCAGTGCAAAGCTTCAAGTTGCAGTTCGTAATTTGCTGGCCGATCGTTCAGTCAAGTGTAGTTTGATTATTACGGATGGAGGTGACGGGAGCGAAATAAATTGAAATTATTCTCATTTGTATCCATTTGATCATTAACTCACTTAACAAAAATTACCGTTTGTAATAATTTATTTATCTTAGCTGCAGTAACAATTACCGTTAAGATTTCTTCACCTGCACCAAATATGTAATATTTAAATGTTTTAGAATGATAAAATTATTCTGAATTCCAAACATCGTGTGCATACATGCAACACAGTGTGGATTATTTAAGAGTAGTCGATAATGTCTATCACATTGGGGAGAAATATGAAATTTCCAAGTCCATGAATACAGATCAGCGGAAATGCATTAAGTAGGACAAATGTATAACAATATTTCTAGATATTCTAGTTTTTCCAGCCGCTAGCGTCTAACCTACACTGAACGATTGATTTTGTGACCGAAGACTTAAGCTTGTATTCAGGGGCCGTTGCTGGTGTGAAATGTATTTATAGTGATATTCCTTATTCGTACATCAATTTTACTGTACAGATTTACGATTTGGAACTGTTAATTCTATAATATCGCATTACTGAATCAGGGTTAGTGCATTTCATTAGTACAGGACTCCTGTACAGGCAAAAATGTCTGGCCATCTCCTCCTTTAGATGTCGTCACAGGAGCAGAGGAAGCCTAAGTCAGTCTGAGACCCTCGAAGTACAAGAGGCGCTTCAAAAATTGAAAACATACGTGTAATGAATTAAGTGATGAAGCACCGTAATAAATTATATAGGACATGACTACGTTACCTTTTATCCCTCGAAAACCTTAAGATTTGAACAATAGCATTAATGTTGAGTCCGAGTATTATGGCAGAAAATGAAAAGGCAAAGCAAGTGTTAGGGCTTAGCAGAGAAAATATTTTTAGCATTGAAGTTTCCTCAACATAAATACGATGCTTTCTAAACAATCTAACTTCGTTGGAAAAACAGCATATGACTCCGGTTGAATAACAAAAATTATTTCATACATCATATTGTTTGAGATCCTCTCCCATAATAATTTTTACTGGTTTTCATAAACAAAAACATTGTTAATCACACGGGTTGTATTGCTTACTTAGGGTCACTCTGAAATACCTCGACTGCCAGTAGATAGCGAGAGCAGGTCTGCTCTTTTCTATCTTCCAGCTCATCCAGACTCCAGGTTAAGTTCCTCCGGAGCTGTGCACCAGATAATGAAGCTTCGATGTCCTTATCGACATGTTTCAAACTTTAACGCTTTTAAAGCTTGCTCTTCAATAACTTGGTGTAGTGCCTCTAAGAGAGCCTCTCATATTCCCTGAACGAATATTATCTTTCGATATCGGCCTCGTTATGCCAGCGTTCGGGCATCTTTCTCCTTGCTAGGGCTCAACCTGGTGGCCTTCAAAACATCCCAACAAATTGCAACCGTTAGCCCGCTATTTTACCTGTTTGCGAACAGGAAATTCTAAATCGCCACAGCAATGGTCATCGGCCAGATGAAAAATGCTCTCAATTTCTCCAAACTTGCGCTCATAGAGGTATAGAGAATGAAATCATAGAATTTTGGGTTATACAATATCATTTTAATAAGTTTCATATTAAAAACCCTTGTCCACATTATATGTATACTATAGTATTTTTGAACCAGAACTTACAACACAGCGTTAAACTCAAGTGTGTCTGGTCTAACACATATTAACCTTAATGGTTTGACTTTGCTATTAGTCTAATAATCACGTTTGGAACTATATAATGCAATGGGACTAAGCAACGTTGGCACTTTTTACCATTCACTTATTACTGTTAGGAGTTGCAGTATTACAAAATTTCAACAAGCCGTGTTATTCAAATCAAACTAATTTACGAGAAAAAATTCTTCGCATATTATCTTATTTGAAATTGGTTTATCTAATTGAGAATCTATAGGAGGCATTTGCTAGCGTACAGCATTGGTCTTGCAATCTTGAGCGTATTCTAAGCCCATCTTCCTCGCCTGCTGTGAACCATACAATACTGGAAGGTATTCGTAAATTACGGTATCAAATTTTTGTCTCTGTTTTAAATAAGAGTGGAGTATGAATTGCTTTGTGGGAATATTTTTCAAAATAATTCTCACAAGAAAAAAATTAAAATTTTGTGATATTCTCAAGATTGTGAAACTTCTGTTTTGACACACATCGCAGTCCACAGCATTCCCTTCCACCACAACGCCCAGAGATAAGCTGCTCAGTGTTCTAGAGCGGCTCTCAGCGCCTGCACGAAAACATGCAAGCAGACCCAAGAACCGTTTCATTTCATCATCAAAAGCGCGCTTTTACGTGCAGCGAAATCGCCCATTCTGTTGTTCAAAAGCGCCGTCAAGCAACAGGGCAACATGATACGTACAAGGATAGGTTCAAAGAATCACTGTATTGCATTAAGGGTTACGGTTCGTTTGTGCTTTATATTGTCCGTGGACAACTTACGCTAGCAATTTCAAGCACTTACTGTTTTTATTTATCTTCACTAACGTTTTACAGACACTCTACCGATTTCATGAACTTTTTTCCAGCTTAATAATTTCCTCTGTGCAATTTACGCAACAAAGGCCTTTCAACGTTAGCTGGCGCTCATATTTCCACGACTAACAATTTTTAATTAAGAAACTGAAGAACTGAGCCACTTAACACGTTTTACGCTAAAAGTGTTTAATAGAGGAAAAATTCAAGCATTTACCATTTTAATAGGTTTGAATCAACTGGTAATTCGTTTTACTATTTTGATGTATGTATCAAAACGACACAAACCTCTAAAAAGACACACAAAACTTAGAAACAAAAGAAGAAGTACAGTGTTGCAAGTTAGTACAATCTCGCACAAGTTCCACAGGCATTACTAATAGTAATAATTAATTATAAAATTTAGGTCTGGTTTATTTAGCATTATTCTAAAATCAGAGACTATTTGCTGTCATGGCCACTACAATTACTCGTTTTCAGGTTAAAACGCATATTAATTTCAAACTTAATTTAGCAAGAAACGATGTCATTGAAAAGTTTACACGGAAAGGAAACTTTACTGTGGTTTAAAGGTATATACGATACAAAAACATGAATTCTATTTTATGGGGGAGATTAAATTCGTCCTATTGTATGCAATGACGAAAAATGCTACGCAGTTCGTTTTTCCTATTGATTCGAAAGAAACGAACATCAAATAGTAAATTATTTGATACGACTTACAACAAAATTAAATTAAATAAAACGAGGTAAAACAGAATTCACTGAAGGCAAATTTTGGTGCCTCGAATTTTCACATGAATGAGTCCCTGAAGTCATCGTGCTTTTCTTCTCAATAAAATAGCAATGGAATTCAAAGAAACTCAACGGATCGTATCATCTTTTATGCCATTGTTTCATCGCGCGAGAGACTTTTCTGCTCCATTTGAAATGGGCTCTCAAATGAGAAACAGAAATCGGATATGGAAAAAGTAAGAAATGAGACATAGGAGCGCTTTTTGAAATCATCCTTTGCTAAATTTATATAACCTGCAAGTAAATTGTCCATAAAATAAATGTGATTTTGATAAATGAATTGCCCGAAATAGATTTTTACCTCCACCTTTTGTATTAAACATTTAACCATTCGGGTTGCACAATACATTAAAATACTTTTTTATTATTTCCTCGCTTAAAAAATTCGTTAAAAAACACAACGAGATGAGACATACTATGGGACCGAGTTAAAATCCAATTATGCATGTAAATATCGATAGTAATATGCACTTTTATGTCGTTATAGAAGTATGGAAAAAGAAACGTCTCGAAATTATGTGTCCATAAAAACAAAAACTATCGTGTAGTATAGGAACGAAATGAGAATCTTCAACACGTAATGTATGACTTCCAGTTGATAAAAAATTCAGAATGCAAAGCTGGTAAAATGTGAGACTGACCTAAGATAAAACGGACTTTTACACATTAGTTCAACAGGCAGAATACAAGAAGAAAATAAAATAGTTTATTTCATTTTCTTTTACACATTTGGCATTAAATATTTAGCATTGGGTATTAAAAAGATTTATCGTTAAGATCCTTGAGTGATAGGCGTACATTGGTTGATAACACCACAAACGGTGATTATGTTCTCACAATTGAAGCAAATATTAAAACTAAAAGTGCTCAACAACCGCAAAAAGACGTTTAATTTTTATTACAAAAGGACGTTCATGTAGCACGTTAACTGACAACTACCATTAAATCAAGATTCTCTTCGTGGGTGCACGGGACATAGAGGAGTTTTTTCTCGCTTTAGTGGTGGAATTTGGTAAAAAGTTTTTAACCAGGATTTTTTGTAGTAGGTCTATAGGTATGTGAGGGAGTGAATTTCTCATTACACTTCTTAATTAATCGGTTCATATCTATATATTATGCATAAATGGACTACATTTGTCTTTGTGTAGGTACTGTACCGGAATATATTGCGTATCAGCAACATTATGGCCCTTGATATACTTATTAATCAAACCGATGAATAAAAGGAAAAAGTGAACAAACTATAAATGTTTAACGAACTCGTACGATGTGACTGTAATACTGCATCTTGCAGCAGCCTTCGCTTCTTGGTGGTGTCAAGGTGTGAACTTAAAATCTCTTTTAACATCACGCTTGTCTGTGTATGGTGTAAAAGCGATTCATTGCTGATTTTTATTCATAAAATTATGTTCTAATATTAATATGGTGAGGCAAGTTAGTGGGTCTTGTAGTTAATTAATGCACGGTGAGGCAAGTTAGTGGGTCTTGAACTTAATTAATGCATGGTGAAGCAAGTTAGTGGGTCTTGTAGTTAGTTAATGCATGGTGAAGCAAGTTAATGGGTTTTGGACTTAATTAATAGATGTTGAAGCAAGTTCATGGGTCTTGAACTGAATTCATGGATATTGAAGCATGGTAATGGGCGTTGAATTTAATTAACGGACATCGTGGTAAGTTAATGGGAGTGAAAGTAAGCTCTTGGATCTAACGAGATGTTACGTAGAATGCATGTTATTATTGTAAGTTTAGTCCCCTTAGATGTTATTTAAGGATGCTTGTATCTTGCTGAACATTTAAATAGTTTTCTTTTGAAGTTCGTTTTGAGCTCACCAGGTGTCGGAACTAATTAAAGTTAGAAGAAAAATCTGTTAATTTTTGTTTAAAACTCTACGGTGTTTAATTCGAATATTTAAGTATCTCTATATTGATCATCTGGAAAAAATAATACTTCCTCCGGTCGGACATGTTTGCTACACAAGGAAAAAATTCTCTGCATTTTAGTGTCATTTAATGAACTTCTCTTTTGAGTACAGTAGACGAACGATCACAGTGTGTTGAACTCAAGTTTTAACCTTTAATAAATAACAGGGTTAAAGTTGATATAATTTTGTCATTTTCCTTTTTCAGATAATATATAGAACTTCTTAAATTTCCCGCAGAGTATGGTAAATAAAGATGATACTAATAGAAATTCAGCAAAACAATGTTCGACCAGACATACATTCAACTGATCCATTATTTAAGGAAGCGTCAAAAAAATTAGACTTGAATATTGAAATTGTTAACCAGCCTCCAAACAGTTCAGACCTGAATGTACTTGACCTCAGCTATTTCGATTCAATCCAATCCCTTCAACATTAAAAAGCACAACGTAACGTTGATGAATTAATTGAAGCAGTGACAGATAGCTTTGAGGAATTACAGAGATCAACATTTAACAACATTTTCTTTACTTTGCAGCAGTCAATGGAACAGATTATTTTGGCTGACGGTGGCAACAATTAAAGACTTCAACATCTGTCGAAAGTACAACTAGAAAGAAAAGGAATTCTTCCAAATTTAATTCAGATCTCAGAAAAATTAAAGAATAAATTAGCAAGTACATATTGAGTAAATATAGTGGCAAATATGTTTCTTCTGTTGATACATTATTAATTTCATGTATTTAATTATAATGTAGAGTTTCTCTTGTTTTTTTATTTGATTAAAAATATTATTCATTCATATGCATACATGGTGAGGCAAGTATGCATGATCACCAGCTTGGTCGACTGGTGAGATCACCAGCTTGGTCGACTGGTGAGCGAATCTGCTTTCAGGCGGGAAGACCCGGGTTCGAATCCCGCTGCCGACATGGTTGACGCGGCTAGAAATACGGCATGGGACTTGGGTAAACAACGGAATAATTATCGAAGTAATTATCCGACCCAAGAATGGGCCAGAAGGTTCGTTCCTATAGCCTCATTCTATTCTATTCTATTCTATTCTAATATTTACCTAATCTTAGTGTGTAATATTCTTTTTTCATGTATAAATATGTATGATTGCCAAAATGTTTCAAATGAAGAGAACGTGTTTCAGTTCATAAGATTTCTCACATTTACTTGATTTATTCTTTCTGAAAAATGCATACATTAATATCTGTCAAGTATACTACCTTGCAACATAAAGGAACAATAACATGGCATGGTGATGACATAGAAATTAATTTACAAGCTCAATTAACTGTGCAAAAAACTATTGTTGCAGTTCTTGTCTTAACATTCAGCGAGATATTGTTTCAGTGTTGTGAATGATCTGATCCTGAAGGAAAGAAATAGACTGAATGTTACCAAACAAGACGATCTGACTGACGCTGGTTATATTAATGCCTAATATGTGTACTGTATTTAAAGCCTCTGTGGCGAGTGAAAAAACCAAGCTCATCACGAGGACTAATTTCAATTTAGTTATCATGAGGTGAGCTCTAATTGAATTTTAAATTTGTGTTGGAATCTATATTGTATTGCACATTCAATAAAAGAATCAAAGGTATTTCAATTTCAAAAGAAGCCTTCATTCAAATTATTTTATATGTATACCTTTCCATTCTCTATTATACGTATTGGAACTTTATTTGTTCTTTTCGTACGAGACAATCCATAATTATATGGCCTTTTTTCCCCTACAGTGTCAGCCGCTTTTTAATTTTTATTCATGAATTTTTTGAACATTATGCATACTTTTTTCAGAAATGAAATTAATGTTATTTTTGAAATGTACCTTAATTATGGGTTATCAAATAAAAGGAGACTTTTTTACGCCGTGTATAGTACTTGTATGACAAATTTGACTCGAGATACTGAGAACAAAAGAACAAATATATGTATTGTTGTTACTATGGTAAACTCATAAAACATAACTGACACGTGTTAATGGTCGGTGCAAAATTAATTGTCTTACGAAGTTTTCAAAAAAAAAATCCACCTTTTACTTGGTTAAATTTTTTTGAATCGTCAGTAGTAGTTTGAATTTTACGATACAGATGTAAACCAATGTAGTTGACGTAACAGCAAATTTCAAGAAAGAAACTTGAATTTACTTTATTTATATCAACTCTTGTTGCCACATCAGTACACAAATCAGTGAGTGAGTGAGTTCATCCAATGTGATGCAAATAATTTGTTAACAGCAAAGTGCACGTAGTAGTAATAGTAGCAGTAATAAAGTTTCCTAGCGCTTTAGTAACTCAGACTATATCGGGCCGAAGGTCTCACATCTCAGAGAACTCCATCTGCTGTGTTATCATGACAGTAAAATATCCTTTTTATCATTATTATAAAATTTCTCATTTATAAACAGTAATATAACAGTGTACGCCTTCCACATACACACTTACAAACTTTATATATTAAGACAAATATTTTTTGTTTCCTTTAGTTTGAGACAGATACCAGAACTGAAACTTTAGCTTCGACTAGACTGATGACTCTTTTGTTAAACTTCGAAAAATTTATCAGATCAGAGACTGAGTTCTTGTCAGCGCTCGATCTCCCCTCTAATGGGGAAGCTATCCCCTTACAAAACAAGCTCAGTGCAAACGAGACGCGGCTGTGGTCCTCGAAACGTCGGCGAGTGGGTCTCCGTTGTACTGTTTTTCATGATTTTTCTCTGTGCACTACGGGATGGGATTTCTTAGGACGCAGGAAATGCATGGCTTGAGAGCTTGATCTAACAGAGAAGGTAGGCCTAGTAATAAGGGATATTTTTCGGAAACGAACAGCACACCGCTCCAAGAGTCTCTTTGTGGACGAACCATTCGATCATGTACTTCGTGACTTCAGATGAAGGCTACAATCAAAGAAAATTTATGTATTTCAAATTTGAATTGTATAATAAAGTGATGCACACAATACCAATGCTAAGCATGTAGATCTTGAAGCATCGTAAGCAATGCTAGCGTACCTGGGGGATGAAAATAAATTATTTCTGTTTTTGATCGCATTGGTTTGTTAGCGAAAAATCAAAGTATCAAAATACTCCCGGTTAAAAAGACTCAAATTCACAAGTTTCCACATACTATCTTCTCCTACAAATAAGTTTGGTCTTTGTGGCACGTTTTTTTAATTTTCAGAGGGTATTTTTGACTCCATGCAAATCAATGTTGTTCGTTATTACTGAAGTGGGAATGTACGCAAAGTCCCCTACTGTGGGGATACACACGTAACCTGAATGTTACCGTCTTAGAACATAGGGAATCTCCTTTCATAGTGGCACATCTTTATATTCTCTTAATAGGAAAAATATATGAGTTACTGTCCACTTAAATTAAATCATCCTTTTCAGGTATTGATTTAAAAAGTATTGCACTCACTTTCTTATCAACGATATAGGAGTATATATGAGAGTCTAAATCTGAAAGTATGATACAAAAACACCTGCTACACTAGTCCAACTTCAATTGGAGTATTTTGTTAGTTCGGAATTTTTCACTTTTTGATTTCTTTTTTGAATCTTCACACATTTCAACATAGCAAATTAAATTACTCATGTTTTTTTCAGTTTCTTTTCTACAATACGGATTGATAAACAGAGTTGTTGCTTGATTATTTCTGTTGTAATCACCGTCCACATATTAATTTTATTTGATTTCATTTTCTAAACATTGATTGTATTTATTAATTCACGTTTTATCAATTACTTCTGAAACCAGGTGAGGGCATGATAGCTAGTGAATAAAGACTTATGTACTTTTGGTGCACTACCACGACTCACTAGTTGTTGTTCACGTTGAGTTCCTCACTAGTCCAAAGGTGTGGGCAACTGGGAACGTCCCTGACTCGAGAAAAACAAGTAATTAATTATGATCTTTGAACAATTTAATTTAGCATACAGCTATAAATGGTACTTTTTTGGAATCTTTAAAGAAAAATTATTATTCTCATTGATTTGCCTTAAACTGTGACACATTTTACATGAAATATATTTTTTGTCTTCGTAAAAGCAGAGGGATTGCGAGCGTTTTCTCGAAAAAATAAGACAATAGCGTTTTCTTTCCCTGCGCGTCCATTTGGCTATTTGTCCGAAAATAAATTTGGCATACATTGTGTATTTTAATTTCAGGGCATAATAGCTCTTTTAATCTACTCGTAAAACGGGTAGAGTCAGGTTTTTATGTCAAAGTGCACAAACGAGAATCATGCGTTGTCAACGAAAAATTGGGCTTACAGATTCAGGCGTTTGACCAGTTTGGGCCACAGACGTGCTCGCGTCGAACATATTAACAATTTAAAAAAGTAAAGGATTACTACGTGGTAATAGGGGCCAATAGACTATAAATTAAAGGATGACTACGTGTTAATTTCGGCTAGTACAATATAAAGTTGAGGATTACTATGTGTTAATATGGACTGGTGCACTATAAAATAAAGGAGTACTACATGTCAATACGGGTTCGCCTAGTATCGTACAGGTTTTTAATGGAGCAGACTTTCGTCTTCATCATTCAGCGCTGGTTATAAATACATGTATATTAACAAATAGTATCAGGCGATCTCGATACTGCATACTTTTATTCAGGATTCAATGAACAGTTTGAAAATGGGGCATATCTTATTGATTGAATAATGTAATGTGTATAAATTCTGATATGAATTGTACAGATAAGAGAAAACGTAACTGCTGGAGTTTGAATTGGTTTGACATCTCAGAAGTTTTCATGACGGAGTGTTTGTTAACAGGAACTGCAATTAAATTTCAGTTGTGTTCCTAATACAGTCACTGGAAGTTTATGATCGAATATTCTTGATTTCACAACATCCGTTCACATTTATTTGGAGGAAATAATTATTGAACAGAGCGATCTGGGTTTCAGTTTAGCTACTAGTAAGGATGGGTATTAAATATGAGTAGTAACTTACATTAGTCCATTCTGTCTCTTGATTGTAGTCCAAACTTAGCATAACAGACTGCAAATTATACCATGAGTTACTTTGAGTTTATGATGCAGAGGCCGGAAATCAAGACGTAGGAAGGAGCACAACACTGCTGCTAATTGGAGTTTTGGGTTAATAGGATATAATCAGAATGGGAATAATCGATTGTTCAGGATTGTATAATCCAGTAAAAATTCCTTCCCAGGCTTTAGTATTTAAGTATTTAGGAGATGGTTAATATATAAGAGGATAGAAGAATAAAGGTGTTATTTGTAGCACAAAATACAAGTTACAAGCGAGGTACGACACGCGTAGTCAAAGCTGTGATCCCTGTTTCTAAGTAGTTCTGTAATCTGGAAGAAGATCTCGTAAAAAAAGCCAGGAGTGCATGGATACATATTAATATGCTGCTCTTTTTGTACCTCCTGAACTTGATTTTATTAAGCAAAATACTATTATTATGATTTACGAGGCTTGATGATTGAGTACCACAAACTTTTGAACCTTGCATGTATGGTGCAATAAAACCAAACACTGAACTAAAATTTCCATATTTTAAAATAAAGCCACGTCTAAATAAACTAGAGAACGTGCGTATTCTAGAATTTCACAAAAAAGTACAGATAAAATAAAAATTTCTAAGTTACGTTATTGTTTTATTCATAATGCAATATTGACGCTTTAAAATCAAATAATTTAAATGCTTTAATTCAGTTGAACCTACTGAAATGGTTCCTTATTGTTTGCCACTACTGCGTAAAACAATCCCCTAGTTGCCAAAACGGCTTTGCAAGTAAGTAAAAGTTTTTGGTCCACTCATCTGCGTTTGCTCATCCAAAATCGATTAAAGTTCTTGGGCTCGTTGTAGGAACATTTAGCTTCAATTTATATCCGAAATTTTCAATCAAATTTTGTTCTCGTATCCTACTTCATCAAAAGTCATCTCCGTATTTTGTGCGAAAACCACTTTGCTGTTTTCCTACACGTGAGTTTACCATCCATTCTAGTGCTAGAAGGTTCATCCATTTTTTCAACATCGAGTGTCTTATATTCTCATCAAAAACTGTATAATGGGCGCCACAGCAAGAGGTTCTTGATGACTCGGAAATACGTACATGCTGAAAAATAGATATCACCTTCGTCAGACTTCAGAGGGAAGTCACTGTATTAAAATCGGTCAAAGCCTGTTGTCCTTGAAATGTTAGTAATTCAATAGTAGTTACTTCACTATGAATAGACCAGAATATTGACAGGTTCAATTAATCAAGTTTTGATGAGGGTCAGGTGATTTTACCAAATAACTGAAGTCATGAATATTCCTTCCATTAAAGAGGCAAAAAAGTGGGATCATATTTGGAAAATTGTTTTCTAACTGTATTCTTTCTCATGGTTGCGGTACAAGCATTTGAATTAATTTTTAGGCAAAGCGAAATCAATTAATTGTTCATTTTATTTCACAGAAATTTCTCATCATTCAAACATAATTTTTTGATTACGCTCTCAGCGGTGAAGACTCGGTGTTGATTGAGAACTCGTAAGCGACAAATTGTAAATTCCTCAGTTGAAGTCGCATATATACCAGATATAGATAAATATTTCTAGTTCGTGATAGTTTTATATAGTAAATTATAAATACACCATGTTACCACCTCCATGCAATAACTGACGGCTTCTGTTTCTCCTGATCGCTAAGAGATGCAACCATAAGTTTTTTCCGACTTTACAAAATTAAAAAACATTGAATAAAGATTTTATTTTTATCTATCTTCCGAAGTGTGACACTAGTTGTAAAAACATATGATAACAAATTTGTAAATTTAGAGCACTAGTTATATTTCCATGCGTGTGAAATAGTTTTAAGGTTGCCGATAGTTATAAATGATATGCTCGTAGTTTATTTAATGTGAAGTTTTATTTCTGTAGAACGCATAAAACAATGTAATGAATATTTCATAATTGAAAATGATAACGAATAATGTTACCTTGAAACATATTTGTTTTGAAGCACAATACTGATCAATTCAGTTATTCGAAAAGTAACTGAAAAACTTCAGATTCGATTTCATGTAGATTCCCCGTTAACCGGGAACGACAACTATTGGATAAATAAATGTATATATATGTATATATATATATATATATATATATATATATATATATATATATATATATATATATATATATATATATATATATATGTAGTATAGTTATTTGTTCCAGGCCATCGGTATTCGAGCAATGCTGTATTCGAGGGACTACATCCCTTTCTACGTCATGACCTGAGTTGAAGTCACTCAATTTGCTTGAAAAAAAGAGTTTCAGTCAGGAATGTCAGTGTTAAATGTGTTTGTTTCTGTCAAAATATTTTTTTTCTGTAAAAAAATTTTTGGATAAAATACAAAATGCACCGGACTGATTGAAAAGTTTTTAAACTAGAAATTCGATTGTCCTGCTCACAGTCTAAATTATAGTACATTGTTCATTGAGAAAAGATATGAGAATCTTAATCACGACATTTCGATCTAAGACCCATAGTTATCAAATTGTCAGAAAGAATGCAACGAATAATCCAAGTAGAAAAACTTCAAAGAACCATGGAAGTTAGATAGTAATATTTAGTAGCATAAGGAAATTAGCCTTGAACTCCTTGTGACTTACAATTGTTTTCATGCATAAGCTTCATCTGCAAATCGAGTTAAGAGAAAAATGATTGGTGGAGTGAATCGATCCTCTTGTATGTCAGTTCCTAAGGGAAATTGTACGTAGTTTTTGGAATAGTGTATGGTTATTCACAGCTGACCTTCCATATTGTCTATTTAAACAAAAACTTACAAATTTTCATACTTCACTACTACAATTAGGGAACATAATATAAAGAGTTTGATAAATGTAAATCTAAACCTCGATATGATTGCTTCCCATACCTGTTTGTGTTTTGCCTATGCGTTCAGTTTAACATACAATTTATCCCGAAATTGTTCATACCTCTCATGGAAAACTTCTTTTTCGACATATACGGAAATAGAACATTGTCTTTTATAGTCTCCTACAATGCGCATGTTTGACATGCTTAGATTGAATGTCAAAGTCCAGTCAAAGTCCTGATCTTAACCCGATTGAAAATGTGTGGCATCAATTAAAGAAAAGTAATGAAAAGAAATCTGAAAAATTAACCCTGTAGCACTGAACGTGGGTATAGACGTCACTAGCCTTGGGCAGACTATACCCATGTTCAGTGGTCCAGGGTTAAAGGCAATTGGAAGATTTTTCACAAGACAAGTGGTTTGCAAGCCATGATCAGGAATAAAAAACATGCAATTGATTATCAAATGAATGATATCAATATATTTGGGCACTACTATTTTGTTATAGTGTTTGAATTTTACTTAGAAACTGAAAAAATTGCGTACTTTTTGAGAAAGTATTGATGTTATTATTTGTCACTGAGTTTCCTCATACATATAATTCAATATCAACAGAAATTAATTGATTGTGTGCTAGCACCGGATGAAAACAACTAGAAACGAAGATGAGATTGTACGATATGAATAATTTCGGTCATAACTGTAAGTTCAACATAGTCATAGCCACACCACTGGTAAATCTTACCACGAACTTGGCAGTCCATTACTCTCCGTGAAATTTTACTCATGATACGAATCAATATCATTTTAAAAACAGCAGCGAAGCCTTCGCCAAGTTTTTTTCCATATTGAGTCAACAAATGACGGGTAGAGCGCCGTGGCGTCGCAAACCATCACTCGCTCAGTGTCAACAAACGCAAAAAAGAAATGTTTTCGTTTAATCCCTCTTTTAGGATAGTGGTTCAGAAACCCAGACCAATCTTACGAGGTTTTCAAAGAACAGTATATAGTTCAGAGGAGCTTGGATAACCTGGTTTGAGAGATGCATTGAGAAACATCGACAGAGATCAACCTGTAACACCACGCTCACAATTTTCCTCAATATAACGTTGTACGTGTGACCGGTAGTACATTTTACCCTATGCTAAATACGATACTAGCTTACCAAACAACCAAATAAATTTTTTGTTCGTCAATTTATGAATATCTAGTAAAACTTGAGTGTTAAGCCAGTGATTCAAGAATATTCAATCCTAATGCTCATGCAATTATCTTACACCTCAATGTTTTAGTCAGATTCCTATCATTATTGTAGTTCAACATCAAAAATACAGCAAATAATGCGTAGTAAATAGGAACTTATCTTACTAATTCACTGTCCTTAAGTTGTGAATTATTCATTCTATTTACTTTTTAAGGACTCTAACTATTCCAGCTTGGTCGACTGGTGAGCGAACCTGCTTGCGAGCGGAAAGACCCGGGTTCGAATCCCGCTGCCGACATGGTTGACGCGGCTAAGAAATACGGCATGGGACTTGGGTAAACAACCGAATAATTATCGAAGTAATTATCCGACCCAAGAATGGACCAGAAGGTTCGTTCCTATAGCCTCATTCTATTCTATTCTATTCTATTCTATTCATTAGTATCCAACATTGTGGAATACTGTTCAGATAGTGGTAAATAAGTTTTTAAAATACTCCATAACAAGAGTTGTAGATTTAACTGATTAACGCAGATGAACTTTTAGCAGATTTCGAACAAAGTTTTACATAGGATTCTCTATTCAACTTAAACTTTGAATCCCTAAAATGGCACGCAAAGAATACGAAAATCGTTTGGAATCGTCATCTTGACGTATAGGGCACGCTTTTACATGCGTTTGAGACAATAACCTAAATTTTCGGTATCATACAAGGTCTGTTTACAATGTCTCCGACCTCTGACTTTGAAAAATGGATTAATTAGATGACGGGATTGGAACCCTAATCCCTTCAAAGTAACTGCTTTGCGCCTCCACGCAGTTAGCCCACCGTTCCTTTCAACGAAGAACTAGCTGTTGAGCCTAATGACGGGATGAAGATATACAATATTTCTGATTGTTCTTCCATAGAATGAGTTTATGTATAAAATAATATACATATGACATTTAATTGTAACAACTGGTGCTGCGAACCCTGGTCAGCAGAAGGAAATTCAAAGAATCCGGAAAGCAGACTGCAGATCTGTAAAAGGTGTGAGTGTCGTGCCGCCCTCCAGAACCCCGACCGTTTCTCGTCAATGAAAGAGTGGCTGTAGGGAAATAAATTATACGAATGAACAAGTTGATAGGTATCCAAGCAGAGCAGGAATGATAGTCTCTGCACTAAACTAAGCTATGGTAACTTTATAAATTAATTGGAGAGTTTTAATCAATTAAGAGAATTTCAATCAACTGAGTGAATTTTAATCACTTGCTGTAATTTCAATCAATTACGGAAATTTTAATCAACTGCAGCAATTTTAATCAACTGCAAGTTAGAACATAGGGCTTCTAAGCCATGTAATGGACACTTCCTATTTATATTTGCAGGCAGTGCGGCATAACTATAGGTGTTCCGAAACAGTTACTAGCATTTAATTACGACTTCATTATGAATGCCTGACTTACCGCTCACATGAAAAAACTGTTCATTCTCGGTCTGACAATTGGTGGAAGGCGTGTGCAAAGTAGAAGGTTCACAGGGCGGGTCGATGTAGGTTTAGTACATCATGATGTTACATCCCATCGCGGTAAACCAGACTCGAAGTTCTAAGATGAACTTCTTCGAAAATAGCAAATAACTCGCAGCGGTGTTCCGGTCCCTTCCTTCCCGCTTCCTCTGTTCCAAGCTCCCTTTTTTAGAAATACGGATCCCAAAGTTGTTTTCTTCTGCCTGATTCAGGTTTGAAGAAAACTGGAAGAGGCTTTTTGAGATGTTATGGTATTAAAGGGGTTACAGACAGCCAGTGCATTCAACATTTATATCGTAAGCCAAATACCAGCAACCATTGCAACCATTTAATTGGTGAAGTATGGATTTGCATGAATTTCCTAACACCTTTCATTGTCGAAAACACTTCTGGAAGGCCTCTTTTGGACTGTTGTTCAACTCCTCCGTCGTGATTTGCATTATCTCTTCTCTACTCTCAAAACGAAATCCTTTCAATGGCATCCTGAATTTCAGAAAAAAACAAAAGTCGCAAGAAGCCCTGTCTGGAGAGTAGGAAGGTTGGTGAACGGGTGGAATTGCAAGTATCGCAATGAGAGTCTGAACCAAGTGCGGTGAATAAATTGGAAATGTGTCATGATGTGACAACTAGTTTTTCACCATCCAGAGGTCTCGTCTTTCTGCATCAAACTGCATCAAGGGGCTGTTGAAGAACTTCTTCATAGTACTTTTTCGACACTGTTTTGTTTTTCCCGTGCGTATTTGTAATGCAAAATTACACGATCAAAAAACACAGTAAAGATCACCTTGATTTTGTTTCTCCTGTCTCGCTTTTTTCGGCCTTGGGGAACAGAGATGCCTCCATTGTTACGACTGTACGTCTGTTTACGGGTTGTACCCGTACATTTATGAGTCATCTCTAGTTATGAAGGTGTTCAGAAACTCAGGTTCAGTGTTAGTAGTACCCAGCAGGTCCTGTGCAACCGCAAGACCGAGTTCTTTCTGTTCTGCTGACAGAAACTTAGGCATAAATTTTCTAGCCACTCTGGGTATGTTCAAATCATCACGCAAGGTTTCATGTGCGCAATTTTTACTGATCCCTGCTTTTTCAGCAATCACTCATAGGGTCAAACAACGATCTCCCATTATCATAATTTCCACTCTCTCAACAACACTTGCACTCCAAACAGTTTATGGCCTCCCAGAGAGCTAGTTGCTCTCTAAAGATGTGCGGCCACTTTTGAAACGGTTGAACTACTTTTTAATTTGTGTTACGCCATAGTTTCATCTCTAAGCAACTGTTAAATCTTACAAATTGTTTTGCTTTGAAAATCGCCAACGTTTTGTGGAAATTTGATACAGTAACTATGCTTAATTCGTCCAGTCATCTTGAGAAAAATCGAAATTTGGCAAACTCTTATAACAGCACCTCGCTGTTACAGACCATCTGGCAGAGCCAGGCACGCTAACTTGCGGAGAAAAATTCAAACATGCGCATTAAGTTGTCTCCTTCCACTGTACACAAGGCGCCGTCTTTGCTTCACTACTGTGAAAATTCAATATCAGAGACAGGCCCGCGTATAAGTACTCATAGAACCATGAGTAGGAGTAGTTGTTAGCCAATAACCTTCTATCAAATGACACAAACACGTGATACAAAAAGCTATTCTCGAAATTATGTATCAATGTGCTTTATACATGAGCCAGCTACAGGATAAATCAATTTTAAAACAAACAATTTACGTTCTCGTAGCTTTCTCTAACTCATTTAAGAACAAATTTTGAAGACCTATAGCTCACTGTGAAGGGTTCATACGGCCATAGTGGATATTTTTCGCACGTACAATTGCAAGAAAAATTAGTCTATATACACTGTATTGGTGATACTAATTGCTATCGGTGAACTAGGAACTGCATTACTGATAAACCAATATATTTCACTCTAAATATAGTAACTATGGACTCTAACCAGAAAGTAATATATCAAAACATTCACCGACGCTAATTAATTATGGTAAAATACATGAACCACATGACTCAGCGAGAGATTCTAGCGATGTCAGCATCAAAATCTGATTTCCCAAATATACTTTGGTCTGAAAAACACGTGGAAATACCTATTACTGAATAAAAATACATACAATTTTAGAATTTATTATAATTACAAATAATTTTAACCATCTCACTTAAAATGACGTCACGAATTCAGAATAGTAATCAAGCTTAGCTACTTTATTTGTAGGATGTATACATTCCCTTGAATTGTAAAATGATGCCATTGTTAGTTTTGCTGAGCTTTGTCTGTTTAGTTTTACCATTGCTTCATCAATAACATTTTAATTTGCTTCTACCTGGAGGGATATTCAACTATATATATCTCGGAAAGACTCCTTAAAAGTGTTTTTAAATTTATATTACTCATTTATCAATTCATACACAGCCAAGGGATTAAAATTCTAAGGAGAAAAAATTATTTATATTTTCGTACGATTCACGTTCCTACTTCAGTTAATCAATTGCAACCGGTTTATTCTCAATTAAAGTTTCGTCAAGTTATGAATCATCAATACAGTCACAGTACCGATAATCAAAAGTATGGACACAATGAGTTGTATCTCAATAACTTATCGTAGCTGTACGTGGGTCTCTCTGGTCGTGAGGCCCTCTGCCCTCACTGCCGCAAATGTGAGCGAAGACGCAGTTGCAAACATGCTGTTTG
Source organism: Trinorchestia longiramus (assembly GCA_006783055.1). Taxonomy (NCBI): domain Eukaryota; kingdom Metazoa; phylum Arthropoda; class Malacostraca; order Amphipoda; family Talitridae; genus Trinorchestia; species Trinorchestia longiramus. The sequence continues at coordinate 1,021,967 of VCRD01000001.1, read as the reverse complement.
CTCTTCGCTAACTCATCTGGTGTGGACAACTGAGTCGATAGCAAGAAAATAGGCTCCTGCAAGTTACGTGACAACAAGTGCAAGGTTTCTGCTGTTCTTGCGGAAACTCGTGAGGTTATTTCCCCATAGCAATACTGGTTCATTCACAAACTTATAATCACATATATTTTTCATCGATGTATATTGGAATAGCCTTCCGCGAAGTTAAGATTACTACTTCTACTGTACTGAAATAGTCTGAAATCTTTCGATAAATTACCCATTACAAAGATTTTGAATTTTCCAAACAGTTATGTGATTAGTATCATTTTATCACTGAATACCGTAACGTCCTTCAAAACTTCAATTTATTTATACATTAGCATTGTTTTTTATCATGATGTACAAAAAGTAGCAAGTTACGATACTGAATTGTACCAGAGATTGAGTTCTACAGTGAGTTTCTGAGCTACTCGAGCAGAGAACAAGTTCTCCCTAACATTTTCAACGCGTGAGGCTAGATCAAATATTTATTTCTTAGTCAGAAATGGTTTTATACAGTGTATTCTCAGGTCCATACACTGAGCTTAATACGATCAATACGTTAGAGTTTTCTAGATATATGTTAAATGAAGTCACTACGTATAACAATTGAGCGGCATTCATGCGCTGCTAATGTATTTAAACTAGGATTTCTGTGAGAATAATAAAATCACTCAGGTGCAGGGTTGAAACCCGCATTCATTGCTTAATTTTTCATAGTACGGAATATAATTTCTTAAGAATTCAGTATAAAGTCACAGTAAACTGATGTAAAGCACTACAATAATGACTCACTTGTCGATTAACAATGGTCACCAAGATAAATGTGTGAGTTATGTTATTTTTCAACTAATTCCGAACTGATTTACTTTACTGAATTCGAAAATGACACCCATATATCTCGATCAAGTTAAGTTCTTGCACACAATCGATTCAAAAAGTATTATTCCGCTAATGAATTGATTACATTTTTGTGTCATTTGCTGTATCTTTCAGTACATAAATGTCGCTTACGGTAGATGGTGGTACGAGCACCGACATAGAAGAATTTTCTTTCCTTCAATCTGCATGCCAACAATGTGACTGAAGACTTTAACATAAAGAGATCGATAATTGAATAATTTATAATAGTTTTTTGAGGGGAATAGGACGTGGAACATCAGTGTCTAAAACCACTACATCTTTATTTTTTCACACTGAGGAATTTTATCGTCCGGAAGTTCTCGATTGTCAGGAACTGGAATTTTGTCACAATGAGCTACAGAACAACGCACCAATTCTAGATCAGGATACTTGAGGCTGCTTCATTTTTTCTGGTAATCCGAATCGAATCAATAACACAAAAGGAACAATTTGAAACGAATACATTAAAAACTTTTTACAATAATTTACTAAAAACATGTTGGGATCTATATACGTATATGTGTATGTATACCGGGTGGGCCAAAAAAATGAACACCACTTTAATTAAAATCTTGATTGTTTGACAACTCTTATCCTGCCTTACTGCATATCATCCGAAAGCCTGTTAAGTTGACCTTGAAGATAATGATTTATTATTGTTGTGTACTCTAAAATGCCTTCCCAGCGAGATGAACGAGTGGAGGTGTCTGCACTTCTTCGCTCGGGAATCAAAGTGAGTGAGGTCGCAAATTTGGTCATGGTGTCCCGTACAACTGTTTGCACGTCAGATGTGCTGGCAGTGGTCGAAAGAGTGTTGTGGATCTAGACAGCTTGCGAGATGCCATTCAAAGCAGTCCCTTGACGTCCATGCACCAACACGCCAGGAGACTCGGAGTTGGAGCGGCCACAGTTCATCGACCAGTCGCTTAGCTGGGAGGGAAGACCCTTGTCATTGCTGAGAGGCCGCTGCTCACGCCAGCCACCCGTGCCAAGCGTTTTGAACGTTGCCAGAGGCTCATGAATGATCTCAATTCTGCTTCACCTGGTCGGGTGATCATCTTCTCAGATGAAAATACTTGGACAGTCGACCCGGTGAAAAATATTGAGGCCCGCACATTGAATTGAACTGAATTGAAGCCGCACATTGAAGCCTTCTGCGGCCAAGGCCTGCCACCCAAACATCACCGCCCTTAAAGCATCTGTTGACCGGAAGTGGATGACCATGAACAGGACTTCGTTGTCAAGACCTGCAAAACCTTTAGGCAGATGGCAGCTATATCGAATAAAATTGAAGAATAAACCGGTATTTTTATTGGCTGAAAATTTTGCGCACTTTTTTCGAGGAGTTTATTTGATACTTAGGGCAGAATTTAGATTTAAATTTGTTCAGTTTTTCGGCCCACTCGGTATATATATGTATGTGAGTATATAAACATGGGCAGGAATGCATGATATATGTTACTGTGTATGTATAAATATTGATAGATATATGCATATTGACATACATAAATACGTATATTGATACATATATATTTTTCTTAAATACACGTATATAACATAAAGCCACGACGTTGACCTGATTAAGCAAGGCCAGTATAATTGTTGGATTCAACTCAGCAAAAGTTTCTTAAATAACTTAAAAGTCTTGGATGAAAAATTTTCTGCAAGCTTGTGTCAAGGGAGAAAGCATTTTTAAGATTGAATATGTTTTGTTTCATTTAATGAATATATAATGTTACGATAATCTTAATCACAGAATCTAAAATTCTAAAATTGGCAGTGGGCACATGGAGTGCTCACAGTGCACACAGCTGCATAAGGAACAAGAATGGAAAATATTACAAGAGAAATGAGATGTCCTTGGGGTATTTATTTGGGTAGGCATTCTCTTCCAACCAAGAGAAAACGATACACGTTGCACTCCATTCCTTACTAACTGCTTACACACGCTGCGTAAATTATTTGTACACTAGAGATACTTTTATGCTGACAAGGTTCTGATCTATCTGGATAATATGAAATATGAATAGGAAATTACAGAATAAAATTTGAATGAACTTGATGCTGGGATTGACAGATAAAATTGTTTAGAAAGTCCTAATTTCATGTTGTCCAATTGAGAATAAAACTTGAGAAAGACAAAACATAATTCCATTACTGCACTTTTGAAAAATTTTCAATATTCTTTTTATTTCAAATGACATAAATTTCGATTTGGGGTAAACAGGTTGGAACTAAAACATGACGTTTAAAAAATCAAATGTCTCTAAAAATCCTGTTGTTGGAAATTATGATGAAAAGAGTAATTCAATAGACACAGTAAAGAAGAATCTCAAATCATTTGATGTTGAAAACCGTGAGGCATGAGCTAATCGCTACTTCATTACAAAGTATTGGAGTATTTAAGCTGTAACCGCGTTTAGAAACCAGTTCGCGTGTTGCTATTCGCTGGGGTTACGTTCCTTCCCCTCCCGCGAATCCTGAAAATCCGTGAATTATTGATGCAGCTTTAAAACGTTTTTTTCTGGCGCTTAGGTTCCTTGCCAGAAGCTGGAGAAGATGCAGGGCGTTTTAGTGGCATTATAGGGCGTAAATAATACAGGGGTACAGTGATAATCATATAACACATCAAAAACTTGGATTCAAACAATCACTTTGAAAACTTGCGTGCGACTAAGAGAGAGAAAGAGAGCTGTTTAGCCTCTCGCGCATGAAGATGCTTGTGACGTCACGTCGCCTGCAGCCAATCAGAAGATTGGAGAAACGAAAGCTCGTAACTGGCATTGTCATTTTAAAATTATTTGCCGGTTTTACTGCATCATCTCTCTTTTCTAATTTTTATTTTATATTAACTGACACTGTTAGTTTACAGTTATTTACCAGTCATACTGTATCATCTCTCTTTTCTGATTTTTTTATTTTATATTAAATGACATTGTTATCTTAACATCATTTACCAGTTAGGGTGAATGTGAGCGTTTTTATGCTCAAAAATGGCGAAAGAAATTCACGAAATTGCCGCAATTATGAAGAAAAAACTTTGAGAGCAAAATCCGCGAGTGTACGGGACTGCGAACGGTGAACCGCGAATGGGTGAGGGTGTGCTGTGCTGCTAAAGCTTCAATGCATGCACTCCACTATTATGATACATTGTTTATATTTACTTCACTTTGTTCAAGCTTGGTAGATTTATGATAGTTATCTAGAATCTGTTCTGTGTGGTTATTCTTTCTAAACCATTAAAAAAGATTAACTAATAGGATTTATTTATATGCGTTTTCTTTTTAATAATTATAACTTTTCAACGTTGGTACATCGACCGATACATTAAGACTGACCACATTTTTGGGATGGTTACGATTAGATCGTACATCAAACTACTTCAATTTGCACTGATACTCTATCGATTCAGTCAATTAGTGCTCACTGTTCGCTATATGATATTGTTCTTACTATTAAATTATGTGGTGAAAATTATTTCAAACTTAGTCCAATTGTAACCTAATATATGCGAGATTTCTACTCATACGGGACGCATAGGTGAGACAGTTCTCACAAAGTTTGTGAATATTTGACACTCATATCTGGAATGACCAATTCAGTTGGATCATTCATTATTTCCGAATACCACTTTCGAAATCCCAATCCACTATCGATTGACTTCATCTGTGCCCGTAAAATATTCGTGCAATTTCGCAGTTGATGATGCCATATAAAACCCTCAAAATGTTTCAACTGCTTCAAGAAAAACCGTCTTCTTATGATAGTCGTTCAAAACATCCTTGAGACCATCTATACCAACAGTCCAGCGGTTTGCTTGATTGATATAGAGTAGAGTCGAAGACTGCTGGCGAATACTCTGGATATTTCCCGGGACGGCGGTTATTCCAAGGCTTTGATGAGTCACCAACATGTCTTGCCACGGGTCTGTAACTGAGCCTCTGGAGCCTCGCTAAAATGAGCTACGCCTCCCATTCTCGACACATGCATGACTCGTTCTCGTTTGATGGGAGATGTGCTACAGCGGGCGGCTCACGTTAGAATTATTTACTTACTTACGTTGTATTGAGAGGTCTGTTGTGTATTTATTGATAAGAAGTGCAGTTCGTCGTCCGCTGAGCATACTAGGTTGAATACGTATTTTATTTTGTCCATAATGGATTAATAACATGAATCATAAAAATATTGTTGGCATGGGATTCATTGAGCCCATATTGCAGTTGAATCACATAAATTAATGACCTGGTTATCCCATAATTTACATTCATAAATACACCATAAGTCAATTGTGCAGTTACATTGCTATATGCAGCTTAAAATTAAATATTATGTTATCTTCAAAAAAATAATTTTTTCTGTCTTAGACAGTATGTTTCACAATTCATTCTTTGCATACGAGTACAGAACACAGTTATTTTGTTCTCATGTTTGAAGAAGTGCACAGTGAGGAAATGTTTCTTCTGACGAAGAAGTGCTCCTACTCACAAAGAGGGTGATCATAAAACTACTCTAGAACGCATTTTAATGTTGTACGTTAATAACATACTTTGATGCTGCACTTTAATACCGTACTTTGATGTTGTGCATTGACAACGTTCTTTAAAGCTTTATTTTTGAGATCTAATCAATTTAGCATTGATAACTTAGTTGTAAAAATATGTTTACAATACGAAAATAATGATAATAGTTTTTTGTACCGTTTTACACTTTCAATCAATTAGTGAATCAATTTTCTCAATAATTTATTATCGAATTTACCACTGAACAATATATTAATATAATGAGTATTAATTGATATATTAAATTCAGCGAATTGATCCACGAAAAATTTGCATACAGATGCTGTAAAATTTCATGAACTGCATACATCTGCATAATCATTGAAGGTGAAATCGGTTATGCTATCACGTCTAAAAGACTTCTTTTGTCATGAGTCATCATTTCTTCGTGGCGTTTATAGTTCCAACACACAGGAAATCCAGAAAGCCCTGCAGGGCTCTTTCATATGAACGTTTAACCGCAACCTAAAAATATTTTGCATGTTTCCATGAGAGCTTCACTCCATGAAAAACTGATCTAACGAAACTTTTTGTGTAGCTGAACAACGTACATAAGTTGCGTTCCATCGTGTCAAGAAATTTCAAAGTTCCGTAATATATTTCATTTTACCTAGAATATTCCAGCAAACCGGTCCATCATTTCCAGTACGACAGTTCACAATATTTTTCTGCTCTGAATTGATCAATTGAATTTTACATGAAACTTTCTTGATCAAGTTTTTCAAAAGTTGAGCAATACCGTCAGCATACGCTGGCGTGGACGCATGACACCACCGTACGAACCCTTTTGTAAAGCCCCGTTTTCAGCATTTCTAGCACGTAGAAGTAATTTAAAAAAATAACAGAGTTTTAGAACAGTTTCATTGCCTTTATTGCTGTTTCAGTGCCTAAAACATTCGTTTTATGTCGATGAATATCCCAACGCATATATGAATAGAAACCCGATCTTTGTTTTGGAAATCCTAGCCATTAAAATGACTATGTACCATTCACATGTTTGTCGTCAATTCTTTTATCGCTACGGCAAATCTTCAGAATCTAAATCAAGCCTCAATGGGGTTGTAGCCGAAACATGCGCCAAATAATTCAAAAAAATGAGCTCCCCTCCAATCTGTTACTCCCTTCAGTCCGAAATATTTGGTCCTCTAGTGAAAAAGTACCCGCGTTGTGTTTTTTATAAATAACTTTTATTTTTTTGTACAATAAACGGTTGTTTAAAGTGTGTTCAACTAGAATTTCATCATCAAGGTAAATGAGTGGCTATGGTGAGTATAATTATGACTCTTGCTTTCCCAGATGATATTTACATTTTTTTAACTACCTGCAGTGATTTATTAACTATGGAAAATCAAATGATGTTAATCAAAGAGCACGCATAAACAAAGCACAAATAATTTAACAGACTTTGAACGAAGAGCAGTATTACAGGCTCTACTGGAGAGATCTAAAGCTCGAAAGCTGAAACGTTAACCAGCCTCCAAACACTCCAGACATAAACGCACTTGACCTAAGTTATTTCAATTCAATCTAATCCCTTCAGTACCAAAAAGCTCCAATTAGCGTTGATAATTTAATTGCAGCAGTGAAAGACAGCAGTGAAAATTTTCTGAGATCAGAATTGAACATTTTCCTTGATTTCCAGCAATCATTAGAACAAATTATTTTTGTCTGACGGTGGCAACAATTACAGACCACATTTGTCGAAAATATAGTTGTCGAAAAGGAATATAGAAAAGGAATTCTTCCAAAATCAGTCAAAATCTCACATGAATAAAAGGATAAATTAACAAGTATTGAGTAAATATTGTAAGACTTATTCATATATAATATCACAACATTCTTTTTTAATCGTAATTGATGCACCTGTTCATGATTTTATTACGATACTATATAGAGACTGATTTTGAAACTTGAGTTTGCTAGAAGTGAGGTAGTAGAATAGAATAGAATAGAATGAGGCTATAGGAACGAACCTTCTGGCCCATTCTTGGGTCGGATAATTACTTCGATAATTATTCGGTTGTTTACCCAAGTCCCATGCCGTATTTCTAGCCGCGTCAACCATGTCGGCAGCGGGATTCGAACCCGGGTCTTTCCGCTCGCAAGCAGATTCGCTCACCAGTCGACCAAGCTGGTGACTGTCAGTGACTGTCAGATTTATGGTGCTGGTGACTGTAAGATTTTTGTTTAATGAGACAAGACAAGCAATTTAATACTCAGGCAACAGAGATATGAAGTCTTATCTAGGAGCGTCATTTCTATCCGGTCGACAGCAGAATTTGATACAAAAATGTAAATTATTTTTGATTGATGAGTTACAATCGATCCTCGATAAAGAAAACGACAACGAAAACACAATTTGAAGTACATAGAAGCATAGCGAACCAGAATTGGGCATTATCAAATCCTATTATAGATTGCTCTGACAAAAAGAGAGTGAGTTACCTCATTCGTTTCAAAAAATGTTAACCCTAAACAATATGAGACAATTAAAATCTTTTTTCTTTCTGTTGCAACAAGCTGCTGGGTCTTGCGCAGTTCCATCCTTTCCTTGCCCATGAAGAGCCAGCAACAGGTGCTTCCAGAGTCCACTGCCAATAACTCATTCTATTCTTCTGATAAGTTCCTTTGTAGTGCTTCTGCTTCTATCTTTTATGGTCATTACTCAATTACGAGGTACTTTCAATTCACAGATTTTAGTTAAATGATTTTTAATAGCTATTGGAGCTAATTTGCTTATTTAGATGCTTAATATTTGTTAGTCACAACACCTACAATATTTAGAACACAAAAATTATTTCAGTTCCTGTTTATTTCACAGCAATCACTCAAAAAAATTTAATCCTATTTACTCGCTCATTTACGACAATTTCATCTGGAACTTACACTTGCTAATAGTCATATTTTTCTCTTTGAAACAAATCCAAGAAGTTTAGATTGCCACTTCAAATCAGATTCCTCAGGATCACCAAGTGAAGACAGCAATACTTTCATTCGAGTGGGACTGACTTGCGTCAGCCAGATTCGTATTGCCAGGCGCAATATTGGCATGAGAGCTCTTTGTTTCAAAGGCACTTCCTCTTTAGACTCTCGAACTGCACCTGACAATCACATCACTGCAAAATCCTGCGATATAACTTGAAACATCAAATTGCTAAGCTGGTTTAATAAACACTCTAAAATATTATTCGTCTGAATCTTTGTGGATTTGTTCCCATTTAAAAACCATGTATGATCCTTCCACCTAAATAATTCCTACTATCCTTGTTGAAAAACTATTATTCTATAAACATGGACAGTGTGAAACAGTGAACACGAATTTCCATCGAACAAATACGAGAAAATTAAAAAATTGATTATAATGGACACCAAAAGCTTCATGTTTTGCGATAGGCTTTCCTTGTAGTTCAGTACTTCCAAAGGCATCGCGGTTTAATAGACGATCATACAACAACCGCTTGCATCTGGGATCATTCTTCGTGAGAACATTTTAACTTAATTTTTTGAACTCTCATTTTGAGTGTATGCTTTGTTATGGATCAGGAGTTTTAACTGCACCGTTTATTCAAAAAATAGCTGAATTTATGTTTAACCCTTTCGGTACCATGATGCAAACATCAAAACCTTTTCAACATATTTAACATCAAATTTAAAAAAAGATGCTTTTTGATGTTTTACGGTCACTGTATTGTCCTGATCAAACTGTAGCTTGCACTGCCCTACCAGCGTTTGCACAGACACACGTGTTGCTCTGCATCTTAATAGGCGAAAAATGACTGCGGCTACCAGAGATGCCGTCAGGACCGAAAGGGTTAATAAACAAGTGAGCTATTCGCACACTGTGGCTTGTATGAATTCCATGGAACCCGAAGGTGACTCGAATAGGAGTTGATTTTCGAACACGACAAATTGAAGTTGCACAGTGTTTGTCATGACCTCACTATGAATTTATTTGTGAGAGTGACCAGTAATTTTCATTTGTAGTCATTACCTCTATATTTTTCAATTTATTGGAGAATAAAATGTGAAAGTGTGTGTAAATATCTCTTCAGATTTTGTCATGCTCAGTTTTTTATATTTGTCTACCTCTATTTACGAGGAAAGTTCTGATAAAATTCATAAAGTCTACCATTACTCAACTTCTACTCAACGCATTCGTGCTAGAACACACTGTCCCCAGAGCTAATACACAATGTGAGCAGTGCAAGTCCACAATATGCGTGGTAGAAGGACACAATGTGCATCATGTGCGCAATGCAGGCTCTGTGGCGCTCCATAATTTATGCAGCGCTCCCACCAGAGTTCCACAACACCGTAAAGCATGGTGAACTGTGTGTCTTGGAGCGTTTTTCCCAACAAAGCTGAGCAAATATATTCTCTGTTTCTAGAAGTCTCTTGCGCCTCCACCAGCTGGAGGATTTTGAGGAGCGGCTTACAATTCTTTTCCGTACCCTCAAAACTTTACATATTATCTATGAGCTCCGTTGTTTGTTCGGACTTATTTTTATCGGCAACAATATATTCCCCGAATAATGGATATCAGCCGGCATAAGATGGGTGACTAAAATCTAAGATAAATAATCTAAATAAAACATCATAGCTGGGGTGGTAACCCAGGTATGAACAACTTGCTCGTTCTTGTCGTTTTCTACTTTATTAAACTCCGTAATATGCACTGCAAGAATGACGTACTGTAAATTTTGAAAATCATAAGTAAGACTACTCTAGTGATAACCGGACTTATATACTCGTACAAATATACACAGAATTTGGGATCCAGAAAATTTGGTTGCAGCTTACGTCTAAAATATCGGCATAAGACTACAAGCAATTATTACACTAACATTTACCCACACATTCCTGAAAAATATTCATTGATAAATCAACCAGTCACAATTTATTTTATTTTTATGTGCGTTGTATTTGGAATGGTATCAGTTCACGAGTTCCTACAGAAAATGACATGCATTGGAATTACTGGTTGTGTCTTCTGACTGCAGATCACCTTGTAGCTTTCCAGACAAGCTCATCACAACACCTCAGCATGAGTCCGAATGAGGTTAAAAGCCTTGTTTTTAATATGGCAGTAAAATTTGTGGGCACCTACTAACGTAAATAGAATGATGGTAGACTTTATTTGACACTTTTAACAAAGAATAAGGCGCTTAATAAAAAATATTCTATGACACCAGTAGAATTTTTAGGTCTTGTGCAAGAAAGAAAACGAAGAAAAATGGACAAGGAAGTTGTTAGCTAATTTATTTTTGACAGGAAAGCATGAAATACATTTGCTGTTCGGAAAATAAATAGAAATTTCTCAAAATTTTGAATGAAACTTTTATATTCATAAAATTTCGATGTAATTATTCAAGCGCCAGTATCTTTCTCCTCCCCTTCCTCTCAAAAAAGATGGCTTGAAGAAAATAACACAATAATTATCAGGGGTGCTGCTGTCTTTGGCAGTTTACCCTCAGTCAAACTCAAGTGCAAAACATAATACAGGGTGTCTCAAAAAAATGTACTCACTCTTCGAATGACGAGATCCTTTATTTATGAACATACAGTGAAATAGAATAGCTTCGAATACAGAAGTCAAATGTGATTAAAGAATCATGTTCGCAAATGTTCGAATTGATGACCATTATTGTCCAGACAACGCTGATAACGCACACCAAGGGTGCGTTACATTTACATTTTTTTGAGACACCCTGTATATCATAGTCATAAGCCTCAATATTGTTCACCTAAATGAGTACCAATCGATGATAATTCAAAAAATTCCTATACATGAAAGTAAGTATCCAGATACTGGTAGATTCTTTCGTCACTATAGAAAGCAAGCATCATTGTTTTCATATAAATATGAAGTTATGCGTATGCTGGATTGAGAGTTCAAATATCTCTCATTTTTATCGCAATGTTTGGCATGTAGTCACACATATGTATATGTTACAAGTAATATGAAGTTAAAGTTGCAAAAAAATTTCGTTCAAATGTGATTTTTTCTGTTCGTGCTTGTCTTGAAGTAATTTGTGCATGATCAGGTCAAAGCTTCATTTCGACTACCATACTCTTTTCGTGGAATAAACTGTAAGATTATTTCCATTATTTTTTTCGTATTAAAAATATTTCTGATGAATTCTAGATCTTACCTAATAGCCTAAAAATTCAGAAAATTGGTTTGGTAAAAATTATGATGAAATCAGAGTGGAATAACGCAATTCAGGAATGTAACTCCAGAATACGAAAGCCAAAGTACCAAGCTTGTGGTACTTACACATTTCCTGCGAAGTGACCCACCGGTGGGTCACTCAGGTTAAGTTCTATAATTTTTTCAAAGCTTTCTAGTGACTGTGTGTAGAAAGTAAATATTTGCACCGGCTAGGCAATCGTAGGAAACGTGTTAAGGGGCTCGAAATAGTGAGCTAATATAAGAGTTGTTGAAATTATTTCGATTTTTGTATTATGAAAATAAGGCATTCTTGCAAGATATAAGAAATTTTCAGACCTTGTAGTCGACCAGGCGAAGTCAAAAGGTCACTACTGAACAGAGTATTGGCTTACGTGCATGATGGCTCCGCGTCGGAGGAGTTAATTTATGACACCCGGTACCTCGTCGAAAGGGACGCAAAAAGTGCAGAGAAAGCAAGCTTTGTTATTGAACCATGGACACAGGCCATTAAAAACATGCAAAACTTTATGGAACAAAATAAAACAGAATGAGAATATTGAAGCTTCATTTCAACCCGAACGAAAAAAGTTAGCTGCGGGCGGAATTTCAACAAAGGACTCTCGCTTCAAGAAAAAAGTTTTCATGCAGTTGGCTACAGTATAGGGAATGCACGAAGGAACAATGAAAGGAGTTAGGGACCAATACAAAAGGAATAATGAGAGGACAGTTTCACGATAACTGCCGAAGAGTGTAAATGAAGAAGCACAAGTAGGGAGTGGACAAAATCGAACAAAAGTTCATGTAGCAAGGAGACGTAAGCTCAAATAAAATTATATGTGTCACCCTTCAAAGGAACTACGCTAGGAATCGAGCAAACTACACCATGGAAGTTTTCAACAGATAAATCTCGAAAAACCAGGGATTTATTGACTACTGATCAAGAAAGGGTGAGTCATATCCGCCAAAAATGTTATATAAATCCTGTCTAGGCTGGAAATATTACTCAGCTGAATACAACTCAGGGAATGAAATTATTAGTGCAATAAAGATGGCAATGATAAAATCGGAAAAATGGAGACGGAATAAAGGAATTTGAAGTACTATGAGTTGGAAATTAATGAATCATGGTAGAATCAGTACAGGTGGGGGTTCTTTTTTGTGAAAGAAGATATTTTTTCCAACATCGACGATATTGTGCAATTAAAAGTCAGAGCTCTGTGAACACAGAGTGTAGAGGGAAACCTACAAGATAATTCTTTGATGTGTGGATTGTGTTTGAACTGATTAATAAACAATCAATTATGTGATTCTAAAATTTCAGTGCGAGCCTGAATAGATTTCATGAATATCTGTAAAACTTCCATTCTGTATCTTATCTACCGATTAAATGGCCTAAATAGTACTCGTGGAAATTACACGGTTTAGAAGTGATAAAATTAAGTATCTATGAAATAAAATACACTTTTCAGGTTTACCCGTGGTACTATCAGGACCTGAATATTTTTCATAAATGTATACAGAAATTTCATTCTCTATATTTTTTTACAGATCGCATGGTTGTGTAGGAGAAGAGGGCTAACAACGGGTAAAAATAGCGTATTCTATAGTAATCCAGTGCCTTTAGTATTCACAATACAATGTTTGTAATTCATGTTCATGTGTTCTGATTTCAGTTCAATAATTTTTCTTTCAATGTCCAGTACATTCAGAGGCTATATGAGATTATGTGCATACTGCGTTTAATAATTTAGCCAAAACTTTAAAAACCTTTCCATGTGATCAACTGAATGAAGTTTATAGTGTTTTTATAGTCTTAATGATCAAATTTTAGCTAAAGCTTTATCGCAGTATAGTATCGACAGGTTTGTTCTGTCGCTTGTGTTGCGAGAATATTGAAAATGAATGAATGTCATTGGAGGAGACGTGTAGGTGTGTGTAAAAGCTTTTTTTGAACTGTGAAATATGGCATCTATGTTGGCTTAAGGGAGTAAAAACCTCTTCATGAACATAAAATGAAAGTAAGCCTAAGGTAGACGTGTGAGAAGATATATCTTTTATTAGAGCCAAAGTAACATTTTTTGTCTGTTAAAACAAAATAAAGCAATTGCCTACGTTTGTGGTGTAGAAATGGTAGATACTTATTTGCACCGGCTAGGCAACCGTACTTCAAGTGTTAATTAACTTTCTGATAGACTTTTCCGAATTATCCCAGATTTTGTCTCCTGTTTATTTCACAAGCTCTGCCGTGGAATCAATATAGGTCTTGGATACGCAGATTTTTCAACGTCTCAGTCTTCTGGAATATTTTCAGTGTTTGCTACACCAGCATTCGTTTGACTTGCAGTATTTTTTCAGTAAAATTCTGAGTTCTGCAGTGTTTAATCAATTATAAGAGTGCATTTTTCGAGCTCATGTTTAAGATTTCGTATGGATAATCTGTAAACTAAAGAGGGCTTCGGTTTGAGTGAAAATTTAAAAAATCATTTTTGACAAAATTAAAGCATTTATTAAGGATGTCAAGTAATCTAAAGCTAATTATTGAACATGCGTATTCTCTTTCATTGTAAAGTGAGAAGAAACTAGTTTCCAGTTAATTCCCAATGCTTGAGTAGTTTATATTTTTAAATTGCATTCATTTTGAATTGAGGATTCATTCATTCTAGGAAACTTAGAAAACCATATTTGTTCAGTTTGCATTCCCTGCAATGAACAAACTGAAGTTTTGAAAATCCTGCCGGTACTCGTTTGCCCTGGCAAACTATTTCCGGTAAAAAAAGTTGTCGAAAAAAGTCATACGCTAGAAAGCCGGTCATGGAGAGTGATGCAAAAGAAAGTTTTGATTAGTAAAAGTTGAGTTTTGTTGTATATGAAACCAGGGGAAGCCACTGTTCTTCTGGTCGTTTGAGGGTGAGTCTGAAAATCTGTCTATGCCATCAGTCATATGTTGAACGTAAAGCATTACAAGCACAAATGAGTGTCATTTATCCGCATTTCCAGCGCATACAATTGAATCTCCTGTGGCCAAGTGACTGTTGGTATCCAGTCTCAATGTAACACGTTAAAATCTGGACGAAATGTTTATGACTCCAATATTTTCAATGAAGTTATATATTGGATTCGACAAATCTTGCTGTCACATTACGACCATTTGTACTGAAAATGACCATGTTGCATTGAAATGTTAGTGGAATTAATTTTAATATTGAAAGGCACTGGTACGTGTTGGTCTAGATTCGTTCTCGTGGGAAATTCAAGAAAAAACAGTTCCTTTGAGCAATTGCCCCACTGTTTACGAAGTTTTTCCATGATGGGTGTGCTCGTGGCTCACAGAAAAGTATAAGTGGATACATGACACTCACTCGGGAATCTCATCCTAGAGCATCTAGAATTTTTCTCAGGAGGAAGTCCACAAACTTTTAATGAACGAGTTGTGAGATCCTTCAGTAAACTCACCTCTGGCTCAAAATGGAGATTTGACGAAATTTTGGTGGAGAAAAGTATTATTTCAAAACTGAACTAAGACGTTATTTCCGTGAAATACCTATAACGATTTCTAGTAGTCTTTTGAAAAGCCTGAATTTATTTACAGTAAATTGCATTCATGTTCATTGAAATTTGAATGACGCGTCCTTAATTGTCAGTTCGGATTATTTCACTGCAATTAAAGTTTTCACTGTCGTGCTATAATTGTAGTGTTTTTTTCTCGTAAATCACTGGCAGAGATTTATTCTTAGTCTTATCTATATTTTTTTATGTGTTCCGTAAGCGCAATTTGCAAATAGTTAGCCACATTCATAAAACCTTCATGAAGCTCTTGTGGGTTTGTCGAAAAGAGAACTTGCAAGGTGTGTCACTAAACAACCAAAACACAAAAATGAAAATCTTGAACCTTGTAATTATTACGTTAAGTTGTATAAGCAGCCTAAGAGTAATTGGTATTGTACCATTTCACATCCTCTCAGTCATTAACAAAACTTGTGGAAAATGTGTAACATAAAAACTGTGATTATTAAGAGAAAAAAAATACGAAATACGTTCGAAGATTGCTATAAAATCGACGACTTACAGCAGAACATTTCGGGATTTTATTTGCGCAATTTCTTGGAGCGAGACTTCTATTTTTGTGCTGCACTTTTGACGGACACTCAATTGCTCCATTAAGGACACAATAACGTAATTTTTAGCTCAGCGAAAGGATGAGAGAGGATTGTAATAAATCCCGCCTTCCAATTAAGCTGTCAAGCTTGCAATCCATTACATGTACACTTTACCGCACCTACAGCGCTGCTCCATGTAATCTACGTTGCATAATTGATAGGCCTTTCGAGTGCCGGTGGGAGATTCGCGATGTTCATTATCAAAAATTCGTCTGTGTATAAGCCATGTGTTAACTTTTTGTTTTGCTAGATCTTACAAATTTTTCATTAAAAAATTCTTTGCTAACATTGAGGCTCAGTGAGTTTAAAAAAATTATTTCAATACTATTGTGCAGGCGTTAGGGATGAAAAATATTTTGAACACAGCAAAAACCAGGGAGACGTATAGTGGATAAAAGTGTTCCTGCTTTTAAAGTGTGGAACAAGGATAAAAATCCTTCTATTGTCAGCACATACATGATCAAATAATAGAATTTGCAACTTTCAAATTTCCTTTTATCGCTCGGAAATGGAACGTTTTCCATCATTTTCATCGATTGTAAGCTAGGACTGCAGACCGTAAAGCGTGGAATCGACCGGTAGAGGGAGACAAGGTCTGAACACGATAAAGTTATATGTAGAGAACATGCACAGAAAGGTACTTGGTCCCAAGGGGAAAATGCTTTTTGGAAACAAATTATTTGATCGATCTCCTTATCTACCCTATTGCTTATACCTTAGTCTATTACCTTGCCATTTCTCACAAGAAGTACAGGTGTATGAGAGGACATGTCACTAAAAAATTCAGAAATGTGAGCAGGATCCTTCGTTTCATTGCAAAAAACCTTAAGTACATACAAGCCGGACTGCACTATGTGCACCAGTCCGCGGCCATATCTGGAATATCCAGTGCAATTCTGGTCTCCTACCCTATGAAGAGATCATAATAAAATGAAAAAAATTCGGAGCAACGGAAAACATTCTTGAATTCCGCAATCTTAGATACGAAAGACGTCTTTAACAGCTTGGACTGATCTTGAAGGAAAACGGCGAGAACAACTCATCCAGACCTTAATGATGTTACCCATCATGAGTCAAAACTTCTTTTCGGTTAAGATTGCGGAAACTTGGAACCAGCCGCCCGGAAACATCGTTTCTGCTGACACAGTAAACACATTTCAAAATCATCTCAACATATATTGGATAAAAAAACAGTGTTGTAACAATGATTTGATATCGCTAACTCCTTGGTCCTGTGTATGATTACGGTCCATGTGAGTAAAGAAAGTTCATGAGTGTCCGCAGTGAGGAAATGGTTTACTTGATTGAAATGTATGAGCGTGATCGATACCTTTACTTTAGAAGGCATGCAACTTAGGTAGCAACCCAATAACGGAGCAAACAGCTCGTTCCTATTACCTCATTCTTTTTTATTGTATTATACTACGAGGTAGAGTTAACCATCGTGACTTGAAGGGATTTACTGCATGAAACTAACTGCCAGTTGTGTGAGAAACATTAGCTTTACTTAATAAGTAAGAACCTGAGCTTCCACACACGAACACAAGTGCTTTCGAAGAATTCACTGATTCAAGCATTGTCATTTGTTTTAGCTAATCACCTGAAATTTTTGCTCGGAAATTTAAGATAGTGCCTAAATATATTATTTTTTGTTATTATTATCAATATTATTAATGCATATAAAATATTATCATTCATTATCGGTATTAGTATTATTTTTTATGAAGAAATGTTTTTTTGGTTGGTGTATCCAAGTACGTTTATTGATTTGGCTTGGGATTTATTAATTATAAGTTCATTTTAAGCAAAAAACTTGAAGCAGTGCACTCATAAAGACGAGATGCTGTGAAACCCTTCGTGTTATAAACTTCGAAGATGAGCTGCAGACAAGTATTGGGTAAGAGATTGGTGCCTATAATATGCAGAGAAAATGTTTCAAATAAACAACCAGCAGTTTATTTTTCACAACTGACATACAACAAATTAGTTCTGTATCAATACTAAGGGAAACATCTAAGAAGCTTATGAAAGTGATAACGTTGAGAATAAATGGAAGAAAAGAAGCAAACGCAATACAACATCGAGAGCAAATAGTTAATCGAGCTTTACAGATTTGAAGTTTTTTAAAAACTTTTTCCCTTGCAAAATTTTACTGTAGCTATGTTTTCGCACTCATGCACTTGAAATCATAAATTAGTGTGGCCACAGACTGGAGAGAAGTTTCATGAGGCGATTCAATAATAAAGTGTCTGATGAAATCAAGAATTTCAGCACAGGAAAAACTGGGTTAGTGAGACATTTTCAAGTTGGTAAAGATATCTACAGCTCGACAAATACCTTTTTCAGAATAAGCCAGTAATTTTTAAATGGTAGTGGAGAATGTTTATTCCAATGAGCTTTTTGATCTAATGGTTGTGATCAGCTTTTTCTACTAAAAAGTGAAGCGTTGCCGTGTGCTAAAGCTGTCATGTAAGTATTCATACATTAGCACAACTCTCACACTTATCTATCAGAATATTAGTATGTTTCAATATTTTTCAAAGTATTGGATTGGTCAAAAAAAAATTCTATTTGACGATCCAAAACTTTTCTAAGGAACTGAACGGACTCTTTGGTCAACATAGTATTTGCTCAGGAGCTTGACTGTGTCTGCATTATTTGGCGGGTTGCGTGACACAGATCACAGATGAGTGGATACAAATTACTTCTAAGATTATCTCTGAGATGCAGAGACAATGACGTCCATGCTGGACTCACAGCCTGAAGTAGTGATAAAAAATTCCAGCGGATAAAATTTCACTAAAAATGGAAGAGCCTGACTCTTGGAATCCACGTATTTGGTTTAGGTGATTAAAAAAATTGATGAAGTGAAAGAAATAAAGAAAGAAAGAAAAGAAATTTTATTTTCAGTTAGGTATACAGTACAGATACATTGGATTTTTCAATTTTGAATATTAAGATTTAGAAGTAGTGATGTTGGTCCAAGGGACAATGGGTTACTTAGAATGAAATTTCTGATGGTTCATCAAAATTTTGGTTCAAAAACAGAAAGGATCACAACGTAATTGTAATATGAATGTCGAAAACCACGTAGAAGTATAAAAAAAAGATGTATAAATAATTTTAAAAATGACACAACCGAAGAGATGTTACCTATGAAACTTACATCTCATCAAATTTAAAAGAAGTGTTCTAGAGACATTGTGAATTATATGTTTTTTTAAGAAGCTGGCAACATTTCAAGGCATCAGTAATTTTGTTCCTCAGGTTTACTGATTAAGATATATTTCGTCAATACAAACCAATCGATGTAACCAAGAGTCAATTAATTATCGAAATTTACACTTTCGATAAGACTAATTTAGTTTCCTAATTTCTGTAGTTCTACAGAGCAGAACTGGGAATGGGCAGCAAAAACGACCAACGTCGTTAGACGCGGATGGATAGGTGGAAATAGGAAGATAAAGAGTTTCAGCGCCGTCGTGTTCGGAGGTTCCGTGCCGGTCCCAAGTCACCCAGCTTGACCATATTACATGCGTGTAGTCTATTCAGACAGTAAGGATTCGCTGCAGTGTGGAGCGGGGTCGTCGGGCTGTGTGCTGATGGTGGATGCTGATCCTTATTTTGCTCCTGCTCCATCTTTGGCTAAACATGACGTTCTACTTCTTCCTTGCATTCACCTTCCTATGTTTTGTGTTATTGAATAGAATTTCTTTCATATTGTTTTTTTTGTGCTACCTAGCACCAATTGTCTGACGCGTACTCCATATTTAAACTGGTTTATCCAGAACTACATATAAACAACTAAAAATTTGACTATTGTGAAACGTTAAATAAAATTACTTAATTAGGAATGAATTCGTCTAATAACGAGAGCGTTTGAAAAGACACTCTCAACCCTGAATTCCACTCTGTCAATTGAAATTTCCTCTTTTCAAAAACATCAAAACTACTACTATCCTTTACTATCCATGTGGAGTACGCTTCTTTTACTATTTTCTTTCTAACTTTAACTTCTCTCACGCCAAGCTGTTTCCGATGGAAACGCGAAAAAGCACGTATCTTTTAGGTTAGTACCAAGGAGTTTTAAATGTCAATCTGGTTATTTAGCAAGAGGCCAGTTTTATTGGAAGGACGGCTTAAAGTTTAACCAAAATATTGTGAACTTTAATAAACTGTTAAATAAAATTACCCTGCTAAATTGAAGCAGTTTGTCGCTAAAGACCAAGTTATGCGACCAACTTGTAATTTAATCATAATTCAAGTTTCAGTTTTGACGGAAAATTCGTCAAAATGAATATTTCGTGAAACTCTTAAATATACAGAAAACATTTAATTACTAGTTGATTTAAAGTAAATAAAATAATTTAAAACCTTGATTTTTATTTCTGAAGTGTCATGTATATATGTGGGTGTGCGAATTTGCGATATAATGCTGCTTACCTTAATTTCCTTGAATAATACAGCGTGAGGCCCAAATACAAAACACAAACAATTTATTTCTTGAAAAAAAGACGTTTATTGTATTTACGAAACGCTACTTATTAAAATTAGTTTGAAAACATGTAACACAAATTATGCCCCACCCTGCACACTATGTAACGAGGTTCTGATTTTTTTTTGTGTTTGTTCAGTCAATGTTTGGTCTTGGTTTGCAAATGTTCTCTGAGTAAACTGGAAGATTTACTTCCTGGACGACTGCATCAGCTGTTCCCTGCGAGACTGAGAGTTGGAGCTTGCGAGACTGGGAGAGTTGGATCTTGCGAGACTGAGAGTTGGATCTTGCGAGACTGAGAGTTGGATCTTGCGAGACTGAGAGTTGGATCTTGCGAGACTGAGAGTTGGATCTT